>JAKSZT010054138.1:8683628-8748227 GCA_026826555.1 Tolypeutes matacus | reverse complement strand
AAACATCTGGGTGTTGACCAAGCTCCAGACCTCACCACCCGAGAGTGTTGGGGTGGTTGCCACACCTTACCCAATCTTTGGGTTAGAGTCTTATCCCTCCTAGTACAGTGAGGTGAAGACATCATTCCCCTAACCTTTGGCATACAGGCTCAACCCTCTCAGAACAATGGGTTGACCACCTGGCCTTCTCTCATCCATGGGGGACAGGTACACCCCTTTCAGACCTATGGGGTGTTGATCTTAACCGCCCTAATCTTTGACCTAACCACCCTCTCTGCACCCTGGGATGGCAAAACTCTCCCACAACATTGGGTGGGGACATCCACCCTCTTCAACTGCTGGGGAAAACTCACCCTTTCTGTATATATGGGTGGGGCTCCTCTCTTGGCCCAAGGAGATGTCTTAATCCCAGATCTCTGCTTCCACGGTTTTCTTCTTAAAGCTTTTTCTCCTTCAATCTCTCCTCTCCATGGCCTCTTTTGTCCAAGCTGACAGTAGTTTTGTTCATACAAATACTAAGCGCTCTCAAATATGTTGTTGGTTTAGCATGCAAGAAGCAGGGGTGCAAGCCATCAGACAGTAAGGCTTTCCACAAGTCTTTCTGAGATAACTGCATCTTTCAGTTCTGAGTTCCAAGTTCCAAGTTTAGTAAAGTCTTCAAGTAGGGCATTTTCATCTGGGAATTTGATTTCCAGAAATTTGGAAGTTTGGGAATCTGTTTCTGTTTTCTTTGTGCCAAAAAGTTCAGTCCTTAGTGTATTTCGCTCATCTAGTATTTTGCTATAAGCTGCAAGGAGAAGCCAAGCCACATTCTCTGAGTTTACCTTGGAAAGTTCTTCAGGTAAATGCTCCGGTTTGCCATTTTCAAATTCTGTCTTCCATATAACACCAGGAGTTAATCTTGCTAAGTTCTCTGCAACAAAGTTCATATTACTATCAACAGTCTCTTCAAAGTGATCTAAGCCTTTTCCATCAAGCATTTCACAATTCCTCCAAAAAATACCCCTTACCCATTTATAAAACCGTTCCAACATTGTGGTATATGCAAAAGCACTACCCCACTCTGGGTACCAAATTCTGTATTAGTCAGCCAAAGGGGTGCTAATGTGAAATACCAAAAATGGGTTCGCCTTTATAAAGGGTATTTATTTGGGGTAGAAGTCCACAGATACCAGGCCATAAAGAGTTAAGTTTCTTCTCACCAAAGTTCATTGCCACTTGTTGGAGCAAGACAGCTGCTGGCATTTGCCAGGGTTCAGGCTTCTGGGGTTCCTCTCTTCCCGTGGCTGCGTTTCTCTCCGGGCTTAGCTCCTGTTTCCTCCACAAGGTCAGCTGCAGAGGATCAGGCGAACCGCTTGCTTCTCTTCTCCTGGGGCCTTCTTTCCAACATCAAAACTGCATCTCAAAAGACTGCTGCTCTGTTTTTGCCTTCCTTTTATATTCAATTCTCCACCCACAAAAGGGGTGGGGCTCAACGCCCTACTGACTTGGCCCAGTCAAAGCCCAGATTAAGAGATCAGTTTACAAGCATGATCCAATTATATTTTTGGAATTCATAATTACATCAAACTGCCCAACTGTAACAATACGGGAAGGGGGAAAATGGGGAGGATGTTGGGTATATGGGAGACCCCTGTATTTTGTGAAAGAAAATGAAAAAAAGTAAGACACTGTGAAATAAATGGAAGAAAATGTCACTCTACATACAGGACAAGAAATATTACAGTGATGAAAGGCAAAAAGTAAAAAAAAAAATTTAAATATTTTTCACTATCCCAATCTTTTAATTTATTTTATTTTTAATTTTTAAAAATTTTTATGGATTTTATTTCTTATACTTAAACCTATCGTTAGTATTTCATTTTCTTATTAATTTTATTTGGCTATTTTATTGGATTCATTTTTGTAGAAGCTTTGGGTCACAGAAGGGTTACAACTGGGGCAGGGGAGGATCGTTGGTGTAGGGGGTCAATGGTGGGGAATACATGGGAGGAAGTTCACCTGGGTATACATATAAGGAATATAAATGTGTTCAAATGTTCATGGGGCATTGTCGCAGTGGGTGGAGATTTTAAAAATAACAGAAAATACTGAATTCCCATCCTGGAAAGCTCTGCCACATTCTCTAATGAAGAAGCAACAGTTCCCCAAGTGCAGGGGAAATGACTGGTGAAGGAGGATTTTCCATTGATGGGCCCCTGATTTTGACGACTATGCTTGTGAGCCATTGCTCTGGAAATTGAAACTTAGCCTGGTGTTGTGGGGTGCCTAAGAGTTGCCTCCTGAAAGCCTCCTTATGCTCAAATGTGGCCTTTCTCTAAGCCAAACTCAGCATATAAATGCATTACCTTCCCCCCAGCATGGGACATGACTCCCAGGGATGAGCCTCCCTGGCACTGAGAGATTACTACCAAGCACCAACTAGCAATACAAATGGAAAAAACCTTAGCCATATAAATGAGTTAATATGGCTAAGAGACTTCAAAGTGAGTCGGAAGATCATCCCAGAGGTAACACTCATGGACATCTCAGTAGGATCTCATAGACTGCTAAGGTAGATACTACCCCAAATAGTGGGGCTCCCAAGGCCTCTGGAGACACCCAGGTCCTATGGTCAGGTCAGATAGCTCTGGAGTTTGGTACCCTGCCAGTGGGCCCTACCTTGGAGTTTGTGCTCCTGAGAGTGACAGAGTTGGATTCAGTTATGTCTTTCCTACACATGGCTCATCTGTCCCTTCTATTTAAACCTATACTTGGTGCAGGAGTTTGTAAGTGTACATCCAAGAGATTGGAATCTTTGAGCTGTCAATGTCCAAGCTGGGCCCTGAGCTTCAGCAGAGTTGCAACACCTACTCTCCAGTTCATTGAACTCACCCAGGACAACTAACAAGGAGGTGAGGATTGACAACCACCATACCAAGGAAATGAGAGAGCCTACAACTGCAAGAAAGAGAGTCCCATCCATCGACTGTATGGGATTGAAACCCCCTCACAATTAGAGGTGGAGTGGACATCACTATCCCAGAATCCTCAGGATTGGGGAATAAACTATGGACTAGAGTGGACTTACTGGTAATTTACTATAGACATATTGTGATTCTAGCAATGGAAGAAATTACAACATTGATGTGGAGGCAGTGGCCACTGGAGGCTCTAGGGGCAGGGAGAGGGAAAAACAGGTGTAATACAGGGGCTTTTTTGGGACTTGGAAATCATCCTGAATGACATTGCAATGACAGATATAGGCCATTTTATATCTTCCCATAACCAGCAGAATTGTGTGGGAGAGAGTGTAAACTACAATGTGACCTATGGTCCATGCTCAGTGGCAATGCCCCAGGATGCGTTTATCATTTGCAATGAATTTGCCATACTAATGAAGGATACTGTTTATGTGGGAGGGTGTGGGATGTGTGGGAAGTGGGGCATATGGGAATCCCTATATTTTGTGTGTAACATTTATATAATCTAAGTACCTTTTTAAAAATTTTAAAAAATATATAAAAAGAAAAGACAGGAGAATAGAAAGAGAGAAAAAAATGGAAAAAAATGGAACAGGGTTTCTGGGGATTGAATGACAGCACAAAACACCCAGTAATGGTAATCCAGAAAAAGACCAGAATGGAAAAGGGGCAGAAAGACTATTTGAGGAAATAATGACCAAAAATTTCCCAACCCTTATGAAAGACATAAATATCAATATCCAAGAAAGACAGGGCACCCCTCTCAGAATAAATCAGAATAGACCTACCCTGAGACACCTACTATTCAGAATGATAAGTATCAGAGATAAAGAGAGGATTCTGAAAGTTGTAAGAGAAAAGTGAAGTATCACATAGTAGGGAACCTGGTTAACTTAAGTGCTGACCCTTCATCAGAAACCATGGATGCAAGAAGAAAGTGGTATGGTGTATTTAAGGTACTGAAAGAGGAAAATTGCCAGCCAAGAATTCCGTATCCAGCAAAAATGTCCTTTAAAAATTAGGGTTAGTTTAAAGTCATCACAGACAAACAAAAACTGAGAGAATATTTTACCAAAAGAACAGAATTACAAGAGATACTAAAGGTAGTGCTGCAGTCTGAAAGGAAAAAAAAAAAAAAAAACAAGGGAAAGAGACTTGGAGAAGATTGTAGAAATGAATGTTATTAAGAAGGGTTAATTAAATAGTAAAAAGACAGACAAAAGTAAGATATGGCAATGAAAAGCCAAAAGATAAAATGAACAAAGTAAGCAATGCCTTTACAGTAATAGTATTGGATGTTAATGGCTTGAACTCCCCAATAAAAAGATATAGACTGATTGAATGGATAAAATAATATGAGTCATCTATATGTTGTCTATAAGAGACTCATCTGCAACATAAGGACACAACCAGGTTGAAATTAAAAGGTTGGAAAAACTAATTCCACAGAAATAGTAACCAAATCAGATCTGGAGTAGTGATACTAAAATCAGATAAAATAATTTATAAAAGCAAAATTGTTATAAGGGATGAAGAAAGTCGCCATATATTAATAAAAGGGGTAATTCACCAAAAAGAAATAAATATAATAAATATGCATCTAATCTGGGTGCCCCAAGATACGTGAGGCACACACTGGCAAAACTGAAGGGAGAAATAGATGTCTAAACAATAATAGTTGGAAACTTCAATATACCACTCTCAGTATTGAACAGAAGATCTGGACATAGAATAAATAAATAAACTGAGAGCTTGAATTATATGATAAATGAAGTAGACCTAACAGACCTAATAGAGCATTTTACCCCAAAACAGCAGGATATAAATTATTTTCAAACGCTCATGGATCACAAGACAGGTCTTAATAAATTTAAAGACAAATTCTACAAAACACTTTATCTGATCATAACAGAATGAAGCTGGAAATCAATAATGGATGGAAAAATGGAAAATTCAAAAATATATGGGGATTAAATAACACAGTCTTAAATAATCAGTGGGTCAAAGAAGAAATCACAAGAGAATTTAGTAAATGTCTTGAGATGCTTGAAAATGAGAACACAACATATCAATCCTGGATATTGATGATTGTACTTAAGAAACTTTTCTTTTGAAATTGAAACATAGCTTAGTATTATATGTTGCCTAAGAGGTACCTCCTGAGAGCCACCTTGTTCAAATGTGGCCTCTCTCTAAGCCTAACTCAGCATATAAAGGTACTACCTTCACCCCGGCATGGGACATGACTCCTGGTTATGAGCCTCCTTGGCATCGAGGGATTATTACCAGGCACCAACTAGCAACACACCTGGAAAAAGACCTTGACCACAGGGGGAAATGTGAAATACAAATGTGTTCTTGTGTCTAAGAGATTTCAGCGTGAGACTGGAGGTCATTCCAGAAGTTTCGCTTATGCACGTCTCAGCAGGATCTCATTGACTGCCACAGTAAAAATTGCCTCAAAGAGCAGGGCTGCTGAGGGCTCTAGAGACATCCAGACACTATAGGCAGGGAAGACAGCTCAGGAATTTGGCGCCCTTGAAATTTATGTTCCCCAGCATGACAGAGTTGGACTCATTTGTTGTTTAATTACACGTGGTTCTTCTGCCCCTTCTATTTGAAACTATAGTTAGTACTATACTTGATAGGTGTATGTCCAAGAGACTTAAATCTTTGATCCATCCATGTGCCAGTTGAGCCATGAATCTCAGCAGAGTTTCAACACCTGCTCTCCAGTTCATTGGACTCACCCAGGACAACTAACAAGGTGATGATGATGGACAATGCCCACTCCAAAGAACAGAGAGAGTCTGCAACTGCAAGCAAGATAGTTCCATCCATGTGCCCCATGAGATCTAAGCCCCCTCTCAATTAGAGGCAGAGTGAGAATCACCATCACCAAATCCTCAAGATTGAGGAATGAACAATGGATTAAAGTAGATTTACTGGTATTCTACTATAGACTTATAGTTATTATAACAATGGAAGTACTTTAATCATTGATGTGGAGGCAGTGGCCACTGGAGATTCTGAGGGGAGGGAGAGGGAAAAATAGGTGTAATATGGGGGGCATTTTTCTGACATTGGAATTGTTCTGCATGATGTTGCAATGGCAGATAGAAGCCATTATATATTTTGTCATGACTTACAAAATTGCATGGGACAGAGTGTAAACTATAATGTAAATTATAATTCACGGTTAGAGGCAAGGCTTCAATATGTGTTCATCAATTGTAACAAATGTACCACACTAATGAATTAATGTGGGAAAGTGTGGGAGGGAGAGGGAGGGGTCATGTGGGAATCCCATATATTTTTATGTAACGTTTATATAATCTAAATTTATTTCTTTAAAATAAATTAAAAAAAAAAAACCTATGGGACCCTGCAAAGGCAGTGCTGAGAGGGAAATTTATACCCCTCAATGCTTACCTTAAAAATGAAGAAGTAGCTAAATTTGAAGATCTAACTGCACACCTTGAGGAACTAGAAAGAGAACAGCAAACAAATAAAAAAAACACGCCAAAGGAAAGAAATAGTAAAGATCAGAACAGAAATAAATGAATTGAGAATAAAAAAACAATAGAGCCACAAAACCAAAATTTGGTTCTTTGAGAAGATCAACAAAATCAACAAAACTTTAGCTAGACTGTCAAAGAAAAAAAGAGAGAAGATACAAATAAATAAAATCAGAAAGGAGAAGGGGGCATTACCACTGATCCCACAGAAATAAGAGAAATTGTAAGAGGATACTATGAACAACTGTATGCCAATTAAACTAGACAATGTAGAGGAGATGGAAAAATTCCTAGAAACACAAATACAATCTACACTGTCCCAGGAAGAAATAGAAGACGTCAACAAACCAATCTCAAGTAGAGACTGAAACAGTCATCAAAAATCTTCCAAATATGAACAGTCCAGGGCAAGATTGCTTCCCCGTGAATTCTATCAATCATTCAATGATAATCTAATACCAATGTTACTCAAGCTGTTCCAAAAATTGAACAGGAAAGAATACTAACAAACTCATTCTATGAAGCCAATATCACCCTAATACCAAAATCAGATAAAGATACTACCAAAAAAAGAAAATTAGAGACCAATTCCTCTAATGAATATAGATGCAAAAATCCTCATCAAAATACTTGACTACTTAATCTACAAGCACATTAAAAAAAACTATACACCACGATCAAGAGGATTATATCCCAGGTATGTAAGGGTGGTTCAACACAAGAAAATCAATTAATGTAATGAACCACATTAATAAACTGAAGAAGAAAAACACATGATCTTCTCAATTGATGCAGAAAAGGCGTTTGACAAAATATAGCATCCTTTCTAGATAAAAACTCTCCAAAAGATAGGAATAGAAGGAAGCTTTCTCAATATGGTAAAGTGAATATATGAAAAACTACAGCTAGCATTGTACTCAACGCTGAAAGACTGAAAGCTTTCCCGCTGAGATCAGGAACAGAAAGATGCCCACTGTCACCACTGTTATTCAATATAGTGATAGGAGTTCTAGCTACAGCAATTAAGCTAGATAAAGAAATAAAAGGCACCCAAATAGAAAAGGAGGAAGTAACACTTTTGCTATTCATTGATGATATGATCCTGTATGTAGAAAATCCTGAAAAATCCACAGCAAAGCTACTAGAACTAATAGACAAGTTTAGCAAAGTTTCAGGATATATGATTAATATGCAAAAAATAGTAGAGTTTCTATACACTACTGATCTGAGGAGGAAATCAGAAAATAAAAGCCCATCTAAAATACTGACAAAAAGAATAAAATATTTAGGAATAAACTTAACCAAGGATATAAAGGACCTATGTTCAGAAAACTACAAAACATTGCTAAAAGACATGGAAGAAGACTTAAATTAATGGAAGGACTTTCCATGTTAATGAACTAGAAAACTAAATATTGTTAAGATGTCAATTCTTTTTCAGATTCAGCAATCCCAAACAAATCCTAATAGTCTTTGCAGAAATGAAAAGGCCAATTATCAATTTTATTTGGAAGGGTAAGTGGCCCCAAATAGCCAAAAATGACTTTAAAAAAGAAGAACCAAGTTGGAGGACTCTTACTCCCTGACTTTAAAGCATATTATTTATCTACAGTGGTTAAAAACAAAAACAAACAAACAAAAAAACCCGCATGGTACTGGCATAAAGACAAACAGATCGACCAATAGAACTGAATCAAGAACTCAGAAATAAGCCCTCACATCTACAGTCAAGTGATTTTTGACAAGGCTGTCAAGCCCTCCCAGCTGGCCTGGAACAGTCTATTCAACATCTGGTTCTAGGAGAACGTATATCCATATCCAAAGGAAGAGGACCCCTATATTACACCTTATACAAAATTTAACTAAAAATGGATCAAGGACCTAAATATAAAAGCTACAACCATAAAACTCCTAGAAGAGAATGAAGGTAAACAACTTCAACCTCTTGTAGTAGGTGGTAGTTTCTTAAACCTTACACCCAAAGCATAAGCCACAAAAGAAAAAATAGATAAATGAGACCTCCTTAACATTAAATATTTTTGCATCTCAAAAGACTTTGTCAAAAGTGTGAAAAGGCAGGTGAAACAATGGGAGAAAATATTTGGCAATCATATATCCGATAAGGGTTTAATACCCATGATATTTAAAGATATCATACAATTCAACTATAAAAAGACAAACTACCCAATTAAAAAAATGGGTAAAGACTAGAATAGACATTTGTCTAAAGAAGAAATACAAATCGAAAAAAAAACATGAAAAAATGTTCAACATCACTAGTGATTAGGGAAATGCAAATCATAATTACAATGTAATCTCATTTCACCTACTAGAATGGCTAGTATTAAAACTTCGGAAAACTACAAGTGTTGGAGAGGACGTGGAGAGACTGGAAAGCTTATTCACTCTTGGTGGAAATATAGAATGATATAGCCACCGTGGAGGACTGTTTGGCAGTTCCTAAGGAAGTTGAATATAGACTTTTCAAGTTATCTGGCAATACCACTACTAGGTATATATCCAGAAGAACTGAAAGCAGTGACATGAACAAACATCTGCCCACCAATGTTCATAGAGGCGTTCACAACTGCTAAAAGATGGAAACAACTGAGGTGTCCATCAACTGATGAATAGAAAAACAAATTGTGGTGTTTACACACGATGGAATATTATGCAGCTGTAAGAAGAAATGAAGTCGTGAAGCATATGACAACATGGGTGAACCTGGAGGATGTTATGTTGAATGAAGTATGTCAGACACAAAAGGACAAATACTATATGATTGTGCTATTATGAACTGAGTATATTGTGTAAACTCACGGAGTTAATAATTAGAATATAGGGCACCAGAAAGTAGAATGAGTGTAGCAAACAGAAAGCTGGCAGGTAATGTGTGCAGAATTGGTAAAAATGTTGTTTGTAAATATTTGGAAATGAATAGAAATGGTGAAAGCACATCATAATATTTGTAACTAGCAGTGCTATTATATTGTTATGCCAGTGGTTGGTAAAGTCTAAGGACATATATATAATACTAGAAGGAAAGCTGAAACAAGTAACATGGGACTGTATAACATAGTGAAACCTCATGTGAAATATGAATATGGGTAATATTGCATATATAAAACTGTATTTTACAAAATAAATACAAATAAACTAGAGAGGTGGAAACAGAACAGCAGCTATATATGGCAGGGAAAGCATAGAGAGATTGAGAAGTGATGATTCTTTTGGTTGTTTGTTTTTATTATTATTATTATTGGAATAATGAAAATACTCTAATAATGATTGAAACGATGAACGCACAACTATGTGATTATACCAAATACTACTGACTGTACACTTTGGATAGATTTATGCTTTATTAATATGTATCAATAAAATTGATTTAACAAAAGCAATAATAGAAAGCTTGATATAGTATGTGTGTTTGTAATGCACACAAGGTAGTCAAACTGGCTGACCACTCAACACACTGCATGGTATGTTGTCTTTTTTATTTGTAACTGATAATGTTGAACTCTAACTGATTCCTAAGCTTCTGGATAACAGCAACAATTAAGAAATCCTCCCAGTCTCTTGTGTTCCAGGAAAGTCATTACTGCAAAGAAACTTCCTTCCCTATATGACTTATATACGACTCCCTTGTTTTACCTAGGACAAGGCCAGGCACAGACCCACCATAAGTGATTAACAAATGATTTTTCTCATAAATTATTACCTGAACTCTTTGGTCAATCTGGACTAACTATCTGCTAACTTGACTTGACCAAGCTTTAGTTAAGCTTTTCTCCTATTCCTTAACTTTTATCTATCTCAGCCTTAGTCAGAATTGGAATGTGCACCAACCCCTCCTTAATGGCCCCTTCTGATAATAGGATACCCTGACTTCAAGGAAGGACATTCACTATTCAACTGTCTGGTCACACCATCCACTCATCCCACTTCCCCACACCTGGTTCTTTCTAGCCTTGTTTACCCATGCTTAAAGAAGAAAATCCCTTTATGCCTCAGTATCTCATTGATGGAGCATTCTCCTTATTGAAAAAGTCCCCCTTCCGCTATTGCAAAAGCCCCCCTCCCCTTACTGCAATAATTCTTTCAAATAAAGCCTCTCCATACCTAAGTACTAGATTTGTTTCTTGACACATCCAAACAAAATACAATAGAACTCTGGGAACATAGGTGCAAAGAAGGAAATATTTTTTGCCTGGTTAATACCTAATGGCCCTACCAATTGCCTAGTAGTTTAGGTGTGATTTTTATTAGCTGAATATCTGAGAGGAAATGGTGTGTGTGTGTGTGTGCAGCAAGCCTTAGGTCAAGTTTTTGTAGAGGAAGCTGAGAACACCGTAGGAAAAAAAAAACTAATAGAGCTGTTCTTGGTTACAGGTGTTAATGACTCTCTCCTGTTACACAATAGACCCAGGGAAACTCCAGTCCTGAGAGAACAGGGTTGAGACTTTATTCATTTTTATAGAAATTTAATGCAGAGTTTTTTTTATTAGACTTTAACATATATTTCCTTTGTTTAGCAATTAAACAATTACATTGCATGGCATATTTTCTGTGGAATTTTGAGCCTTTTTCTTGCTAACTGAATTTTTTAAAACAACTTGATGTCTCAAGTTTTACCCAATTAAGTCTTTCACTGCAAATATTTTAGAGTTTGTTCAAATAATTTGTTGCAAATTACTTCTCAGGAGTAAACATGGCAGTACTATGATTTCAGTAGGAACCTCAGCATGTGTATTTCACTAATGCTATTTCTTCCATAAGCTTGCCTAAGAACTTAATTTCATCTCAAAGGATAGAAAACATTAGTTGAAACTCAGAGCCTTGTAATTCAAGCACCATGTTGTCATTTTCTCATTTTGTGGTTACCTTATCAGGCTCTCTAAATCCACAAATCCTCTGTCATTTTTTGTGACATTTGTTATGTTCTTTAGTTAATCTTCCACTTAGCTGTTTGAATGTTCTTTTCCAGACTTCTGACATTGAAACAGCTGAGTTTAAGGGTCCACTTCAGCTGCTGTTGAAGAGATTTCAAATCTACCCTTACACATGGGAGTAGAGGTGCATAAAATTTGCTTTAATTTGGGGAATTATTATTTAATTTTTTGAAAGTTCTTCCAAAAGTTATCACATGAAAGAAACTAAATGAATATTAGAAATTTCACAACCTAGGATTATATGTCAATTAGGAAATAATGTGTTTTCAAAGGGCCACTTAAATTAACTAATTATTGGCCATCAAATGGGAATGCTTCACTATATCAACGCTAAAGGTCAATAAATAGAGAGGTATGGGATATTTTCTTTTGGACTAAGGCAAGTGTTCAAAGGTTTACTGGGGTGATGACTGCACAACTCTGTGATAAAAGTGAGAGCCACTGAGTGTAAAGTTTGGATGGATCGTACAAGACTTATAACTGTATAACACAGTGAACCATGTGGAGGAAGGTGGACTGTGGTTAACATTACAAATAGGAGGGTGTTCTTTCATGAACTATAACAAATGTCCAATACTAATACATGGTGTTAATAATAGGGGGTATATGAAAAAATATACCAAGTGTATGCTATAGTGGTAATAGTCGGATCATGGTCTTTCATAATCTGTAACAAATGTTTCAGAATAATGGAAGGTTTTGGATGACGGGTGATGTATGAGAATTCGGCACATTATGCATGATTGTTTTGTAGCTCACGACTTCTTTAATTAAAAAAAATGAAAAATGGGAATGCCTCAAAATAAGTTAAAATAGAGAAAAAAAATCACCTAGCCGTAGCTTCATCTCACAAGGCCTGTTAACAAGGACAAAATAAAAATAAAAAATAATTAAACCACACCAAACTAGTATATTGAGACTGACAAGGAAGTAGCATCCAAAACAAACAATTCTCTTACATGAGGCTGGAACGCTTTACTCTAGTGTATATCTATGATACAGAAAATAAATCACACCAGTTGAAAGAAACAGTTTGGCATTAAATGTTTTCCTCTCAATGTTATTATTAATTGATCACTATGTCTCTACAATACTGACAGTAGAGAGTGCTAAGGCTCTGGAGCCAGACTATCTGGATTAAAATGCCAGTGCCAACACTTTACTAGCTGTATTACGTTGTTGGGCAAGTCTCTCGAAGTCAGTGTTCTTTAATTTTTTCATCTGTAAAATATGCATAGCAATAGCCTCTTCCAAATATTGTTGTATAGATTGAGTGATGGTGTGTTAATCACTAAGAACAATGCCTAACCTGTATATTAGGTCCTCAGTAATGTTTGGCAAACCTCACTCTTGTATCCCCATCCCTTTTCCTAGGGCTGGAGTGAGGCACACAACAGGATGTAATTAATTAATGTTTAGAATCTAAAGATATTTCATAATATGGATATCTACATTGTTTTCCAATGTGTGGGAACAAACACTTAAAAGTAATAAAAGTAATGAAAGGAGAATGACAGAGGAGGGCACTCCAAAACTCTATCCCTCCACAACAGCAATGAAGAAGCTGAATAAAAATATCTTAACTTCTTTTTTGGAATTTTGGAATCTAATTGAAAACTTAGGACAACCAAGGGAATGGAGGAATGCTTAATAAAGAAGGAAACTGGTGAATTTTGGTGTGAGGGCTCTGTGTGCCCTAACACAGAGCCAATCTGCAAAGACTGGGAAAGGAGTTTTATCTTTCATTATTGTTTTTTGTTTTGTTTTGTTCTTTGTTCCTTTGCTTATAAGGACTTTAGCAATATTGGATTAAGGTCTGATCTCTTTCAGTTTGGCTACAACATAACAAATAACAGCATCTTCAAAGGTCCTATTTATAAATGGGTTCACACCCAAAGGATTAGGGGTTAGGGCTTGAACATGTCTTTTGTGGGGAACATGACTAAATCTCAAACACCACCCCTTGCTTGATAGAGGGAGAAAGACTTATTTCCCTTCCCTACAGCCTGGCCAACTATTGAGAATGAAGCAAACCTGTATAACCAAGAGGAAAAAGCATTAGGATCAGGGAACTGTCTTGAAAATACAACCACATACCTGCTGCCCACCAGAGTGTCATTTCTTTTAACAAATATTTATTGAGAATCTGCTATGTGTTTTTGGTTAAATTGAGAGATGGATATAATATGACCCCTCCCAGTTTTAAAATTGTGGAAAGGAAACTTAAAAATAGAGAATTACAATTAGGGTCAGCTTCGTGGGCATAATCTGAGCAGTAGTTCAGAGCCCCAGGCTTAGAAGGGCCCTGAGCTTGGTTTAATGCTCTATTATCACTGTCTTAAATTTCGTAATGGTTTGTGAAAAAAAAGGGTCCACCTAGTCATTTTTTCCTGGGTCCTGAAAATTATGTTGCCAGTCTTACTTCAATAAAATGTGCTTCAAGGTATCGACAATGGGTTATGTGGCCACAGAGATAGGGACACTGAATCTGCCTGTAGGAGGTGGGAATAAGGTGTGCCATGATAATGGGGCTGGACCTTGGTAAAAATTTTCACCAGGCAGAGTTGGGTAGAGACAACACAAAGCAAGATGATCAGGGTGATGCAAAGACTTAGATGTTTGAATAGATATAATGACTATGGATTCATGTGCATTCTGGAATGTAATTTTGGGGAATGATGTACAACTAGGGTTATGACGGTAAATGAAATCAGAGGGGCTGGCAGGGCCCAGGCCATGAGGGGCCTTAGGGATCATGTTAGGGAATTTGGACTTTGTCCTACAGGAACAAAGATCCCAAAGTAAAATAACAAATCTTGATTTGATTTGCACTCAGACCATATCTGTCCTAATTCACTTAAGTGTCTTTTTTGTTATGGTTGTTCTGTTTTCTCTTCTCCAAACTGCTGAGAGTTTGGAGCCAGAATAGGTCACATTTATCAAATTTGGCCAGTATCTGAGGACAAAGCATGAGGTATTACCCTCTCAATTTTCATAACCACTGAGTTGCAAGAACTTACACTGCAATAAAAAACATAGAAAGGTCCTGAAATTTACAAAAAACATCCATTTTTCTCCAGTGTCATGGCATTGCACCTAAAATACAGCTGCTCAAGCCATACTTTCAGTGCTGGTGCTAACTAAACTGCACTGTGATGGCTTGTCTTCCTTCATGAACAGGTAGCAATGTGGCGTAGTCATTAAGAACCCAAACATTGCAGTCAGACAGACTGATATTCACAACCTACTTTTATAGCTTACTAGCTTTATAATTTTGAGGGAGTCACTGAGCCTTTCTGACTGACCCTTAGTTTCCTCATGTAAAACATTCAAGTAAAAATAGCACCTTCTCCATTGGGTTGCTGTGAGGATTCGGTGAATTAATACTTGTGACATTTTAGTACAGATCCTGATGCATTTTAGGTTTTAAACAGTAGCTATTGCTCTTTTAGTCTGGACTTCTTGGGTTCTGAGACCAACCCCATCATTCATCTTCATAACACTGGTTCTTAGTTCAGCAACTACAGCACAGTAGGATTATAATACTTTTGAATAAATAAATTATATAAGTCCATCTTGCAAAAGGCCAGTATAATAACCTTCTTCACTGACCCGTTAAGGAGATGAAGATAATTATTAGTGGCCCCTTTCTCTGTATCGTCTCTATTCCCTACACACACAAACACACACACAACACTCACACTGACAAACATGCTCTCCAGCTAAAGGACAAATTGTCATTTTGAGCAATAAAAGAAAATATATCTGTCTCTTATTTGTAATAGATTCATCTAAAACATAGGGAAACAGAAAAGATATAACAGAGAAACACTAACCAAGAAACAATTGAGGTACTTCTATTCCAGTAGACTAATAAAATTTAGGTCAAACATTGAACATAAAACACCATTATAGGAAGCATAGAATAATGTTTATGGATATGGACAATTGTGTCATACTATTGGGCTCATACCACCTCTGGTTTGGGCAAGTTTTTTATTCTTTTCTGCTTATTTCCTCATCTATGAAATTGTAATATTTAATAACTGTTTCAATGGCCTCTTCAATGGGGTTATGTTGAAGATTATATGAGTAAATAAATTTAAAACACTTAGAACAGTGTTTGGTATAAAGTAAGATCTCAAGGAATGTTAACTAAAAAGAGCAATTAGTGATAAAAGGTTTAATTCACAGAGCAGATTCAATGTGAATGCAGGTAATACATAGGTTTCAAGTAGATAATAATTTGATAGAGCTCCATGAAAAAACTGACAAATCCACCATCATTTGGGGAGTTCAAGCACATCACCCTCAGTATTTTAAACGTCAGGTATGGAAAAAAATACACCTGGTCTACTTAGAATTTTGTGAACAGCACAATTTCCAAACAAGGATTTCTGGATGTATAGAGATCCCTCCACCAGCAATTAAAGAAAACACATTCTTCTCAAATATAGAACTTTGCCAGAAATTGACTATTTATGAAGCCATAAAGAGAGCCCAATATATTTTAAATCAGTGTTTTACAGATCAAATTCTCTGACCAAAATTCAACTGTTACAAATGAATAACAAAAACACCTGAAAATATCTGGAAGATTAGAAATTAATACACAGTTCTTGAAATGTGTGCATTAAAGAATAAATCATAGACATTTATTAAGAGTAGATCTGAATGATAATGAGTATTCAACACTTTTCAAATATTATTTGAAGCACATTGCAATGCAAAGAGAAATCTATATCTTTATATTGGAAAAGATGAAAAGTTAAAATTCAATAAGATTAATGTTTTTACTTAAAAGATTAAAAAAAGAATGATGAAATAAATGCAAAGAGTGTGAGAAAGAGTAAATAATAGGTATCACAGCAGAAATACATGAAATAGAAAATGAGGAACAATAGAGTCAATAAAGCCAAAAATGTTCCTGTATAATAAAAGAGAAAACCTCTGTTAATATGGCACAAGAAGAAAAAATGGTAAAATGGAATATTACTAATGAAAAATTGGACATAATTGCACACACAGCAGAATAAAATTTATAAGAAATGTGGAATGATACATTTGAAAACTTACATAAAATAGATTAATTCCTAGAAAAATATTGTAATGAGCTGACTAATTACATAAATCACATGAGTTAAAAATATTCCTGCAAATAAAAGACTAGGGCTATATAGTTTTACAGGAGAGTCCTTCAAAACTTTGAAGAAACAGAGCATCTCAATGTTGCACATTTTTTTCGAAGAACTGATAAATCGAGAGCACTTACAAATTCATTTTTGGGACCAGTATAAGCTTGATACCCAAAGTAGACAATGTCACAGGAAAATAATAAAATTACAAATTATTATTCTTCATGACCATCAATATAACATGCTAAATAAAATATTGATAAACGGAATTCTATCTATCATCTATCTATCTGTCTATCTATCTATCTATCTGTCTATCTATCTATCTATCTATCATCTCTATTATCATTGATTGAGTTAGGGTTTATCTATGGAAGGCAAGACAAGATTAAATATATTAATGTAATTCACCCCAACATACTAAAGGAGAAAAACATATTTTCATTTCAGTACATTAAATAAAGCATTTGCCAAATTTCATCACCCGTTAATATTTAAGCAAAGCAAAATAAAGAAAAACAAAACTCCTAGCAAACAAGGAATGGAAAGGGACCTCCTCAAAATGATAACGGATCTTCATCAAAAACCTATAGCAAAAATCATAATGACAAATGTTCAGAGGAATTCTCTTAAAATCAGAAACATGATAAGAATATTCTCTATAAACTTTGATTTAACATTGTGCTTAGAATCCAATGTAAAGTAGTAAGACAAGAGAAGGAAATAAAATGCATAAGTACTGGAAAGGAAGAAACAGTTATTCTTATATTTAGAACATATGATTTTCTATGTAGAAAATTCAAAAGTAAAATTATTAGAGAATTATTAGAATTAATAAGAGAGAATAATAACTTGATGTATATATGATCAATATGCAAAAATCAACTGCATTTCCAAATACATGCATCTATGGAAATTATAACTTAAAAATACCTTGTTAGATATTAACAAAAAATATAAGGCTTTAGAAATAAGTTTTAACAAAAATGTATAAAATCATCATGGATAAAATGAAATAGTTTTATTAAAGGGTGCAGAAGAAGACCAAAATAAATGGAGAGATATATCATGTCCACTGAGATGAAGCTTAAGTTTTTCATGGTGTCAGTTCTCAAATTGATCAAAACCCAACAAGGTTTTCCATGGACTGAGAAAGTGGATTTTAGATTCATAAAGAAGAACACAAGGAAAACATACCCAAGACATTCCTTAGAAGAACAATAAGGAAGAAATACCCAACATGATATCAGGAGTTATTATAAAGTTAAAGTAATTGAAACATTGCAGTGTTGGTACAGGGAAAGACAAATTAAAGTAACTGAATAAAGAGCCCAGAAAGAGGCCCACATATGAGCTATCTTAGAATTGGCATTGTTAATCAATGAGAAAGGCATTGACTATTTAGTAAGTGGTCCTCAGATAATTGTCTACCATTTATAAAAATACTGATTGAATCCCTCCTAAAGTCATCCTCAAAAATCAATTCCTGGTGTGTTAAACAGACTGATATTAAAAGCAAAATTCAAAAAACTTTTAGAATAAAGTCTAGAAGAATATCTTTATAATATCAAGAATAATATGAGAAATAAGTAATTTATGCAGTTATATATTATACATTGTAATTCAGAGAGCCTTTAGAGATATGGCAAGTCATAATAATAATGCCATACATATGCATAACACATGAAAGTTTACACAGTGCTGACATACATATATACTTTTAATCTCATGAAGGGTGGCATATACAGGTTATGCATTCATTATTACCCCCACTTTTTTATAGGCAGTCATTGAGTATCAGAGTTTTTCACTTACTCAACACTCAGAAGTGCAAAGCCCAGCCTATATGAACATTTACATAGTCCTTCTTGAATTAAAAAAAAAAAAAATCACAGAGTTTCTCTTTTCCTGACTTCGAGTTCATTATGCATAAAGACATTCTTGGACTACTCAGGCCATTGGGATACACATGATTTTTCAAAAGAGAACGTTTCCATTTAAAAGTTGCTGAATTTTATGTTTCATTCTTAAAGAGATCATCTTTAGAAGTCTTGACATAAAATTCATTAGCAGTTTGAGGGAGATGCTTTTACAAGAGCAGTTTCCACTGACATTTTTTTGGGATCAATACAAATTAGCTCAAAGAGCGGAAACACATTCTTTCACTGTGTGCTCGTCAATTAATGGTACTCCTGACAGTTAAATTATTTCATCTTAAGGGGAAGAATTAATGATGGAATGGCCTAGTTACCCTTTGGAAATAAGAAGTTCGTTTTCCAATCTTACTCTAATACATTTATGTATGTATTTTCTAGGGGCATTCTCATGAACTACAAATAGAAGGGCATTAATGTGGTGGAAAATGTTTTGAATACACCAGTAGTAATGACACATATAAAGACATCATAGTTGATTAGTCTGGAGAATATATATCTGAAAATATTGAAGACGATTTCAAAAGAATAGGGATTTCTGAGGTCAATGTTGTCTAGTATTCAAAGTGATTTCTAGTGGTAGCTTTTGTGTGGAAAAATGTTACTTACTGTGTCATGAAAAATAAGGTCAAGAATCAGGTTGTCATTGATCGCTGTAACTGAAAATCTTAGATCTAGTTTAAAACCTGGCATTCAAAGATCCATGCAATCTGGTCCTAATTTACTTCTCCAGTTTCATTTTTAACTGTTCCACCATTTGAAACTTTCACTCTAGGCTAACTGATCGCATCACTGTTTCCTGACACAATTTGTCCCTTCCCACATCTAAGCTTCTTTTCAGAACACTGCTGTCTGGCATGAGTTCACCAGCCTCCCCCAAATCTTGTCCCCATCCCCACCTTGATTCTTCCATTTCTGCATGATAAAAGCCTAATGCTCCTAAGGAAAAAAAAAAAAAAAAAAAAAAAAAACCTAATGCTCCTAAAAGAGGTGTCACTGCCACATCATGCCTGGAAAAGAGGTGTGCATCTGTCATTAAGCACAAGGCAAAACCATCTAGTTAGTGGCATTTCGATCTAAACTGGAGAAGAATTTCAGACACCTCACATAACACTCGAGCTTTGAAATCATTTGGTCTTGGAGTAAACAATACCATACCCTTCTTTCATGCATTTCCTTAGCCAGTAAGGCAAGCCATTCCCTGATAACCTACCTTCCTTTTGTTTACAATGATTTTCACTATTTTTCTAGTTATATGTAGGTTCTCTCTAATTATGCAATTACTCTGCACATAGATAAGGTATACAAGTGACAAAGGGTCTAGAAAGGCCCAGTAAACTACAGTGCTGATTCATAGAGAACAGCTAGAAGCCAGGTGCTGATGAGCAGACAACAAACATTTCTCAACTAAGGGCTTTTAAAGTTGTAGTGTTATATAAATTCACGCCATTTTTCCTGATAATGGGGGAATTATGGTGGTGTGTTATGTGGGAAGGTGAAAGTGGCAAAGGCTTGTGAAATGGAGGAAATACAGTTTCTTGTATCTTCATAAACTTGGTCAAAACTTTGCATCACTGAGGCAGTCTTGAGTTGTCACCTGAGTTTTCTTTTGATAGCTTTGGGAATTACAGCTTTATTCCTATACAGCTTCATAAAAGTAATAAATATCCCAATTTAAAGCAAAACACATTGATATTTGACTCTCTTGAAGTTTCTCAAGGGCCCCCAAAGAACTGCAGCTGCTGAAAAGAATATCCTGACACTAGCAATAACTTGCTTTTCAGTTATGTGGTTACATGTCTTATTTCTCTACCCAAACTGTCAACTTTGTGGAGCTTTGATAGAGAATGAAATTTCTGATTTCACCTACTTGATTACTAAGACTTATTTCCAAAATGATGGGCTTGGAATGTACAAAGACTAGATAGAAAACATAAATTATGGGTTTTGTTGATGCAACTTTAGTAATAAATTTCTTGCACAAAAAAGCAATATGTGAAAGTTCTCCATCAATTTTATGCACACTTATTTTCACTGTCAGCCAAGAACTCCTGGGAGTTTAGCAGTAGCCAGCCCCTGAGTTTGCTCTCCAAGAGGATTTTAGGGTACTGTAACTAAGCTCTTGCTTCAATTAAAGACCACTTTTAAATTTGAACACCTCTTATTTGAAGCTTGAAAATTTGGAATTGAATACACT
Source organism: Tolypeutes matacus (assembly GCA_026826555.1). Taxonomy (NCBI): domain Eukaryota; kingdom Metazoa; phylum Chordata; class Mammalia; order Cingulata; family Chlamyphoridae; genus Tolypeutes; species Tolypeutes matacus. Next base: position 8,727,528 of record JAKSZT010054138.1, on the reverse strand, counting down.
CAAAAAACAAAGGCAATGTCTTAGCAGTGTGTTTTCTTCCATTAGCCTATCTTCCACATCTTTTGAACTTGACCTTGAGCCCTTGACCCCAGGGTGAGGTCTGGATCAGAACATTCCTCCCAAGGATCCCCCTATGTCCATAGCAGAAGTCCAGAAGATGCCCAGGAGCTTCTTATATCCTACTTAAGACTGCCCAGTCTCAGACATCCACATTCCTGTTGGCAGGAGTGAAAGGCCCTAGAATTCTGTGTGCTCCTAATATGACCGCTCCTTTCCTTGTCAACATTCCCAGCCTCATCTTTGTTATTCCCTTCAAGATCATCATGTAGCAATAATTACCACATGAAGGTCAGGACTCTTCAGGTTTCTAATCTACATAGAGTTCTGGGGCAGTGAAGCAACTTCCATGCACTTCCCATCCGTCATTGCTACTTTTATTTTTCTCCATATGTCACCAAGTGACACCCTATATAATATACTTCTTTATTTGCTCATCTCTTCCTAGTAGAATGAGGGCAAGATGTTTTTGTCTGCTTTGTTCACTGCTGAATCCCTACAGCTTACAAAAGTAGGTGCTCAATAAATGCTTGTTGAATTACTGAATGACTATCTCTTTATAATAAGAGAAGAAAAAGGCCATGAGTGCCATGAAGGCAGGAAATATCTCAGTCATCTCTTCACATCCCTGCATCTTTAGCATCTAGCTTCGGACTTGCAAAAGTAGTAGGTAAGTGAATCTTTATTGAATTTAATTGCATCTTTGCTTATTTATAAATGATGCATTTGTTAAGTGATATGTAACTACCTATTTCTCAAATTCTTTATACCATGGCCTAGTGGTGGATTGTTCTAGAACATATGTAACTCCATGGACATTAGGTGACATACCTGCTTCATAGCACTGACCCTACAAGAAGCTGCTTCAGTGCTGAAATCTACAGTGCTCATCCCAGAGAGTGCACAGCACAAAATATGTGCTATGAATATTTGATGCTGAACTGAAGATCAGGATTAATAATGTCACTCTTATTCTTCAGTCCTTTCATATGAAACCCAAATCAATTCTCTCCTTCCTCCTTTCACTAATCTCATGTCCTCTCTCTATATAGGGCATCCTTCTACATCTGAAGATTCATGCCCCCTATGAAGAGCTTCAGTTTAGGTAGCAGGTAAGTGTGGATGCACAAATAGTACAAGCAACAGAAAAAGAAGGGTAGAGTAAAAACTTCAGACCTCACCTTGAAAGCCTGACCATTTGTTTTGGTGTTAGAATGCAGGAGCCACAGACGGAGGGACAATATCTTTTCGTGGCTCTTGGCACAACCTACCAGTGGCTTTACTTGTCAATATTTGAGGACAAAATACCAATTTCCTTTTTCTTCCCGTGGAGTTCATTCCTGCTTTAGTTTGCCAGTCTCATTTCACTGTAGTACTTAAAGGTGTGATTTTGATTTCTCTGTCACAGTTATGGGGTCTTTAAATGGCAAGAACATCACTTCTGGGTGTCCTGCCATAATTGCGTCAGAAACACTTGCATTGTGTAAAGGAATAAGCCTCGAGCTGAGCTCCAATTGCAAACTGATCATTTCTTCTTACTGTCTTAGTAATACGAAGCAATTATTTTCACTATTTTCCCAAACCATTATCCCTTCAATTTTATCTGTTCTTTTCTTTCAACACAAGAAGATTCATGTACTGGAAGAAAAATAGATCTATTATGGTCTATTTTCTCTGGCTTATGATACCTCATTTTCAAATTTTCTCAAAGATCCAGGTTTTGCCTTAGAATACTCTATACTCTAATATGACCTTTATATTTCCTCTGTCAGAGTTTTGCTTACACAAAAAGATCCAGAAATCCTTTCTTCTTTACCATATAGACATCCTTTTATGTCAAGTCCTTTCAATCAACACTATTTCAATGCATTCATTAATTCATTCAATAAAAATTTATTGAGTGCAAACTAAGTTGTAGTACAACCTGAGGGACGGTATTTCAAAGGCATCTAAGAAAAAAATTCCCCTTAAGAAGCATTTGATCTAATAGAGTGGGATAGAGGCAGATGGAGCTTGTGGTGCAAGGAATGGTATAGTGAGAGTTATGGCCAGAGAGGTTGGCATAATAGACTTCATGTGCCATGCTAAAGAATTTGGACTTTATTGCCCATGAAGATGGATTAATGAGTCTTTGAAAATTTTACCAGTCTGACAAACATATTTGAAAGTAAGAAAGCTCATTCTGAGGGCAATGAGTTAGAGCAAGAAAAGAGGTAGTGATATTATTGCTCTTGAAATATTTCAGGAACGGTTGACGCAGAAGTAAGTGATTTTTCATTTGTTACCCTTTTCTAACTCATTATCATAGCTGTTCCACTGTTTAGAAGTAATAGATGAGATCTGCAAGAAGGCCCAGAGATGGTTAGTAACAAGGACCATGTTGAATCTTTTTTTTTTAAATATCTATTTATTTATTTTATTTTTTATCCATTTTTAACCCCCCGTTTTTGCTGTTTTGTGTCCATTCACTGGGCAATTCTCTGTGTCTGTTTTCTGCCCTCTCTTCTCATCCTTCTCCTCCTGTCTCCACCAGGAGTCGATCCTGAGAAACTCCAATGTGGGAGAAAGGTGTTCTGCCAACTGTGCCACTGTAGTTCCTGGTTTTTTGGCACATCTTGTCTTGGCTCTTCCTTTGTGTCACTCTCCTCTTACATCATCATCTTGCTGCGTGGCTCAGCGGGGCCTGGTGGCACACCCACACACAGGGCCTGGTGGCTCACCCACTCGCGGGGCCTGGCAGCCCTCGTGCCATCTATATTTTTCTTTATTTTACCAAGAGATCCTGGGGGATCGAACCCAGGTCCCTCCTTATGGGAGACAGTTGCCCAACCCATTTGAGCCACATCTGCAACCCCATGTTGAATCTTAATTGACTGATCTGACCTCCAATTGCAGCAATTCAGTCCTCAATAACATTGGTTCTCATGCTCCAGAATGTCAGTATATTGAAGCCAAGGCTTTTTTCCAGGGAGTTCCTTAGAAAACCCTGGTGAATCTTGATGCTCTAGTTTAAAAGTCCGGATGTTAGGTTACAAGGGCAAGTCCACTTACATGACTGATCTCTAGCTTAATTGACAATCTTTTGCTTTATCCTTTATAACTCTAAGGTAAAAATGATTCAATGATTTCAAGATAGAAGGAAACCTTTTGGACTACACAACAAAAATATTGTGGAACCTCCAGTGGAGCTTTGGCCTATGAAAAGAAGAATCTGGCATGAGTTTAAGTAAAAATGCAGGAAAAGAGTGTTGCCATTTAGCAGGTAATAATATGCCACATACCAGTACATTGTTGTTTTTATGGAATTCAGGAAGGTGATTTGCTAAAAATTTGCCAAAGCTATGGGGAAAATATGACCCCTTCATGATATTCCTTCACAGAAGGGGTGGCCCCATATATCATATGACAATAATCCAGCTGAAAGAGGGGCGAGTCCAGTAAATAATCACTGGGTTCAGAGACATTTTCAAAAGCACTGGTTTCCTACCTCAGCACATTCTGCTTGGCATGGATAGAACAATTTTTTTTAGCTTTTCTCACTTTGCAACAATTAGCACAGACGCCAATATACCTCCTGCAAAAAATATTTTTTTTTAACCATTTTATGATTACTCTATTAGACCATAAGCCACTTGGGGACAAGAACTATATTTTATTTGCTGTTGTGCCCCCAGTATCTAGGACACCTTATTCCACCCAATAACTTTATGTAAATAAATGTATGAGTACCATTTATTTGATCACTTTCCAATGTTCCATAATATATTTTTTACTAAATTGTCAATTTGCATGTAACAACCATTTCCATCATCAGTTAGGATGTCTTAAAGGGGTAGGGAGCGAGGGGCAAGATGGCATTGGTTTAGGAGGGCACTCGCTGAGAGCTCCTGGAGGACGGCAGATTGTGGACAGGGTCCTGCCCCGGGGTCTGTGCTGTGGGCACACGTAGCGAGAAGCTTGGGACATCTATCTGCGCAGATTGACAGCGTGGACTGATCGGTAGAGATTCATGAGTTTTAAGCCTGCCTGTGGTGGTTAAAACAGACGACTGAGCCCCACCTTTAGGGGAAAAAAAATCCAGTTTGAGCTGCGACTCCCGGCCCGGCAACCCGGTGACAGGGCCCGGTGAGAGGGAGTGTTCTCCGAGAATGGGAGGGCTCTGGCGAAGGGTTGAGAGGGCTTTCCTTTCTGTGGATTTGGCTGCCTGAAACCCCTTGCAGCTTGGGTGAACAAAACAGCTGGATTGAATCCACACCCGGCAGAGGGGAGGGGTAAATGTGCTGAGGGAGTTGATTTACCTAGCTGTCCAGGGATAAGCCCCAAACCCTGCCAAGCCGGGGAGAGGGAGCATTCTCCGAGAGAGGGAGGGTTCTGACAGAAGGCAGAGAGGGGATTCATTACCATCGATTTGGCTGCCTGGACCCTCTCATAGCTTGGGGGAGCAGATAAGCCAGCTTGAAGCAGCACCAGACTGAGGGGAGAGGTGAATCTACTGAGGAAGCCTGATTTACCCAGCAGCCCGGTGATGCTGAGGCTCAGCTCCAGAAGGGGCAGAGACGGCCGTTTTTATAGTTTTGCTCTGACTAGCATCAGAGCTTCAGCTCCCCTGGGGAGTCCAGGAAGTGGGAAGTGCTTGATTAGTTTCCACGAGCCTAGTTAGGGTCCCCTCGGTAAAGGGGGCCGTCTAGAAGAGGACTTATTTTGGGTCCTGTATTTCACCAAAAAAAAAAAAAAGTCACTTTAAAAAATGAAATATGAATTCTTCTTTTTAATTTAGTTTAATAGCTAAAAGCTGCTTCAAAACCTGCAGATAGAACCCTGCAGGGAAATTGATTGATAAACACAAGCAGGCTGAGAGGATCCACAAGGACCTAGTAGGAACACTGATCCACCTTAGATTTGTTTGACTGCTTGCCTGTGTGGTTGTTTAGTTTTTCTTTGTTTATTCGTTGTCTCTTGCTTTTCTTTCCTCTTTCCTCACCCCTTTCTTTTTTCTTTCATTTTTTTAAATTAGGTGCTGCTAGCTTGTCTCTTCTTTGCTGTGCTTCTTCTTCACTGATTTCCCATTCTCTGTCTATATTGATTTTGTATTCTAAACTATCTCTTAACCTTCCTTCATCTTTCTGCTTTCTGTTGTGGCTCTTATATACCACGTTTTTTTCATATGCCCACAACTTAAGGGTGTCAATTTCTATTCTATCCTTTTTGTTTTCTTCTTTTTTATTAATATTAACTTTTTCCTTTCAGCTATTTATTTACTCTTTCTCTCCCTCCTCATAATTCTAGCCTTCTAAATCATTATATATATATTCCTCTATTTGGTTTCCCAGTCCATTGTAGGAACTCCACTTTTTTTCCTATTACTCTACACTGCCTACATGAGTTAAATATGCATTTCATTAAGTCTTATTTGGCCCCTCTTCTAACTTTTATCAATATTAATATTATCCTTCTTCCTTTCTCACATCTTTCGATTCCTCTGGCCCTAATCTTTTGTCTTCAAGGGAACATAGAAAGAAGCAAGGAAATAAAATAAGAAGAAAAAGGGTCAAAGAGAAAACTTAACACACATGCAGAACCACCAGCTAAATAAAACTCTAGAGCAGAGAGAGAAGCTAATAAACTGAATAAACCCATCAAGATAAAATGATGAGTAGAGGGCAGCAAAAAATTACAAACCACACTGAGAAACAGGAAAACATGAACCAGTCCAATGAACAAACTAAAAACCAGGAAGTGATGCAGAACATCGAACAACTAATCAAAACTTTCCAAACAAATATCATGGAACAACTTAAAGAAGTGAAGGAAGAGATTAAGGATATAAAGAAGATACTGAGAGAACATACTGAAGAAATTATAAACATACAGAAAAAGATAACGGAGGTGATGGTGATCAATGGCACAATCCAAGAAATCAAAAAGACGCAGGATTCACATAACAGCAGATTTGAACAGGCAGAGGAAAGAATTAGTGATATGGAAGACAATACAGCTGAAATCAAAGAGATTGTAGAACAGATAGACAAAAAGATAGAAAAAATCCAGCATGGACTCAGGGAATTAACCGATAATGCAAAATGCACAAACATACGCATTATGGGCATCCCAGAAGGAGAAGAGAAGGGAAAGGGAACAGAAGGAGTGTTGAAGGAAATAATGGCTGAAAACTTCCCAACCCTATTGAGAGAGATGGATGTGCAGATCCAGGAAACACAGTGCACCCCAAATAGTATAAATCCCAACAGGCCAAATCCAAGACATATACTTGTCAAAATGTTCAATGCTCAAGACAAAGAGAAAATACTCAAGGCAGCAAGAGAAAAGAGAACCATCACATACAAGGGAAGCACAATAAGATTAAGTGCTGATTTCTCAGCTGAAACCATAGAGGCAAGAAGACAGTGGTATGACATAGTCAAAGTACTAAAAGAAAAAACTTCCAGCCATGAATTCTCTATCCAGCAAAACTGGCATTCAAAAATGATGGAGAGTTCAAAATATTCACAGATAAACAGAAATTAAGAGAGTATGTCAATAAGAAACCTGCACTTCCAGAAATACTAAAGGAAGTTCTACAAGTTGAAAGGAAAAAACAAAGGAGAGAGAGTTGGAGGAGAGTTTTAAAACAACTAAAAAGACAAAAACAGAAACAAAACAACATAGGACATACATTAACCCAAATAAAAAATGGCTGAAGTAAGAAATTCGTTGCGAGTAATAACATTGAATATTAATGGATTAAATTCACCAATCAAGAGACACAGATTGGCAGAATGGATAAGGAAATAAGATCCATCTATATACTGTCTACAAAAAACCCACCTTTGACTCAGGGATTCTAGGAGGCTGAAAGTGAATGGGTAGAAAACCATTTTACAAGCTAAATAGCCAAAAAGGGCAGGAGTAGCTGTTCTAATTCAGACAAAATAGACTTTAAATGCAAAACTATTGTAAGAGAAAAAGATGGACACTATATATTAGTAAAAGGGGTAATCTCTCAAGAAGAGAGAACAATCATAAACATTTGCGCACCTAATCGGGGTGCCTCAAAACACATGAGGCAAACTCTGGAAAAACTAAGTGGAGAAATAAATGCCTCTATAATTATAGTGGGGGAATTTAATACACCATTATCAGCCTTAGACAGAACATCTAGACAGAGAATCAATAAAGAAACAAAGTCTCTCAACAATACATTAGAAGACCTGGACCTAATAGACATATACAGAACACTACACCAAATACAGCAGGATTTACATTCTTCTCGAGTGCACATGGATCATACTCCAAGATAAACCACACGCTAGACCACAGAACAACTCTCAATGAATTCAGAAAGATTGAGATTATACAAAGTATTTTCTCTGACCACAACGGAATGAAATTGGAAATCACTAAGGGCCAGAGAAAGAGGTTAGGCACAAGGATATGGAAGTTAAACCACACACTCTTAGATAAACAGTGGGTCAAGGAAGAAATCTCAAAAGAAATCAGTAACTGCCTTGAAACTAATGAATACGACAACACCACATATCAAAACCTATGGGATGCAGCGAAAGCAGTCCTGAGAGGGAAGTTCATAGCCATAAATACACATATTAAAAAAGAAGAAATAGCTAAAATTGAAAGCAGGAAATAACAAAGATTAGAGCAGAACTAAATGAAATAGAGAATAAGAAAGCACTAGAAACAATAAAAAAAACCAAAAGCTGGTTCTTCGAGAATATCAATAAAATTGACAAACCCTTAGCCAGACTAACAAAGAAAAAGAGAGAACAGATGCAAATACACAAAATAAGGAATGAGCAAGAGGATATCACTACTGACCCCACACAAATAAAGAGTATAATAAGAGGATAGTTTGAAAAATTATATGCCAACAAGAATGATAAATTAGGAAATGGATAGGTTTCTAGAAACTCACAAACAGCCTACATTGATGAAATAAGAAACTGATGAACTCAACAGTCCAATTACAAGTAAAGAGATAGACTCAGTCATCAAAACCTCTCAACTAAGAACCCAGGACCAGATGGCTTCACAGCTGAATTCTTCCAAACATTCCGGAAAGAGCTAACACCAATTCTGCTTTAGCTCTTCCAAAAAATAGAAGTAGAAGGAATATTGCCTAACTCATTCTATGATGCCAGCATTACCCTAATACAAAAACGAAACAAATATACAACTAGAAAGGAAAATTACAGACCAATTTCTCTAATGAACTTAGATGCTAAAATCCTCAACAAAATACTTGCTAATCACATTCAACGACATATCAAAAGGATTATACACGATGACCAAGTGGGTTTCATCCCGAGTGTGCAAGGATGGTTCAATATAAGAAAATCAATCAATGTAATACACCACATAAACTGATTAAAAGAAAAAAATCACATGATCATCTCTATAGATGCAGAAAAAGCATTCGACAAAATACAGCACTCTTTCCTGATAAAAACACTGCAAAAGATAAGAATAGAAGGAAACTTTCTGAGTATGATAAAGGGTATATATGAAAAACCGAAAGCTAACATCATCTTCAATGGTGAAATCCTAAAAGGCTTCCCTCTGAGATCGGGAAGAAGACAAGGATGCCCACTATCATCACTCCTATTTAACATTGTCTTAGAAGAACTTGCTCGAGCACTGAGGCAAGAAAAGGATATAAAAGGCATCCAGATTGGAAAAGAAGATGTGAAAATTTCATTATTTGCAGACGACATGATCCTATGCATAGAAAGCCTTGAGAAATCTGCAACAAAGCTTCTGGAACTTATAAAGGAGTTCAGTTATGTTGCAGGCTATAAGATCAATGCTCAAAATTCAGTAGCATTTCTGTACACCAATAATGAGCAATCTGAGGAGGAAATCAAGAAAAAAATACCATTTACAATAGTAACTAAAAGAATCAAATACATAGGAATAAATTTAACTCAAGATGTAAAGGACTTATACAGAAAACTACACAACACTTCTAAAGGAAATCAAAGAAGACTTAAATAAATGGAAAAATATTCCCTGTTCATGGATAGGAAGACTAAACATCATCAAGATGTCTATCCTACCCAAACTAATCTACAGATTTAATGCAATCCCAATAAAAATTAACACTGTATTTTTTAAGGAACTGGAAAAACTAACCACAAAATATATTTGGAGAGGTAAGAGGCCCCGAATTGCCAAAGACATATTGAAAAAGAAAAATGAAGTTGGAGGTGTCACATTACCTGACTTTAAAACATACTACAAAGCTATAGTGATCAAAACTGCATAGTATTGGCACAAGGATAGACATACTGACCAATGGAACCAAATTGAGAGTTCTGATACAGATCATCGCATATACAGTCATCTGATATTTGACAAGGCCACCAAGCCCCCTCAGTTGGGAAAGAATCGCCTCTTTAACAAGTGGTGCTTGGAGAACTGGATATCCATACCCAAAAGAATGAGAGAAGAATACCATCTCACACCTTATACAAAAATCAACTCAAGATGGATCAAAGATCTAAATATAAGAGCCAAAACCGTAAAGACCTTGGAAGATAATGTAGGGAAGCATCTACAGGAGCTTGTAATAGGAAAGCCAAAGCACGAGCAGCAAGAGAAATAATAGATAAATGGGATCTCATCAAAATAAAAAACTTCTGCTCCTCAAAGGACGTTATTAAGGAAACAAAAAGGCAGCCTACCCAATGGGAGAAAATATTTGGCAATCATAAATCTGATAGGAGCCTAATATCCTGCATATATAAAGAAATCCTACACCTTGAAAATAAAAAGACAAACAACCCATTTAAAAAATGGCAAGTGTCCTGAAAAGACACTTCTCCAAGGAAGAAATACAAATGGCTATAAAGCACATAAAAAAACGCTCGAGGGAAGCGGCTGTGGCTCAATCAGTAGGGCTCCCGTTTACCATATGGGAGGCCCCGGGTTCGGTTCCCGGGGCCTTCTGGTGAAGGCAAGCCCACCCGCACAGCGTGGTTAGCTGACCCAGCAAGCACAAGCAGCAAGGGGGGGATAAATGAATAAATAAATAAAATCTTACCAAAAAAAATGCTCGACATCGCTAGCTATTAGGGAAATGCTAATCAAAACCACAATGAGATATCATCTTACACCCATCAGAATGGCAGCTATTAAAAAAAAAAGTAGAATATAAGTGTTGGAGAGGATGTGGAGGAATAGGAACCCTCATCCACTGCTGGTGGGATTGTGGAATGGTACAGCCACTGTGGAGGACAGTTTGGCGGTTCCTCAGAAAACTAACAATAGATCTTCCATATGATCCAGCAAATCCACTGCTGGTTATATACCCAGAAGAATTGAAAGCAAAGACACAAACAGATATATGCACACCAATGTTCATAGTGGCATTGTTCACAATTGCCAAAAGGTGGAATCAGCCCCGGTGTCCATCAACAGATGAATGGATAAGCAAAATGTGGTACATACATACAATGGAATATTACTCAGCTGTTAGAAGGAATAAAGTGTTAACACATGGAATAACATGGATGAATCTTGAAGACCTTATGTTGAGTGAAGCAAGCCAGGCATTGAAGGATGAACAGTATATGACCTCACTGATTTGAATTGAGGAAAGTGAGCAGTCTCTGAGAACCACTGTCTGAAAGATAAGTTAACAAGAGAGAGAGAGAGAAGAGTAGGTTGTGAGCCATCACCCGTATGGACATAATCCATGGTAAAGTGATAGAGTATAGTTGCATATTGAAGGATAGGACAGGAGGGTAGTGATATTACTGGGTTTGGTGGTGCAGGGTTAACAGGTGGGTAGATTAGGAAGGGCAGGTTAGAATACCCAGGGCATGTAACTATGAATCTTGTCATCCCATGAGTCAAGACAGGGAAGTGTCATATGCCCCAGGGGGATGGGGAGGAAGGAACAGAAAAGGTCAAACAGGGTATTTAGTGGCCATGGTAAATGTTTTTCATTGCCTTACAGTAATGGACACAGGACATGGTAAATATCATCAAAAATTATTAAACTGTACCATCTAAACTGTAAACTATACTGTAAACCATTTACAATGTTTAGTAGCTATGTTTCACTATCTGTATAACAGTTATAACAATGCTACCATCCACACACACAAAAAAAAGGTTTTAATATGGGGTGGGGAAGGGCGAGGGAGGTTGGGTACATGGGAATCTCTAGTATTCAGTAAGTGAGTTTGCTGTGACCTAAATCGTCTTTGAAAACTAAATGAAAATTTGGTAGACACTGGGGAATGAGAGGGGGAAGGTGTCATGGTACACACTGGACATTCAATAACGCAGTGATAAAAAGAGAAAAAATAAAAAATAATTAATTTTTTTTTGTTTTTTCCCATTTTTTGTTTGAATGTCCCAATCCGTTAATAATATTTTATTTTTAGTTCCTTTTTTCTGATTTTCCTTGTATTTTATCTCTTGCATTTAAGCTTATTATTATTTCATTTTCCTATTAGTTGTATTTGGTTATTATATGGACTTCATCTTCAATGAAGGTTTAGATCACAGAAGGGTTACGATGGGGGCTGCAGAGGATCATTGGTGGGGGGAGTCTGGGATGGGGGATTCATGGGAGTAAGTTCATCTGAATATACATGAAAGATATATAAAATTGTTCAAATGATCGAGGGATGGGGCATGGTCATGGTGGGTAGACAATCACTGAATAATTGAGGGAATACTGAATTCCCAGCCTGGAGAACTCTGCCACATTCTCCAAGGGAGCAGCAACAGTCCCCTGAGTGCAGGGGCAGTGTCTGTCAAAAGAGGATGGCTCACTGATGGGTTCTTGGTATTGATGACTAACCTTATGAGTCTTTGCTCTTGTAATTGAAACTTGGCCTACTGTTATGGGGTGCCTAAGGGTTGCCACCTGAGAGCCTCCTTGTTGCTCAAATGTGGACTCTCTCTAAGCCAAACTCAGCATATGAATGCATTACCTTCCCCCCAACGTGGGACATGACTCCTGGAGATGAGCCTCCCTGGCAACGAGGGATTAATACCAAGTGCCAACTGGAAACACGACTGGGAAAAAAACTTGAATAAAAGGGGGAAAAGGTAAAGACAAATGAGTTCAAGTGGCTAAGAGACTTCAAAGAGTGTCGGGAGGTCATCCCAGAGGTAACGTTTATGCACACCTCAGTAGGACCTCATAGAACACCAAAGTGGATATCACCTCACACAGAGGGGATCCTGAGGGCTCTGAAGACACCCAGGTCCTATATAAGGGGGGATAGCCCCAGAGATTGATGCCTTATCAGTGGGCTCTACTGAGAGTGACAGATTTTGACTCAAATAAGTCCTTCCTGCACATGGTCCATCAGTCCCTTCTATTCAAACCTATATGTGAGGCTGGGGTTTGTAGGTGTACTTCCAGAAACTGGAGCCTCTGGCCTGCCTATGTGCCAGCTGTGCCTGGAATCTTGGTGGAGCTGCCACTCCTGCTCTACAGCTCAATGGATTCACCCAAGTCACCTGGTGAGGAGACGATGATGGACAACAGCCATCCCAGGGAATGGAGAAAGCCTGCAGCTTAAGGCAGGATAATCCCATCCACTGTATCCATGGGATATAAGCCCACTCTCACTTGGAGGTGGAGTAGACATCACCATTCCAGTCCCCTCAGGATTGGGGGAAGAGCTATGGACTAGAGTGGACTTAATGGTATTCTGTTGTAGACATATTGTGACTCAAGCATTGGAAGAAATTATAACAGTGAGGTGGAGCCACTGGCCACTAGACGCTTTCAGGGTGGGGAGGGGAATTGTTTTAATACAGGGGCTTTTTCAGGACTTGGGGTTTGTCCTGAGCGACGTTGTGGCGACGGATATAGGCCATTTTACATCAGCATATACCATGCAGAACTGTGTGGGAGAGAGTGTGGTCTACGATGTGAACTGTGGTCTATGCTTAGTGGCAAAGCCCCGGGATGTGTATATCCATTGCAGGTGATATGCCACAGTAATGAAAGATGTATATGTGGTATGTTATGGGAGGTATGGGAGGTGGAGATCATGGGAATCCCTGTAATTTTTGTGTAACATTTATGTAATCTAAGCGTCTTTTAAAATATATACGGAAAAAAAAGGGGGGTGGGGAACATGTCTTTACTTCCCCCATAGCCAGACCAGAGCAGATGCCTCATAAATTTGTGTTGAGGGATGTATGAATTACATATAATGACCATCTCTTTGGAAACTAAAGGATCAGAAGAGGGACAGTGACATCACTATTATCATTATAATTAAATGGTTTATTTTAGAAGATGTACAACCATTCTCCAATTACCTATAGTCACTGCTGAATGGGATAGAACAGTTCTTCATAACAGGTTAACTATTTCAGCTATTAAGATAAACTTACAGAAACACATTAGCCACTAAATGGAAAAGTCAGCATACTACTTTCTATTAAAATACTTGGGGTATACATACATACAAACACTTCTCTCTAGTTCTCAAATGGTCTTTGATTTCAATTAAAATTTGCTTAATATGACTAAAGATTTAACATTTAAGTTAAACAAGACAATTCATTTGAAAATTAAACTCTCAAATTACATGAACAGAGGTTGAGTCTGGTCGACCAAGATGGTGGTATAAGATGCTCCAGCATGCCATTCACCCACAGATTCTTTCAATAACTAACAAAAGCTGGTAGAACTCTCTTCCTTAAAACCCAGAAAAAAGTTAAAGGGTTGTAGTTACTAGTTGAAGGCTGAACTAATAAAACAAAGCTTTAAAATAGTAGAATCTGTGGTACCCTTGCTAGTTCCTTCTCCTCACCTCCCCAGTGCAACGTGGAGACAGCCTGCACTCCCAATGTGTGTCCATGTCCCTATTCCAGAGGGAGCAGGTAATCCCTATCCACATATTTGGGTGCCTATATGTGCCAGTCTATCAGATGGCAGCCTGAAAGACTGAACTAGGAAATTTGTCTCTGGCTCATCTTCCCAGAACTTGTCTGAAGCAGAAGAATATTGTAAACAGCTAAATCAGTGTAAGAAGCAATGAACTTAATGTGGCTTGGAAAAAGGATTACCAGGTTTTAGAAAATACAAGGGAAGGAAAGAAAGACTATTTCACATAATATAGAGGGGGCATGGGAATTCATGTAAATGGAATTACTGAGGCCAGTAGAAAGCAACATCCCAGGATAAAACACATTCTGAGAAAAGATGGAGGGGACCTTCCACATCACTCTTGCTTCTGGGTGATCTTCTTAATAAGGAGGGCTAAAATTGTCAAAGAGAGCACCAGCCAAGGCAAACCCAATTCTCAAAGATTGTGAAAGGCAATTTTGCTTTGGGTTATTTCTTTTGTTAGCGCCAGGCACTCACTGAAAATTCTGTCATATAACTAGCCAGATACAAAATTAGGGACTAGACCACTCAGGCACTAAATCCCAGTTAACACTTTAAAATATTAGAATATAAAGGGTGCAACAAAATATTAAAAGATGAACAAAGAAACAGGAAATGATGGACATTCAAAGGAAAAAGATAGAAATCCAGACCATAAATGAAGAGATCAGAATTTGGAAATACTGGAAAAAGACCTTAAAAATTATCCTTTTATCTCAAGGACATAAAAGAAAACACAGAGAAAGAGTTAAAGATATCAGAAAAATGGCAAATTAACATTATGAGAAGCTCAATAAAGAGATAGAAATTTTATAAGGAACCAAACAGAAATACTTGAGTCAAGGGCCATAATAACTGAAAAGAAAAATTCTCTAGAGCCTTTCAACAGCAGAGAGGAGCTGGCAGAAGAAAGAATCAGTGAACTCAAAGACAAGACAATTGAAATGAGTCAGGCTGAGAAGCAGAAATAAAAGTAATGAAAAAAGTGAATGGAGCCTAGCAGACCTGTAGGACATGATCAAACATACCAATATATGCATTATGGGAGTCCCAGAAGGAGAAGAAAGAGAGAAAAGGGCAGAAGAAATATTCAAAGAAATAATATTTTAATATTTAAATAAAAATTTGCAGTTTAAAATACTTATATTAAAAAGGAAGAAAGATCTAAACCAGAGACCTAACCTTGTAACTGGAGAATCTATAAAAATAAGGGTAAACTAAACATAACGTTAACAGAAAGAAAGAAATAACAAAAACTAGAGTGGAGATAAATAAAATAAATAATTAAAAAATAGAGAACAAATAAAATCAAAAGTTAGTTCTTTGAAAAGATGACTAAAACTGACAAACCTTTAGCTAGACAAAGAAAAAAAGAGAGGACATAAATACTTAAAATCAGAAATGAAAGGGGGCATTAATACCAACCCTACATAAATAAAGAAGATTATAAGAAAATACTATGAGCAACTTTATACCAACAAATTAGATAACATTGACAAAATGGACAAACTCCTAGAAACACATCAATTGCCTACACTGACTCAAGGTATCTTCAACTGCAAGCAAGACAGTTCCATCCTTCTGTCCCATGGGATCTAAGCTCCCTCTCAATTGGAAGCAGAGAGGGCATCACCATCCCAAAATCCTACAGATAGAGGAAGAAACAAACATAAGGGGGGAATGCACCTATGCACTAAGGTAGACTTATTATTTTTCTAGTAATGGAAGAACATGTAACACTGATATAAAGACAGTAGTCACCAGAGGTTCTGAGGGAGAGGGAACAATAGGTGTAACAATGGGGCATTTTTGAGACATTGGAATCATTGTGCATGATATGACAATGAAGGATAACAGCCATTATACAGTCTGTCAAAACTTATAAAATTGTGCGGGGCAAAGTATAAAACATAATATAAACTATAGGCCATGGTTAGTAGCAATGCTTAGATATTTGTTCATCAATTGTAAAAAAAAAAGTACCACACTAATGGAAAATGTTGTTAATGGGGGAAGGTGTGGGAGGGGGAGAGTGTGGGGGTATATGGGAATCCTCTATATTTTTGATGTTATATGTATGTAATCTAAAGTTCCTTTAAAAATAAAGAAAAAAATTATATGAAGAAAGGAAGTAATAGAAGATAACAACAGACCAATAACAATTTAAGGGAAATGGCTCAATAATCAAAACCTCCAAACAAAGAAAAGCTCAGTACAAGATGGCTTCACTAGTGAATTTCACCAATATTCCAAGAAGAATTAACACCAATCCTGTCCAAATTCTTCCCAAAAATCGAAGAGGAGGGAACACTTCCTAACTCATTCTATGAGGCCAACATCAACCTAATACGAAAGTCAGATAAAGATAATATGAAAAAAGAAAATTATGTACCAATTCCTCTAATGAATATAGATGCAAAAATCCTCAAAAAAATATGTGCAAACCAAATCCAAAAGACATTAAACGAATTGCACAGCATGATCAACTGGGTTCTATTCCAGGTATGCAAGGGTGTTTCAATACAAGAAAAGCAATTAGTGTAATAAACCACTTTAATAAATTTAAGAAGTAAAATCACATGATCCTCTCTATTGATGCAGAAAAGGTATGTGACAAAATACAGCATGCTTTCTTGATTAAAACACTCCAAAGGAAGGGAAGGGAAGGAAGCTTTCTCAACATGGTAAAGTGCATATGTGGAAATCCCACAGGTAGCATTGTACTCAATGGTGAAAGCTTTCCCGTTGAGATTGGGAACAAGACAAGGATGTCTACTATCACCACTGTTATTCAGTATTGTGCTAGAGGTTCTAGCTAGAGCAATTAGGGTAGATAAAGAAATAAAAGGCAGCCAAATAGGAAACAAAAAAAGTAAAACACTCACTAGTCACTGATGATATGATCCTATATCTAAAAAATCCCAAAAAATCCACAACAAAGGTACTAGAACTAACAGATGAATTCAGCAAAGTGGTGGGGTACAAGATTAATATGCAACAATCAGTAGTATTTCTATACACTACTGATGAGCAATCATAGTAGGAAATCAGAAAAAACTTCCATTTATAGTATCGACTAAAGGAATCAAATATTTAGGAGTAAACTTAACCAAGGACATAAAAGACCGGTATTGAGAAAACTACAAATCATTGCTAAAAGAAACCAAAGACCTAAATAAATGAAAAGACATTTCATGTCCATGGATTAGAAAACAACGTATCATGTCAATTCAACCCAAACTGATTTACTGACTCAACACAATCCCAATACTAATCACAAAAAAAATTTTTTTACAGAAATGGACAAGCCAATTATCAAATTTATTTGGAAGTGTAAGGGACCCCAAGTAGCCAAAAAAATACCTTTAAAAAGAAGAAAGTTGGATGACTCTTACTACCTGACTTTAAATCATATTACTTAGCTACAGTGGTAAAAATAGCAATTTTGAAAACTCAGAAATTGACCCTCACATTTAAGGTCAAGTGATTTTTTACAAGACTGTCAAGCCCACCCAGCTGGGCCAGAACAGTTTATCCAACAAATGGTGCTGGGAGAACTGGATATCCCTATTCAAATGAAGGAAAGAAGGCCACTATTTCACAACTTATTAAAAAATTAACTCAAAATGGATCAAGGACCTAAATATAAAAGCTACAACTATAAAACTCTAGAAAAAAATGCAGGGAAACATCAAGATCTTTTGGAAGGTGGTAGTTTCTTAAACCTCACACCCCAAAGCAAGAAAAACAAAAGAAAAAAATAGATCAATGGGACCTCCTAAAAATTAAACACTTTTTTTCTTCAAAAGACTTTGTCAAGAAAGTAAAACGGCAGCCTACTCAATGGGAGAAAATATTTTGAAATCATATATCCAATAAAGGTTTGTTTTTCATATCAAATATATTTTATATGATTCATAACACATAAAGAGATCATACAATTCCACAATAAAAAGATAAGCAACCTAATTTTAAAATGTGCAAAATACTTAAATAGACATTTTTCCAAAGAGGAAATACAAATGGCCAAAAAGCACATGAAAAATGTTCAAAATCACTAGCTATTAGGGGAATGCAAATCAAAACTAAAATGAGATACCATTTCACACCTTATAGAATGACAATTATTAAAAAAAAAAAAAAACAGAAAACTACAAGTGCTGGAGAGGATTTGGGGAAATAAGAATACTCCTTCACTTTTTCACTGTTGGTGGGAATGCAGAATCGTGCAGCCTCTGTGGAAGACAGTTTTGCAGTACCTCAAGAAGCCTTACATAGAACTGCCATATGATCCAGCAACCCCGTTACTAGGAATAAATTGAGAAGTTACTAGGAATAAATTGAGAAGGACACGAACTGACATTTGCATACCGATATAACACAATTGCTAAAATATGGAAACAGCTCAAGTGTCCATTAACCAATAAATGGATAAACAAAATGTGGTATATACATAAAATGGAATACTATTCAACTGTAAGAAGAAATGAAATTGGGACGCATATCACAATAAGGATGAACCTTGAAGACATGTTGAGTGAAATAAACCAGACACAAAAGGACAAATATTGTAGGTTCTCAATAATATGAACTAAATACACTGAGTAAACTCACAGAGGTAAACTCTCAAGTATAGGTTATTAGGAGATAGAATGTGGGTTGATAATGAGAGCTGATGCTTAATGTATGTAGAATATTTAATAAGGTTAATAGTAAATGTGTGGAAATGAATAGAGTTGATGGTAACATTTTACAGTGAGTATAACTAACAATGCTGATTCATGAAAGTGATTGTATCTGAAAGGGGTAGTCTGTGGACATAAATGTCTATTGAAAGGAAGCTTAGAGAATAATCTAGGGAATGTATAACATAGTGAATTCAGTGGTGGATAAAGATTATGGTTAATAGTGTAAATATAAGAATGTTCTTTTACAAAATGTTAAGAATATAGTGATACACCGGAAAATTGCAACTAATATATCTTATGGACGATAGGTACCAGTAATATTGTAATAGTTTTGCAGTAATGACAAAGATATTAAATCATTTCTAAGGGACAAAAATAGAGGGCTATAAGGGAGTGTATTAGTCAGCCAAAGGGATGCTAATGCAAAATATCAGAGATTGGTTGGTCTTTCTGAGGGTATTTATTTGGGGTAGAAGTCCACAGTTACCAGACCATAAAGCATAAGTTTCTTCCCTCACCAAAGTCTATTGCCACATGATGGAGCAAGACAGCTGTCGATGTTTGCCAGGGTTCCGGCTTTTTGGGTTCCTCTCTTCCCAGGGCTGTGTTTCTCTCTGGGCTTAGCAGTTCTGTTTCCTCCACAAGGTCAGTTGTAGATTATGAGGCTCTCTAGGCTTTGCTTCTCTCCACAAGGCCAGCTGTAGACTATCAGGCGAATGGCTCGTCTCTATCGCAGGGTCTTCTCTCCAACATCAAAACTGCTCTCTCTGTCCTTTGCCTTGCCTTTATATTTGATTCCCCCACCCACCAAGGGGTGGGGCTCAATGCCCTACTGACATGGCCCAGGTAACGCCCTAATCATAACTTAATCATGCCCAGATTAACAGACCAGCTTACAAGCATAATCCAATATATATTTTTGGAATTCATAATTACATCAAACTGCCAGATTGCAACAGGGGGTATGGGATTTTTCTTTTTTGAGTAAAGAAAACATTATAAAATTGACTGAGGTGAGGACAGCACAACTCTGTAATAAAAATGAGAGTCAATAAGTGTATACTTTCAATGGATTGTGCAAAGCATGCGACTGTATAACACAGGGAATCCTGTGGTGGAAGATGGACAGTGGTTAACAAGAACAAATATGAGAACATTCTCTCACGAGCTATAACAAATATATAATAATAATACAGGGTGTTTATAGTCAGGTAGTTTGGGGGAAATATGGGCTATAGTTAACTATATTATAGTTAATATAGTTAATATTAATATTTTGATTATGTTCTTTCATAGTTTGCAACAAATATTTCTCAACAATGCAAGGTGTTAGTGGTGGGGTGATGTATGGGAGCCCTATATGATGATATGCATGTTTGTTTTGTAAGTTTACAACTTTTACTATACACTTATGTTTTATGTCTGTTTATATATGAATGATAAACCTCAATTTTAAAAAGTTAAAAAAGATGTCAATTTAACCCAAAGTTATTTCTATATTCAACATAATCCTAATCAAAATTCCAACAGCCTACTTTACAGAAATGGGAAAGTCAATCTTCAAACTTATATGCAAAAGTAAGGGGCCCCAAATAGCCAAAGTCATCTTGAAAATGAAGAATAAAGTTGTAGGACTCATATTTTCTGATTTTAAAACATACTTACATTGTTCTACATGATTTTGCAAAAGCAGATGCAAGCCATTATACATTTTGTCAAACATAAAATTGTGCGGTGCAAAGTACACAACATAAACTGTAGACCATGGTTAGAAGCAATTCTTCAATATGTGTTCATCACTTGTAACAAATGTACCACACTAACAAAAGTTATTAATGTGGGAAAGTGTGGGATGGGGAGCGGGGCCGGTATATGGGAATACCCTATATTTTCAATGTAATATTTATGTAACCTAAAGCTTCTTTAAAAATAAAGGAAAAAACAAAACAAAAACATATTTACAAAGCTACAGTAATCAAAAGAGCATGGTACTAGCACAAGGACAAACATATAAACCAATGGAATCAAATTCAGATTTCAGAAATAAACCTTCATATCCATAGCTAATTGATTTTTGACAAGGGTTGCAAGTCCACTCAATGGGTAAAAATAGTGTCTTCAACAAATGGTGCTGGGAATACTGGATATCCATATGCAAAAGAATTAAGGTAGGCCACTACCTCCCACCATACACAAAAATTAACTCAAAATGGTTGAAAGATCTAAATATAATAAGTAAAACTATTAAACTCCTAGAAGAAAACATAGGCAAGAATCTTCCATATATTGTGTTAGGAAATGGTTTCCTAGGTGTTACACACAAAGCACAGGCAACAAAAGAAAAAAACAAGTAAACAGGACTTCATCAAAATCAAAACTTTTGTGTATCAAAGGTCTTTATCATAAAAGTAAAAAGATAACTTACAGAATGGTAGAAAATATTTGGAAGCTACATATCCAATAAGGATTTGATATCCAGAATATATATCAAAATCCTACCACTCAACAACAAAAAGACAATTAATCCAATTTTTAAAATGGGAAAAAGACTTAGCCATTTCTCTGAAGGAGACATGAAAAGATGCTCAACATCATTGGTCAATGGAGAAATGCAAGTCAAAACTACAGTGTGATACCATTTTATACCCACTAGACTAGCTACTATACAAAAACAAAAATAACAAGTGTTGGAGAAGATGTGGAGAAATAGGGGCTCTCATTCATTGTTGGTTGTAATGTAAAATGGTGTAGCCCCTGTGAGGCTTACTCAGGAAGTTAAGAATAGAATTACCATATTACTTGGCAATCCCACTTCTAGGTATGTACTCAAAAGTATTGAAAGCAGGGACTCACACAGATGTTCATGGCTATTCACAATAGCCAAAAGATGGAAGCAACCCAAACGTACATTAGCTGATGAATGGATAATCAAAATGTGGTATATACATACAGTGGAAAATTATTCATCCATGAAAAGGAATGAGATTCTGATACACATGACAACATGAACCTTGAAGACATCATGTTGAGTGAAATAAACCAGACATAAAAGAACAAATATTGTATGATTTTGCTCATATGAAATAATTAGAATAAGCCAATACTTAGAGTCAGAAACTAGAATGCAGTTTCCCAGGGCCTGGGGTAGAAGTAGAGAATGGGGAGTTTATGTTTAATTGGTACAGAGTTTCTGTTTGGGGAGATGGAAATGATTTTGCAATGGATGGTGGATATGGAAGCACAACATTGAAAATGTAATGAATTCCACTGAATTATATAATTCAATGTGGTTAAAAGGGGAAATTTTAGGTTGTATATATGTTATGAGAATAAAATTTTTAAAACCCACAGAACTATAAAACACAATGAACTGTAACATAAACTATGGACTATAGTTAAAATAATTATAATTATATTGTTACATCAATTTTAACAAAGGCAGAACAATAATGTAAATTGTTAATAAATGGGAAAACTTTGCATATGAAGGGAGGTATATTGGAACTCTGTATTTTCTGCAGGATTTTTCTGTAAACTTACAATTTCTACAATAAAAATATTAGATGGACAAAAAGACTTATTGAAGAAAATATTTGTGCAAATATAGGACATTAAAATCCCTTCAAATTCACCACCAGATTATTTATTTATATCTATAGTTATAATAAATATGGGATCTTACCTTTGCATTATTTGGCAACTCGCTCTTTTCTTTCCAAGCTAATAAATATCTGCAATTCAATATCTTGAATTTTATCAATTTGTAAATCTGGTTTTGATTCTTTGGGCAAGTGATTATCTTTTCCGATTATCAATTTTCTCATTTGTAATATGGGTAAGGAGTCTGGGCTCATGGTGAGGAGTAAATGAAATAATGCAAATAAAACATATAGTATCTAATAAGTTCTCACTAAGCATTAGCTTCCTCAATTTTTATTATTATAGATGTTACCAGATGGCTCTGGTTTCTGGGCTTCTAGGTTCTTGGCTTATGTCACATAAAAGAATTTAAGGACACGCCATAGGGTAGGCAAGGGAGTCAAGAGTTTATTAAGAAACAAGAAAATGATAAAAGTACCTGGTCCGAGGCATGGACTGCAGGCTTACTGCACAGTGAGTTGTGCACACGGGGCCTTGGGTCAGGCCTTTTTAAAGTCTTTCCTTCTAGCCCTTCATGATGTTGGGGGCAAAGCCCCAGCTGTTGGCTGTTCTGATTGGTTACCCCACCTGTCAGTTCTCATGGGCCAATGGTGAGGCCTTTTCAAGACATCCGGGGCTTTCCCTCTCATTCCACATGAGGTTCTTGTGGCCAAGATCTCGCAGTGTCATCCTTCTGGCAGGATTCTTCTCAGGAGGCTTCCAGGTGAGGTCTCACGGCCATGTGGCCTGTTGGCTATGTGGTTTGTCGGCCATGTTGTCTGCTGATTATGTTGTCTGCCAGGCCAGCTGCCTTCCCCCTTTCACTATACTAACCTGCCTCATATAGTATTCCTTGTTATATAGCATACCTCAATTTATTTAACTATTCTAAAGCCAGTGAAACCAATGTCTAAGTTTCCTTCAGTTTTATTATATTAGAAGCAACTTATGGTATATATCTTCACACAGTTATAGGTGCTTACTTGTCCAATTATTTTCATAAGATATATTGCTAGAAGTGAAACTGCTGAGTCACAGGTATGAACATTTTCAAGACGTTTTGTTTTGCTAAATTGCTGTGGAGGCTGGTTGTACCAATTTAAACTATCACCAGCAGGGTGTGAGAGTGTGCATTTCCCCACACCATTTTCAGCAGTGAATACTTATTAAAAACCCTGCTAACTTCATGGGAGAAAAATGTACCTATTGTTTTATTTTGCATTTTATTACTAGCCAGATTTATTGGCCATTTGTGTTTCCTATTTTATTTTTATCTTTTGTCCATGTTTTTCTTTAAATGTGTGCCTTTTTTCTACTGTACATCTTTTATAAATTAAGGTTCTATGCCTTTGACTTTAAATTGCATGCAAAATTTCTCTAAGTTTGTTGTTTTATTGGTAATTATTATGATATATTTGATATACAGCTATGGTAATACAATTGAGTGATTTTTTAAAAAACTCTTTAGCTAATTGTGCTGACATCATATAGAAATAACCTAAGAATTTCCATCCTATATAATTTTTATCTCATATTACAAACCACCACAGAACCTACATAATATACTCGCATTGCTTTCTATCCATTATATTTTTCTAATGATAAAACGGACACTTTTATTATAGCACGGCTGCGAGCTCATCATTTTCTTGGCATTAGCACATCATCAGGTTAAGTTAAATATCAAGGGATAGTCTTCAATGAAGAAGTCATTTATCACAAAACTGCAGCAGCCAAAACTGACACCTCTCTCTTTATTATAGCAGAAATACTTTCTCTCTCCCATCTATAGCATAAATGAAATAATTATTTTTCAACCATGATGTTTTCATTTATTCAATCATTCATTCAGCAAATATATACAGAGCTCCTGCTACATTCCAAGCACTGTGCTAAGTACAGGATTAAAGTAATAAACAAGACAGGCAAAATCTCTGACCTCATAGTGCTTACAGTTTTTTGTTTGTTTTTTTTTTTTTTTACAATTTTGTAAATTACTTACAATGAATGGACTCTTTTGAAAATTAGAAAGCAAACCACAATGGAAAACAGCTCTTGTGTTAATAAAAGGGCACATTTAAATCACACTACTATAAAGCAGGTGCGGTTCTTCATGTCCTATATAAATATACTCATTCCATCTCCCCAACAACCCTAAAAGGTAGGTGCTATGAAATTATCTCCATTTTATAGATGAGAAAACTGAGGCCTAGAAATATGAAGTGACTTCTGCAGTATCACACAGCTAGAAAGTAGAGAATCTGTGGAGACCTAGGAGTCTGGCTCTTGAGTTCATGTTCTTAACCTTTAGGCTGACTATCTCTGGAATGTGGTGAAATATTTTCCTATTATTTTACAATATATTTCATAACTTTCAAATATTTTTAAATTTACAATTTTTAAACACCACTTTATTATGTCTTAGAATTGATTTGATATAAAATGCATCTAGGGGGACGGATGTGGCTCAAATGGTTGGGCATCTGTCTCCCATATGGAGGAAGATTCTCTACTATAGCTCTTCTTAAAAGTATCATTTACAATTCTCCTTTTGAATACCTCCTTATCCAGCTTTTGTGTCCCTACCTTCCTTAAGTATTAAGAACAAAGATGAAAACCAGGAGTAAACAAATAAACAAATGCTTTCGGCAGCCAAAATAAACATCATGTCATTAAATTTATTCATAAGGGAACATTCCAGACTCTCACTCAGGATCAGTTTAACTTTAGACAAAATTATAATCAGCTTTAATAAGCTTCAGCAGATTGAAAGTAGAGGGGTTTATAAAGAGGATTTGACAGCTTGACCAGAACGATTAATTCACGAAAACCACAAATACATTATACAAAAGAAGTCAACAGTATTTTCTGGGGCACTTAGTGAAGGGACAAACTACCATAGTATAATAGCCAAGAAAAGTGATTGGAGGTCATAATGATAACCCAAAATCATTAATAAAAATTTTAATTGAGTTAAGTTGGTCATCTTTTGTTCAAAAAATCACGGTGTTCCATTAACAATGAATAAAACCCAGTGTTGATGATGATATGTCAAAGGGGGTTCTCATATAAAGTACAGCATTTAAAGAAGGCAATTTGGCAATATTTATCAAAAGTATTAGAATTCTCATATTCATTAGTTCTATTATGAAAGTGAATACACAGTAAAATTCAATTTTTCATTACCATTTTAGTATTTTCTAGTTTTCTCTGATTTTACCTGATTATGTTTTTGTCTTCCAACTTCACTGCATGATTCAGAGCATTATCTTTTATGAAAAAGAAATAGTTCTAAGCCTCATCTGCTGTCTTGAGGTTACTTGGTATGACATGATCTGAAGCTGTAGACTCATATATAAGACTGTGGTTGACAGGGGCTAGTCAATTACAGCTTTTCAGTAACGTTAGGCTCATGATTGAAAATATCTTGCTGCTAACTAATTTCCTGAAAGTGTCACTACAGACTTATACAATGCATCATATATGATGATGCCTTTCTTCCTATGGTATACTCAGTCTGGAAAACTCTTTCTGAACTTCCACCTCCAAACATCTCTGTCTATCAAAATCCTGCTCATTATTATTCAAAAATTAGTTGCAATGTCATCTTCTCTATGTAGCCCTTCCCGGCCCTTCCAGTGAGAAGCAGAATTGGCTTGGTTAGTGAGCGTGGGCTCTGCATTCAAACACACCTGTTTTGAATTCTGACTCTGCTGCCTACCAGTTGTATGTGACATTGAACCAATTATTTCACTGCTCAGTGCCTCAATTTATTCACTGGTAAAATGTGGCAAATTGAGGCTCCTACCTTATAGGAGTGTTTGTAGGATTAAATGATATTGTTCTGGGAAGGTATAAATAATTGATAAAAGCACTCTAAATTCATATCACATATTAGTTAAACTTACCAAAGGAAGCAATTTTGAAATTCGACTTCTTGTTTCCATGCTGATGTAATCCACACAAGGAGGTAGGGATCTGGGCAACACCATTATACCCAGTAGATGAATGTCCCAGAATGAGTCTTACATTGGAAAACTCTAGGGAAGAATTATACAAGAATTTGCTATTTACATTATGATAAATAGGTGAGCCCTTACCAAAGCATGTTGTTTGCAAAGGATGGTGGGGGCCATGCAAATAATGGATGAGAAGGATAATAGAGGAAGAGGTCACACCCTGAAAGTGCAGTGCTTTCACACTAAACTTTATGTGAGTCCGTGAGTGTGTGTGTGTGCATGTGTGAAGCATTTGAACCGAATATGTGTATGAGCGTGTGTGCGTGTGTGGGCCCATCTGTACCTGTGGATGTATTTATGAATGTATGCAAATCTCAATTCTGCACAATACTCTTCTAATGGAAATGTTGACCCACTGAAATCAAAGTGAGACAGTTTTACATAAATGGATTTACATCTTATATAATTGTAATGAGATTTGAGATACCTAACTTCATTAATAAAGGGGACAAGGAAGGATCCAAATATCTTTATCTCTCAAAATAATTCAGAAACAATAAATGGGTTCCAGTGAATTCTTAGGCCAGATTGTAGCTTCTGTTCTTATGGCAATTATAATTTCATATAATGCCATATTCATCCAAAAACATTGGCTGGAGGTGGGAGTGGGCATAGATTAGGTCAATGATTCTCAACCTATTTTGTGCTTTCAGAATCATCCAACTAAATATTTAAAAATACTGATGCTTGGTCCAACCCTAGATATGGAATAAAAACATCCACAGGTTGAGAACCATTGTTCTTGCTGTCACTTAGTAGAGATGCAGTGATAAAGGAGATTCAATAGCTAAGCCAATGAGAGAATATTTAAAGAAGATGAAAGATAAATCGGCAACTCTAATACCACATAATATATGCTAAAGTTGTCCTATGAAAACACAGGCAAGGGAGCAGGTATCACACTCAATCTTTTTACTGGCCTCCATGTATGTTCACTCCATGCATCATGCTTAGTGAAGTGGCATTTGATTCAGCTGACTGAAGAACCCAAACATGTACAATGTTTAAAATCAAAGTTATGTCCTCTATTTCTTTAGGGATGATAAAATTACTCTTGTAAAAATGGCTACAGAATGCTGAGAGCTGTCTTTGACAAAAATACCTTTCTGACCTTTTTTAGTTCTATTGCTACATCCTTTCCCCACCCTCCCACAAACACCCCTCCCCAGGCTTGGCTCAGATGGGCTAAGATGAGTCAAATGTAGAACTAAACTATTCTGCCTAAGATAGAAATGAAGGAGCTTTTGGGAATGGGAAGTCACCAAGTGTCTGAGGGAAGGAGGAGTTTGAGGACAAGACAGAGGAGAGTCTTGCAACATGATCAGAGGCTTTATCCTAAAAACAAAATAAAAACAAACTTTGAAATTTCTTCCGTGGAAGAAATGGCCAGGAGACTTTTATGAATAGAAGAAATTAATGCTAAATTTCATTGTTATCATCTGGCATGTACTTTTCCCTCTACTGTTGCAGATTCTAATAAAGTATGCCATATACATTTGGCACCTAGGCTCAGAGAGGTAGGTCAGTTACTCAGGCTTTGAAGTAATAGAGCCCTATATTAATCCCTGAGCTCTAGCTTCAAAATTCTCATTCTTTTCACGACCACACATTGTTTTGTTAGTAAATTTTCTTCCCATGACCTCTAACAGTGCTTCTCATCTGAACTGCCCATTTCTTCCTCAGCATTTACTGCCTGGTCATACTAATAGTTAACTTTCCATGGGTATGAAGTAGATCTCTCCAATTAGATTATAAGCTTCATGAAGCCTTCCTTTTTTGATGCCCCACACTGTGCTGTTCCCATAGTAAAGTCAAATTAAATGTTAGTTGGATGCAAACAACTCTATGCATTTACCTACTTTAGTGTCTGAAGGTCATATTATAATGAAAATATGTGTACAGTTAGAAGATAATGTCTGTGTTAGAAATCTCACTTTGGATTCAAAGGCATGTTAATGAGTATTTACAAAGCTTTACAAAGAATCAATTTTCTTGCATTTGCAGTTGGAAAAGCTCTGGGTTTTCCATATCATTGACAACATGGTTCTTGGTTCATCACAACATAAAAAGTACATGATACACTGGGGTGTCACTTTAGAGATAATGTTATTCTTCAAATTTCATCCTGGGGACACTCGGGAATCCTATCAATGAATACAGATGCACCTAGCTAAAGGAAGATAATGCCTG
Source organism: Tolypeutes matacus (assembly GCA_026826555.1). Lineage (NCBI taxonomy): Eukaryota > Metazoa > Chordata > Mammalia > Cingulata > Chlamyphoridae > Tolypeutes > Tolypeutes matacus. The sequence continues at coordinate 8,699,053 of JAKSZT010054138.1, read as the reverse complement.
TAAACCAACTCCTGAACAGATTTTTCAACAAACCTTTCAGACCTGTTTGGTCATATTATTTAGTGCAAACCAGGATGTCTTTGAAATATAAAGTTTCTTGGGCGCTCAGTCCCACATTTTAATCCAAGCTTAATGATTATGGCTGTGCTGTATTCAGCAGTCATTGCCAGCTAGAGGAGAAAATAGATGGAACTAAAAGGCCAAATTCACAATCAAGATGTCAAAATAACCCTGCTATTGATGAATCAAATGAGATGGTTTATTTTAAACTCCTGCCTCTCTGATCCACTTGTAATATTCTGAATCACCAAAATTCTGTAAATACAACATCTTCTCTCTACAAAAATGATTGCATTTAATTTCACAAAATGACTATTTACTTATTGATGCTCCCTTCGGTAAACCCACATCATAGTATAGAACATTTTATATTTTATAGTGGGGGTGTAGCACCTAAACTGGAATAGGGCTCATGGTATTCAGAAAGGTACAGTTCCCACCTTTACCTTACAGCAGCACTGTCCAATAGAATTATCATGCAAAAAACCAATGTGAACCACGTATGTAATTTTCAATTTTCTAGTGCCACATTTAAAAAGGAAAAAGAAACAAGCAATTAATTTTAATAACATTTCATTTATGATATCCATAATATTATCATTTCAATACGTAATCAATATGAACAGTATAAATTATATATTTTACATTCTTATTTCTATACTAAGTCTTCACTATTGGGGGAATATTTTATACTTGTAGATCATCTCAATTTGGAATGGCCTCATTTCAAGTGCCCAATAGCCACACATGGCTAGTGGCCTCCATACTGGACAGCACAGCTCTGAGACATATGGGGATCCCCTATATTTTTAATGTAACATTTATGTAATCTAAAGCTTCCTTAAAAATAAAAAAATAAATTAAATTTTAAAAAAATCACTTGACCAAAAAAAAAAGATAACTTTTACCATAACCTCCCAGTTGTTTCCCAATGGAAACAATTCCCCACCAAACACTTGGCCTGCTGGTATATGACTAAGGTGCACAAAGGGTAGCTGAGAATCATCTAAGAGGGAGCATCTTGCAGAGGAAAAAAAAATTGCAGGGATGCTATATCCACAAAAATACTTCCTTATTTTGCACAGTGTACCAAGCTAAAAAATATTTCTCAAGTATAAATGGGAACACTCTACATATTTTAATATTATCCCTCTCTTCCCTCAATATAAAACTTTCGCATCATTTTCTTTTTTTCCAATGTTTTGTTTCAATTGTCTTGTTTAAGATTGCTAAATTTGTTAATTTTTTTCCCCCTAGCTGAGTTTTTCCATCTGACTACCTGTTATAAAATATCAATAAACTCCCCAAAGCTTTTTGCCCCTCCTGGCAAATCTGACTTTCCTTTCCCTCTTGTATTGCCTTCATACCTCAGTTCTTTCTTTAGTCTTGTCTTCTTGTTTCCTTTCCTCTGGCAAACATAATTATATAGTAGATTGTGAGTTTTTCATCCTCTCAAACACTCCCTGTCTCCTGTCTTACTTTCTCCCTTCATCAGACCCAAGAATGTTCCAAATTCCCACAAAGTATTAGTATCACCTTGGCCTTCTTGGCAGCATGTAGTCATGCTCAGCGAATACATTTTGTATATTACCCAGCTTAAATTACATTATCGAGCAAGGATAATTTTAAAACAATAACACTTTTCCCAAAAGTAGTATCAATCCAACTTCTCCTCGGGAATGTAGATGTTTCTTCCACCACACAGTCTGTCTTGCGATGCTGTTTGACTTCCCACAGATGGGAAGCACCGCCCTTACAGCCTACCTCCCAAGCTGTGGCTGGCAAGAACCATCTTGAGTCTATGCTTTCTGTTTAAAGACAGAAAATAAAGATGGAGTTGGTTGCTGACATTACAGCTGGTGTGCGTAAAGCTTTTTGTGAAAGTCTATTTAAATTCTGAACTTGACAGCACAGTTGTTGGTTTGTCAAAGCATTGCAAAATGAAAAGAATCTAAAGACCAGAATCATAGCAGGGTTTTTTGGGGGGTTTTGTTTTAAAGTAGTTATGCATTTAAAAGTATATATTTGATTTAGTCACTTTGCCCATGGGGAGAAACACATTAACAAAATTATAATACCGTAATGACCTTGGGACCAATCTATCTTTGAGCCTTCTAAGCAACAGGAAATGACTAACTTGCCTTAGCCTAAAAAGTCATTTTTTAATTTCAGCACTCTACATTCGTGAAAATTCATTTTTTGCATTCCTAACTCAATAGTTGAATTAGGCTGCATGATACTTTCATATTTGTTCTACAAGCTGTTCCTTTAGTGCAACTTCCTATTACTAGGAAGTCTGATCAGAATCTCCTGGTTGGTCTAGTGACAGTATAACAGGGAAAGATTACGTAGTTGTTTTTTTTCTGGAGTGGAGGTCTATGAACCTTCTTAATCCTAGCAATCAAGAAAAGCATCATGTCCTCTTCTTGACAGGATTTTAGAAGTGTTTTGTTGTTGATGACTTTGTCAGAGAAGGGGAGCAATTTGCTTCTTAGATAGTGAAGCTTGCCCACAGTTGGAGGACATCACACAAAAGAAGTGGACAAGGCACTTTGCTGGCATGTTGACTTTGGGTCAATGAATATTTAATGAGTAGCATAAAAATTCATAAAACAGATTACTCCTACTGCACTTAGTAATTCTTTAGTTTCCCCAGACCACATCTCTTCAGGAAAATGCTCCAACTGACCGGTTGTTCTCTTAAGCCTGCTAAATTGAAAAACCACTCAACTGTAGTTTTAGAATAAAAATGCATTTAAGTGTATGTCCTTTTTCAATAGATTGTAACAATACTCTAAAATGGATTTGATTATGATCACACATATTAGTTTACTATATTTTATACCAACATATATTAATTTACTCTGATTTTCATTTGTGGCATTTCTGAAAATCAAAACCTTTGAGGAAAAAATTTACAACTGGAAGGTAATTTATTTTCTACTATCAATCAATGAGTTTTGTGAGTATCACTGGATGGCATGTCTAATCTTTCCTTCCTGTTCAGGGAGGGACCCTGGGACTTAGCTCACAAGATCTTAGGAACCCAGGCTAGAGAAAGAACATAATGGTCAGTGTCCATTACTGTGAAGAATGGAGCTCAAGAAGAGTTTCCAGGTCAACCCCAAAGTAAACAGGACGGCACAGGACTACCAAATCTCTATAAGGCAAAATGAGAAGAGTGGAGGTTCAAAAGTCAAATCCAAGTTGGTCAAGGACTTGACGTTGAGGGGGAGGTAAGATAGGAAGAGTAGAGACTATAGTATGGATGTTTAAAGAAGTGGTAAGAAGGTGAGTCCTGAAAAAATGCCCTGAGTCTGGATGGAGAAGGACAGCTCTTTTAAGTGGTATCTATGGCTATAGGCATGGCAGGGAATTTAACAACTGGCCAGCTAACACCTAGGTTTAAATAGCTATAAATAAAGTGCTCAGAGATCATAAAGCAGGCAATGAATAAGTGCATGGTAAAATCAGAGAAGTCATTGGAGAGCAGGTGGCATTTGAGCTGGGCTCTATAGAATGAAGGGTTTCTCAAATTACAAAGAAACTGAGAAAGGGGGGCATGTAGACTGAGCTGCATGATCATACAAAGTGTACAATGCGTTAGAGAAATTAGAATAGTCTGGAAAGGCCTGATTTGAAGAATATAGAGTTTTATTCCTGCCTCTCAGCACATATTCAAGATCCATTTGACCTGCCCCATATCTCATATTTCACCATTTCCTTAAGGCTCAAGCCCTTAGATGCTAACTATATAGGTCTTTCTGTTTTTAGCCCTCTACTCCTTCTTGGAATTAGGTGCATGTTATATACCTTTTTGTCTTCTCTTAAATCAGGAAATGCCATTCCAGTTTGAATTGCTCTTGTGTCCTTCCTTTTAGGGCCCCAATATGTCATGAGCAGCATTCTTACCTGGCCTTACTCCAAAATTATCTGTTCAGCTAGAAGCAGAGGAGTTGATGTTGAAATGATAAGGTGAGGAAAGATCATGATTTGTTTTACATACCAACTGATGCCAAGTCTCTTTTAGCATACACAAAACGCTTTCATTTCGGATCTATTTTAATTGGAGAAAATAGATCTGAGAGATATTCTTCAATATTTCAATTTAGATCCAGCAACTATTCTAGAAAATCCAGGGTCATTGATAAATCCTAAAGTGAAACTTTTAAGACCAGAATATGTAGCATTGTTGATGCTTGGGGTAGTTACAAACAGTAACCTGGTTGTCCAAGGGAAAGTTAAAAATTTAGTGGCTATTTTATGACTTATTGAACAACAACTGACCAGATCACTGGCTCAATAATTCAATGGGGCAAAAATAAAATAATAAAATAAAATAAAATATGAAAGAAAATAAAATAGTAAAATAAGATGAGCAAGAAAGCAGTGTCTGAGTGCTGTCAATTTCAAAATAATAATGTTTATGGTGTCCCCATGTTTTCAACATGTTTTACTTTAGGATCTAATTAAGAAAATGCAGTTTTTGGACAATTAATGATGGATATAACTTATCATGACAACAGTGGTAAGTCTGGTTGTTGCTTATGAAGGTCTTCTAATATCTTTGAACACCAGTTCCCATTCTTTATGCATCATCCCATCTGCAACCTACCTGAGGCCTATCAGATTGAGGGCCATGATCAAAATCTCAATTGCAGCCATGCACACAGATATGTGTTAAGTGTAGACATACAAAGACACACAGACACCAACTGCTTATTCAACCTCATGAGACTCTCTCTAACTTTAATTAAGCATGGTTTTTAAAATTTTTGCCTCAAACTTTCTGTAACAAGAAAAGACCTAACCTTTTGTAAACAAACAAACAAACAAACAAACACCTCACAAGTATGCTGTGAGGATTAGTTGTGTCTTTAAAGTGCCTAGCACAGAGTAGGAAATTCATTAGTGTTGGTTCTATTCTTTGTTTTACTTCTCAGATACTGAAAGGAAATTGCCAAAACAAGATATGGGTTTACTACACCAGTCAATTTGAGTCATTCAATAAGCATATTGAAACAAATGAAAACAAAGAGAGATGAAAAGAAGTAAAAGGCAAAACTCTATATAAGACCTGCCTTCCCACGGTTATAGTCTTATAGAAGAAATAAGAATAGAGGATATGTTGGCAATTGCCATATATCTGAGTTTATATGGACGCATCTGTGGTTTTAGGCATTTGGTAAGCACAGAAAAATCTTTGACTAATTAAAAAAGATATATAGGTATTTAGGCATTTACACAGTTTTTATTTTTTTTATTTTTAATTAATTTATTAATTTATTTATTTTTAATTTATTTATTTTTTATTGTGGGTAAAAATCAAAATTTTCACAATACATACCAATATTTGTAAAATGATATATAAATATATATGCATATATAAGAGGTGCTTAGATTACCTAAAATATTACATGGGACCTACCGGGATTCCCATGTTGCCCACCTCCCACACCTCCCACCACATCCCACACAAACATCTCCCACAAGTGTGGCCCATCACCCTCAATGGACTTACACATCCTGGGGCCTTGCCATCAACCATAGACCACAGTTCACATCGTAGACACACTCTCTCCCACACAGTTCTGAATGGTGTGTGCTGATTTAAAATGGCCTACATCCGTTGGCACAACGGCACTCAGGACAACCTCCAAATCCCGAAAAAGCCCCTGTATTTCAACTGCACATCCCCTCCCTGCCCTGAAAGTGTCCAGTGGCCACTGGCGCCACCTCACTGTTATAATTTCTTCCATTGCTAGAATCACCATATGTGTACAACAAAATACCATCAAGTCCACTCTAGTCCATAGATTAGTCCCCCAATCCTGAGGGGACTGGGATGGTGATGTCCACCACTCCACCTCCAAGTGAGAGAGGATTTATATCCCATGGATATGGTGGGTGGGATGATCCTGCCTGCAGATGCAGGCCCTCTCCATTCCCTGGGATGGCCGTTGCCCATCGTTGTCTCCTTGCCAGGTGACTTGGATGGGTCCATTGAGCTGTAGGGTAGGAGTTGCAGCTCCACCAAGATTCCATGCACACCTGGCACATAGGTAGGCCAGAGGCTCCAGTCTCTGAAAGTATACCTAAAAACTCCAGCATCACATACAGGTTTGAACAGAAGGGACTGATGAACCATGTGCAGGGAGGACTTATTTGAGTCCAATTCTGTCACTTTCAGGAGCACAGATTCCAAAATAGAGCCCACTGATAAGGCGTCAGTCTCTGGGGCTATCCCCCCTTATATAGGACCTGGGTGTTTCCAGAGCTCTCAGGATCCCCTCTGTTTGGGGTGATATGCACTTTGATGTTCTATGAGCTCCTACTGAGGTGTGCGTAAGCATTACCTCTGGGATGACCTCCCAACTCTCTTTGAAGTCTCTTAGCCACTTGAACTCATTTGTCTTTACCTTTTCCCCCTTTTATTCAAGGTCTTTTTCCAGTCATGTTGCCAGTTGGCACTTGGTATTAATCCCTCGTTGCCAGGGAGGCTCATCCCTGGAAGTCATGTCCCACATTGGGGGGAAGATAATGCAATCATATGCTGAGTTTGGCTTAGAGAGAGGCCACATTTGAGCAACAAGGAGGCTCTCAGGTGGCAACCTTTAGGCACCCCATAACAGTAAGCTAAGTTTCAGTTACAAGAGCAAAGACTCATAAGGGTAGTCATCAATAAAAAGAACTCATCAGTGTGCCATCCTCTTTTGACAGACTCTGTCCCTGCACTCAGAGGACTGTTGCTGCTCCCTTGGAGACTGTGGCAGAGCTCTCCAGGCTAGGAATTCAGATTCCCTCATTTATTGTGTGATTGTCCACCCACCATGACAATGCCCCATCCTTTGATCTTTTGAACAATTTTGTATATCTTTCATGTATATTCGGATGAACTTACTCCCATGAATCCCCCCTCCCAGACACCCCCCACCAATAATCCCCTGCAGTACCCATTGTAACCATTCTATGATTTAAATCTTCCATGAATATGTAGTCCATAAAATAATCAAATACACTTAATAGGAAAAAGAAACAACAATGATAAGCTTACATGCAAGAGACAAACATAAGGAAACTCAGGAAAAAAAACAAACAAAAAAAACAAAAAAACTACACTGTTTTTATATAGCTACAGACACATTTTAATATTACCTACGCAGTTATAAATAACTGTTAACAAATGGGTGTGATGTTAACCCATCCAAGTGTTTCTCTGATACCTTAAGCACAAATTTCCTTTTATATAAGAAATTCATGTAATAGGTTTGCATCTATAACCATTCTTAGCCATTCAACACTATGTATTAAGCATCTACTACATGTGTTACCTGAGAGCTTGGTGCTGAAGAGCTAGAGTTGAATAACATGAGCATGGCCCTGCACTCCAGGATCCTGGTCAATTGTGACATGTATTTGTCAAGCCATGAAAGGTTCTTCTGTGCCAGTCATGCCCTTCCCATGAACTTGTTAAATTTGCTGTGACCCGCACCTTCCTTTGTGGGGATGCTGTGACTATCACTTCCTTCATTGGTCTCCCTCATATGCTATATATACATACATAGAACCTTCAAAACAACCCTGTGATGTGGCTGTTATTATGCCCACTTTAAAGATGAGGACTTGAGTCTTAAAGACATTCCACTGATATGCACAAAGCCAAGTAGCTTGCGTGTCGTAGAACTTGAAGTTAAACCTTGACCTTTCTAATTCACACTTTCAACCACATCTTGTTGTTTTTCAAGAGGGAATCAGGGTTTTGTGTGTGCGTGCGGGGGTGAACCTCATATAATTTGGGGGCTCTTTTTAGGAAAAAGCAAACAAGAACACAAGTAGAAAATTAGGAATGAACATGGATATTTATTTAGAATGAGAAAATTACTGCAGCTTGCAAATTTGGAAATCCCTTTAGGCTATTTACCAAAAATGCTGGTATGGAAATGTTTCCTGATTGTAATCTGCCTTCCCCTACCAATGCAGAACACTCTACAGCTCCCAATAAATGCCAGCATTGACTGGGACTGGTCCAAGTGAGAGGCCCTAAAGCTTAAACTGCATGTGTTTCAGAGTAAACTTGCCTATGTTCCCTCTAATGGCAGACGATTTGTAGAAGAGATGGATTCTGTAACTAATCCAGCTCCAGCATGCAAAGACTCTAATTAGATAAAGCATATAGAATCCTATGGGCACTAGTAGCTACTCTCAAAGCCCAAGTTAACAGAAACAATCATGATATATACTGTGATGGTTAGGCTAATGTGTCAACTTGGCCAGGTAATTGTGTCCAGGTGTTGGGTCCAGCAAGCACTGGGCTAATTGTAGTACAAGAGCATTTATAGACTTTGATCACCAGTGAGTTTACTGCATGGATGGCTGATTACATCTGCATCAATCAGGGAGGTTGCAACAGCAATGGGTGATGTTTTTATCTAATCAGTTGAATACCTTAAAAGGGGAACTGATTTCCCAGGCTCGTCTTTGGACAGCCAACTTCTCCCAGAAACTCATCAAGGACCTTTCATCAGACTTTCATCAGAGCCCCTGCCTTGCGGCCTGCCTGCGGAACCTGGACTTGTGTGAGAGACTATTATAAAATCTTATATTATTGACAGATATCTCCTGTTGATTCTGTTTCCTGAGAGAACTCTGACTAATACACACACCAAACACGTGAGAAACCTTAATTCAACATCCAGATAGAGGTAGAGATAGTCCAACTCCATCCCCACCCCAACCACATGCCTAATCAAATAATGACTGGATGGATGCACAACATTGTGATTATACTAAAAGCCATTATTTATACACTTTGGATAGATCATATGGTATGTGAAAATATCTCAATGAAACTGCTTCATAAATTTTAAAAAGCATTGAAAAATGGTGACTCTTTGCTACAGCCTAATCCTATCATTGACCTGTGATTCTTTTTTGACTAAGGACTGCAATAGTATTAACAGCATCTACAGGGACTGAAAATCATGAAAGCTCTAACGTCTTGTTTGAACCCTTGCATACCTACCACTCTGACCTCAGAGGTTAGCATTTTACCTGCTAACACTCCTTCATTTCGGCTGAGTTTGCAAGAATTCTCCAATGGGCTTGATGGGATTATTATATTGGCAGGTCTGTAAAAGGATTCTCTAACATTATCACAAGAGGAAAAAGAAAAAAACAATCCCTAGAGCTACCCTATAGGAAATGTCACTTATATGTCATTTATATAAGCAGAGTCAATCAATCGTGTGGTCTGGAGAGGTTCAGGCAGGACAAGAATTTAGGCTGGCTCTTTCTTCCTGTTTGAAACAATTCATTCTACACTAAAATTTAAGTTCCTTTCAAAGTTGCATAAGGGACTGCCCATTAAAAAAGTAAATGCTCCATAAAGTGCCCCTGATAAAAACTTTTGTTGCAAAAGTAGTCTATTTTAAATGCAGTTCTCTGATTTAAATGTGGTTTTCAAACTTAAACATGCCTCAGAAAGATCCGGGGAGTTAGCCTGCGGCAGGACCAGGAATTTACATTTATTTTTAAGTACTGGAGCTGGGGATTGAACCTGGGACCTCATATGTGGGAAGCTGGCACTCAATCACTGAGACATATTGGCTCCCTCTGCATTTTTACTAAATCCCCTTGGGCTATTACAATGCAGATAGTCAAAAGATCATACATTTAGAAGCATTTCCTGCTAGAGGATCTCTCCATTTAGAGGAGTCCTACAGTTAATCCTTTCTTGATACAAGTCCTATCACACACCCCACAAAATACATCTGCTTTGGTAGATATGTACTGTGTAAGTTAGTTTACACGTATATTCCTCTTGAACCGATTTTTATCATACCAGTTCAGCTATTAGGAGGACCTCATGCAGAAGTTAAAAGCATATGATCAATCTAGATGTAGGACTCTGGGAATAATACTGAGAAATGTGAAGTTATTTGTTGTTGATTTATACCTTCTTACGTATTCTTTTCTTTTTTCATTTTAATTTAATCTGATAAAACCATTGTTGTGACAATTGTGGTAGAGCACAACTTCTCAGATGCAAAATAAAATTAGACTAATTTCACAAATTATTCTTTCTATCTATTCAGGGAAAACTAAAATATGACCAGAATGCCACAGAAAATGCAGGGTAAACTCCAAATGCCTATTCAGAATCATTGCTAAGGAATAGGAGGGACTGGGTAGTATCTATTATGTTTACATGCATCTGTCAATGATATTTGATCAATATTTTAGATTCATGAGATTTGCCTAGAAGGCAATAAGCTAATTTATCTCCACCAAAATGAGTTACTCTACTCTTGTTGGATGTAGTATTCTTGGGAGGTTCCACCCTACTGAGCAGCCCACAGCAGTTTTGCAATTCTACTTTTCAGTGACAAATGGCATGCTTTGAGGCAAAACACGTGGCCCCAAGAAGGGTGAGATGAGATACCGAGTGTTCAAAAAGTGGATACAAAATCATTCAGATGAGCAGTGCTGAAATTCAGGCAGCTGTGCAGCACACCCTCTGCTGGGAGTCTACAAATGTAGTAATATGCATTCAAGACCTTTAGGGGCTACAAAATATAGTGTTTGAGTCACTAGAGGTGACTCAAAGAATCTGTAAAATGGGAGGAATTCTCACCTCAAAAGGTTATTGTGAAGGTTGAAGGAGCTAAGGAATATAAGACTCTTATCAAAATGCCTAGCACATAAAAAATGTCCCATTAATATTTACTGTTGTTATCAACATCATGTGGGTAAAGCTTGCTGTTCTCAGCCTGATCCAGCTTTGAAGCTGCACTGTCAAACACTGTGGCATCTATTAAAGGCTTTCTTTTATTTTAACTCATCAATGAAAACCTTGGCAATATATTGTGATTTTTTTTAGGGATGAACTACATTGCATTCCTTGTGAAAATTATGATGTCATTCATAGTATAAAGATCATTTCAGACATTTCTGAGGTAGGGGAGGAATAGAGAAGAGACTTCCAATACCATATATATACAAACTTGTCATAAAACTATGGCAATTAAGACAATGTGTAACCAATAGAAAGATAGACAAATAGATAAATAGAACAGGATAAAAACCCGAGAATCAGATCCAAACATTTGTGAAATTACAACAATACAATAGAGGAGGTTTTAAAAAAACTAGTGGAGTAAAGATAGACTATTCAGCAAATCATGTTGGAAGAGCTGACTATCCATATGGGAAAAATTAAATTTTATACAACCTCATGCAAAGGAGAAATTCCGAGAGATTAAAGAATATGAAAAAAACACATTGTAAGTTCATCTGAATATACATGAAAGATATATAAAATTGTTCAAATGATCGAGGGATGGGGCATGGTCACGGTGGGTAGACAATCACTCAATAAATGAGGGAATACTGAATATCAGCCGGGAGAGCTCTGCCAAATTCTCCAAGGGAGCAGCAACAGTCCCCCAAGTGCAGGGGCAGTGTCTGGCAAAAGAGGATGGCCCACTGTTGGGTTCTTGTTATTGATGACTAGCCTTATGAGTCTATGCTCTTGTAATTGAAGCTTGGCCTGTTATGGGGTGCCTAAGAGTTGCCACCTGAGAGCCTCCTTGTTGCTCAAATGTGGCCTCTCTCTAAGCCAAACTCAGCATATGAATGCATTACCTTCCCCGCAACGTGGGACATGACTCCTAGGGATGAGCCTCCCTGGCAACGAAGGACTAACACCAAGTGCCAACTGGAAACACAACTAGAAAAGATCCTTGAATAAAAGGGGGAAAAGGTAAAGACAAATGAGTTCATGTGGCTAAGAGACTTCAAAGAGAGTCGGGAGGTCATCCCAGAGGTAACGCTTATGCACACCTCAGTAGGATCTCATAGAACACCAGAGTGGATATCACCCCACACAGAGGGGCTCCTGAGGGCTCTGGAGACACCCTGGTCCTATATAAGGGGGGATAGCCCCAGAGATTGACACCTTATCAGTTGGCTCTACTTTGGAATCTGTGCTCCTGAGAGTGACAGAGTTGGACTCAAATAAGTCCTCCCTGCACATGGTCCATCAGTCCCTTCTATTCAAACCTATATGTGAGGCTGGGGTTTGTAGGTGTACTTCCAGAGACTGGAGCCTCTGGCCTGCCTATATGCCAGCCATGCCTGGAATCTCGGTGGAGCTGCAACTACTACTCTACAGCTCAATGGATTTACCCAAGTCACCTGTTGAGGAGACGATGATGATGGACAACAGTCATCCCAGGGAATGAAGAAAGCCTGCAGCTTAAGGCAGGATAATCCCACCCACTGTATCCGTGGGATATAAGCCCACTCTCACTTGGAGGTGGAGTGGACATCACCATTCCAGGCCCCTCAGGACTGAGGGAAGAGCTATGGATTAGAGTGAACTTAATGGTATTCTGTTGTAGACATATTGGGGTTCAAGCAATGGAAGAAATTATAACAGTGAGGTGAAGCCAGTGGCCACTAGACGCTTTCAGGGCAGGGAGGGGAAGGGCAGTTGTAATACAGGGGCTTTTTCAGGACTTGGGGTTTGTCCTGAGCAACGTTGTGGTGACAGATATAGGCCATTTTATATCAGCGTATACCATGCAGAACTGTGTGGCAGAGAGTGTGGTCTATGATGTGAACTGTGGTCTATGCTTAGTGACAAAGCCCCAGGATGTGTATATCCATTGCAGGTGATGTGCCACACTAATGAAAGATGTTTATGTGGGATGTTATGGAGGTATGGGAGGTGGAGATCATGGGAATCCCTGTAATTTTTGTGTAGCATTTATGTAATCTAAGCATCTTTTAAAATATATATGAAAAAAAATATTTATGTAAGCAAATGCACATATATGCATATATATCTATATATCATTTTACAAATTTTAAAAAGCACATTAAAGCAATTTAAAGAAAATATTAAAAAATCTATGTATGACCTACAATAAAAAAGAAGTCCTTAAAACAAGACCACCTCTAAATATGTATACACCATAAACAAAGTTAAAGATGACCACCCGCTGGGAGAATATATTTGCAAATTCCATAAAAAAGGTTAACATTTATAATAATATATAAAAAATACATATAAATCAATAGAAAAGGACAAACAACATAATAAATTGACAATGAATATGAACAGTTGAAAAGAGAAGAAATAGCAAACATTAAATATATACAAAATTTTCAACCTTCTAATAAGTAAATGCAAGCTAAAAATAAAAATAAGAAACCCTTTCACACTCGTAAGATAAGCCAAAATTAACGTGTCATGCCAAACATGTTTGAAAGGTTGTGAGGAAATGGTAACCGTTAAACTCTATGGCTGGGAGTATAAATTGGTACAGACCATTTGGAAAGGAGTTTTTAATAATTAGCAAAATTTAAAATGCACACCCCCTGCGACTCAAGAACTCTACTTCTCATAATATATGGCAGAGAAATCAAACACTTGCTTAGATGCAAAAGGAGATGGCACAAAGATATTTGTGCAGTCTTGTTTGTGGTAGTGAAAAACTGGAAACCATCCATAGGAGAATGGATAATTAAAATGTCATATATTTATAAAATTAATATGAATGAGCTATGGCTCTATGTATCAAACAAAGGAATGTGTAGCATTCAACGTGTCATAGTGTGTTGTATCAGGGGACAGAGATTCACATAATGTGTGGGAAGGTGTTGGACTCCCATCCTGGAGAGCGCTGCTATGATTTAAAATAGAGGGGTGGTAGTCTCTTGAGAGCATAGGCAGTGCCTACAAAGGGAAGAGAGGCCAGTATGTCAAGCTCTCAATGTTGTTGCAAGTAACTGTGAATTTGGTCCTTCAATAAGTTAATCTTGGTGGTTACCATGGGTCCCAAAGGGAAAAGGAGGGAGGAATAGAATAGATGGAACATGGGACATTTTTGGGGTGATGGAATTGTTCTACATGATCTTGCAATGATAGATACAGACCACATCAAACCTCAACAAAATCTATAAAAGTGTATGGTCCAAAATGTAAACCACAATGTAAATCATTGACCATGGTTAGTAGCAATGTTTCAATATTTGTACATCAGCTGTAACAAATATACCATCCACATGTTAAATGTTATTAATAGGGGAAAGAGGAAAAGGTAGAGGACGTTGGGTATACAGGAATCACCTATATTCTGTATGTGACTTTTCTGTAACCTAAACCTTCTTTGAACAAAATGGAAAAAAATATACTCTGGGAGAATAAATGGAAACAACTGTCACTGTATATGCAAGACAACAGATCTTATAGTGGTGGAAGACATAATGTTAAATTTTTTTAAAAAAATTTATACTTTTTATTTTTTTCATTATTTCAAACTAAAAAAAATTTTTTTTGTATTTTACTCACTATTTTTAAAATCGACATTATTATATCATTTTCCTACTAATTGTATTCAGCTATTTTGTTGGCTTCAATTTTGAAGAAGTTTTGGATCACAGAAGGGTTACAACTGTGGCAGGGGAGGATCATTGGCACAGGGTGTCAAAGATGGGTGATGCATGAAAGGAGATTCACCTGGGGCTTACCTATAAGACTTATAAATGTGCTCAAGTGTTCATGGGGCATTGTCACAGAGGGTGGAGATCCACACAATAACCAAAGAAATATGGAATTCCCATCATGGGGAGCTCTGCCTCATTCTCTAATGGGACAGCAAGAATCCATGAGTGAAGGAGGATAGACCATTGACAGGCCCTGGATTGTGATGACAGTACTTAAAAACTTTTACTTCTGAAATTGAAACTTAGCATAATATTATAGGGTGCCTAAGTGTTACCTCCTGAGAGCATCCTTGTTGCTCAAATGTGGCCTCTCTCTAAGCCAAAACTCAGCAAATGAATGCATTACCTTCCACCCAGCGTGTGACATGACTCCCAGGAATGAGCCTCCCTGCCACCGAGGGATTACTACCAAGCACCAACTAGCAATGCAACTGGAAAAAGGCCTTGACTAAAAGGGGGAAATGATAAAGACAAATGAGTTTATATGGCTAAGTGAGTTGGGAGGTCATTTCAGAGGTTATGCTTATGCACATCTCAGCAGGAACTCATAGACTACCAAAGTAAATATTACCTCAAATAGTGGGGGTCTAGAGGGTTCTGGAGACGTCCAGACATTATAGGCAGGGTTAGACAGTGCAGGAGTTTGGTGCCCTGCCAGTGGTCCATAACTTGGAATTTACACTCCCTAGTGTGATAGAGTTGGATCATTTGTGTTTTCCCTAAACATGGCTCTGCTGCCCCTCTATTTGAACCTATAATTAGTACTAGAGTTGATAGCTGTATGTCCAAGAGATTTAAATCTTTGGGCTAGTTAGGCCATGAATCTCAACAGACTTGCAATGCCTACTCTCCAG
>JAKSZT010054138.1:8551366-8678628 GCA_026826555.1 Tolypeutes matacus | reverse complement strand
GCCATCTTCTAAATAAATCTTAAAAACCAGTCACCAAAAACAAAACAAATACATGGTAAAAACAAAGGGTGTGAAATAAAGATAGCTTCAGGAAGATAAGTTCAGTTTGACAACATTACTATAAATGTGGCTGCTTATGGAAAGGAATGGAGGGGAAAGAATGAGATGAGAGCAGGAAATAAGTAATGTTTCTTTTTCATCTTATTTATTTAAAAAATGAACTAATTTTCTTCTTCCTCTTTATAGTCTTTAAATGTTAGAGGCTTTTTATGACTCTGTCTTGGCCCCTCTTCTACTTATTTCTATTCTACATTTTTTCTACATGATATCATGCACACTCATGGCTTTGATACCAAATACACTGTGATGTCTCTCAAACATTTTTGTGCAGACCAGCAACTTGACTTGAATTCAAGACTTTGAAAGCCCATGGACCTTCTTTAATTGAATGTCACATAAACTTGTTTCTTCTCCTGTGTTCTCAAAGTCAGTGAAGGGCAAGACTATTTACCCAGTAACACCCAAGTGAACAACATGAAAGTCATTATGGGTACCCTCTTTTTCTCACTTCCCATATCCAATAAAATAATCTATTCTTTCAACTTAATGCATCTTGAATCTGTGCCATCATCTCCACTCCTAATGCCATGTTTGGGTGTGTGTTTAGCTCTCATTGTCTCTGATTTCCCTGATGCCACTGTTATTCCACTACAATCCACCCACCAACCATCTTCCAACATGATCTAATTAAAATATAACTCTGAGTAAGTCAATCTCCTTCGGAAAACCACACGAATGTTCCCCATTGATTATATGAAAACCTAAATTCCTTCACATGGCATACAGAAACATCCATGATTTTGACCTTGGCATTTTCCAGACTCATAACTGTTTTAAAAAACTTTTGATTCTAGTAGCATATGTACAGCTCAAAATTTCACTTTTTAACGACTTTCAAGTGTACAGTTCAGTCAATCAAAATATATATATGCCTTTTTCAGACTGATATTTGCATTTCCTCAAGCATGATTCATGATTCTACATTTCCAAGACTTTGGACATGCTATTCTTTGTGCCTGAAACCTTCTCCTCCAGCCTCTAATTTTCTTGGACTTCTAATATCTTCTCATCCATCAGCACTCAGCTCAGCTATTATCTTGTATAAGAATCTTTCACTGAGTCCACACATCTGGATTGGTTGTCTTCTCTGTGTTTCAATGGCTTCCAGTGCTTCCAATTTTATATCACTTACCAATTGCCCATCATTTGCCATTCTGGTTCTCCCCACTGGACTCTGAGCTAATTCATGTGAAAGCAGGGATTGATTATAATTATGTACCATTATATCCCCAGTGTTTAGTGCAGTACCTGGAACACAGTAATGACTCAGTTAATATATGTTGATTGAAAAAACGATAATAGATTGTTTTCTGTTGGCACTTGATTAGTTTTTAAGACAATTCCCAAAAAAATAAATGTAAAAAACCTCACACCATATTAAAAATTAATGCAGAATGGAACAACTCCTACATAAATATTAGAGCTAAAATCAATACAACTTTTAGAGGAAAACATATGGAAATTTCTGCAGGATCTTGTATTAAGCAATGATTTCTTAGATTTTATACCAAAAAACATGAGCAACAAAAGAAAAAAGAGATAAACTGAACTTCATCAAAATTAAAAACTTTTAGCATGCAAGGACTTTATCAAGAAAGTGAAAAGAAAACCAACAGAATGGAAGAAAATATTTGGGAACATATGGTTAATAAGAGTTTGATATCCAGACTATATAAAGAACTCCTACAACTCAACAACAAAAAAGACAAACAACTCAATTTTAAAATGTGCAAAAGACTCAAATAGACATTTTGCAAAGAAAATGTACAAATGGCCCATAAGCACATGAAAAGATGTTTAAAATCACTATCCATTAGAGAAATGCAAATCAAAACCACAATGAGATACCACTTCACACATACACTAGAATGGCTATTATTTTAAAAAGGAAAGTAAGTGCTGATGAGAATGTAGAGAAATAAGAATCCTCATAAATTGTTGTTGGAAATGTAAAATAGTGCAGCTGCTGTAGAAAACAGTTTGCCAGTTCCTCAAAAAGTTAAGTATAGAATTACCATATGACTTGGACAGATATTTGCACACCAATATTCATAGCAGCATTATTCCCAATTGCCAAAAGATAGAAGGAAACCCCAGTGTCCACCAGCAGATGAATGGACAAACAAGTGGTATATACATATAATGGAATATTACTCAACCATGAAAAGGAATGAAGTTCTGATACATGCCACACACTTCAAGAAGAACCTTAAAGACATCAAGTTGGGTGAAATAAGTCAGACACAATGGGACAGTTATGGTACGAGTCTACTTATATGAAAGAGCTAGAACACAGATGCATAAAGACAGAAAATAGAGTGCAGATTACCAGTGGCAGATGTAGGATGAATGGGAAATTAATGCAAAACAGGTGTAGGGTTTCTGTTGGGGTGATGGGAAAGTCCTGGTAATGGATGGTAGTGGGGGTAATACAACATTGTGAATGTGATTAATCCCAATACATGATATGCTTGGGAGTGGTTGAGATGGGAAAGTTTATGTTATATATTTGCTTCCACAATTTTAATAAAAGAACAACTTAAGAAACAATGACAATTAAATTCAGTACATGATCCTGGACTGGATCTAATAATGGAGGAGAAAAAGCTCAAGAGGACATTATTGGGACATATGAAAATATTGGAATATAGACTGTAATCTATATCAAATTTTAAACTTCAACTTGATAATTGTACTTAATGTGGTACATAAGTGAATATCTTTGTACTTAAGAAATTTCTATGCAAGTGTTAAGTGTTTAAAGAGCATGATATATGCAATCTACTCTCAAATGTTTAGGAGATGATAGATAGATAGACAGACAGACAGACAGACATATAGATAAATGCATTGATAGATGAAACGATATAGCAAATGTGACAAAATGTTAAAATTGGTGGATCTGTGTGTATTACTCAAGATTCCCTAGGGTAAGAGAACCGATAAGAGATATTTGTAAATAGTATGAGATTTTATAAAATTGCCTCATGTGACTGTGGGGATGCACAAGTCCAAATTCTGTAGGACAGGCTGCAAACCAGGGACTCTGATGAAGGTCTTCGATGAGTTCCCCAGGAGATGCTGTCTGTCTGAAGTAAAGATGGGAATTCACTCTCTGAATGCTGAAATCACTTCTTTTAAGACCTTCAACTGATTGGATGAGATGTCACTCATTGCTTAAGGCAATCTCCTCAGTTGATTGTAGATGTAATCAGCCATCTATGCAATCAACTCACTGATGATTAACGTCCATGAAATTCCCTTGTATTACAATTAGCTCAGTGCTTGCTTGACCAAACAACTAGGCATCATTACCTGCCTGGGTTGACACACTGCCCTTACCATCACACTGGATATCTGGAAGGTATGTTGGAGTTCTCTGTATGGATTTTTAAAATTATTATTATTTTTGTAACTGTCCTATAAGTTTAAAATTATTTCAAAATAAAAGTTTAAGAAAAAATGTAAAAAACCCTGCCTTATAATTTGCACCTGCATTGAAGAGAAACATTCTTTTACATGTATAGTTCCTGGGAGGCTTATTAAATAACCAGTGTCATTTATTTCCAGGCAAGTTTTGTATTTCTGATGAGAACAAAGTTGCTGTGAAGATGTTGTAAAAAGTGTGAGTGTCTACAGCTTCCAGAAACTGTCTTTTGAAAAAGTAATCACCACAGCAAATGTATGTGGTGTGTGTGCACAGTATAATATGGATTTTTGATGTGTGTGTGCTCAGTATGTTTAGAATTCCATAAAAGATAAGAAAAATGTAATCTGGTAAATGTTACTACTGCATTTTAATTGGGTTTTTCATGTTTATGGATGCTATAATCTAAAAAAGGTTTGTGGAAGTTGTTTCTTATAAATGAGGTAAAGAGTAGCAAAGAGTGAGGCACAAGTTTAGACATGGCAAATGAACTATAATCAGGTGTTCATCAAAGTAAACAGGATTTGAAAAATTAAAAATGATTCTTTTTAAAATTAATATTTTTATGAATGTCTCCTAGAGATTTCACAAATGCAGTACTATTTACTTACTTAAACAGGAACTTTCTGTGAGATGAATATATTAATTGTATATTAGAAATGGATGAACTGAGACACCCTGATAAAGCAAAGCATCAAAAGTAAGCTGGTTAGAGGCAGAACTCAGGATCTGACAAGATGGCCATGTTGCCCCACAGGATTATCAATGAAATCCAGCGTTTGCTGGCAGAACCAGTTCCTGGTATTAAAGCAGAACCAAATGAAAGCAATGCCCATTATTTTCATGCTGTCATTGCTGGCCCCCAAGATTTCCCTTTGAAGGAGGGACTTTGAAACCTGAACTATTCCTTCCAGAAGAATACCCAATTGCAGCCCCTAAAGTACATTTCATGATCAAAATTTATCACCCTAATGTAGACAAGTTGGGAAGAATATGTTTAGATATTTTGAAAGTGGTCCCCAGCAGCGCAGATCTGCACAGTTCTCCTATCCATCCAAGTTTTGTTAAGTGCTCCCAGTCCAGATGATCCATTAGCAATGATGTAGCGGAGAAGTGGAAACCCAACGAAGCCTAAGCCATAGAAACAGCTAGAGCATGGACTAGGCTCTATGCCATGAACAATATTTAAATCAATCTGACATTAAGTGTGCATCTCCTGTTCTGCCAAGACTTCTTCCTTTTTGGTTTTTTTGCATTTAATGGTCACAGTCTTAGAAACATTACAGACTAAAAGCCCAGACATCTTCAGTCCTTTGGTGATTAAACACACATTAGCAAATCTATGTTTTGTTCTGATTCACTGTTGTAAAGCATGAGGAGAAGCTAGAAGTATGATCTGGATTGTGGCGAAATGTTTAAAAGCAGGGGCCCCCTCTCCTGCTTTTACTCATTTCCTTCACCATGGTTTAAGTATAAGGCACTGTGAATGAAGGTAGTTGTCAGGGTTAACTGAAGGGGTTTTATTTTATTTTTATTTTTGAGGAGGGAGGTAGTTTTATTTTAATTTTATGAGCTCACCCCCTTTTTATGGAAATTTAATTAGATGCATTGGTTAAAAGCAGCTAATCCATTGTTCTTTAGAACATACACTGTAGAAGGGCAAGCTTGATTGTTTGAACAAAAATGGGAGTATTAAACAAACATCACAGCTTCACTCCTAACATTGTGACTTTGCTGTCAAGTGTAGGATCCTTCCTTCTAAAGAAAGCTTGTGATGATTTTGCATGGTTTGTCTGGAAACTTCTGTAAATCTTATGTTATCGTAAAATATTTTTTGTTACTCTAAAAACAAAATAAGCTGGGAGAAATACCTCATGTTTTCTAAGCTACCATTAATTTTTTACTGTAACTCAAATACTTACAAAATATATTTTTAAATTATTTGTTTGTGTATGCGTATGTTTTGTACTCTATCTCAGATATTTTGTTGTAATCTTCCTATTGACAGATTTACAAAGTCTGAAATGAAGGTTATGTACCTTCAAATTGTTGTTTTAGGCAATATTACAGAATAGCTATCCAGTTTCCAGTAGACAATAAGACCCAATGGATAAAGTTAAGCAAATACATTTAAATGGATGCCAGAGATTAAAAGAACAACAGGACAATCTTCAGGCTTCAAAATTAAGCTGGAGGATGGGAAGTTCAGTTTGTTTCTGGTCTTGGTGGGATAACAGGAACTGATTTACCTTGCCAATTTTAACAATTAAAAACTGTTTTAAATATATGAAGCCACCATTTTCAGACATTTGAAAAGAGGTAGTATAGAACTGTAATGCATTTAAAAAGGGAAACTAATGAGATAACTCAACAATCACCCCATCTTTTGGCCTGGAGGCACATTCCAGACCAAGGAGCTGGGGAAATTATCCCAAAAAGAACATGGCAGTTTCACTGTGTTGAGGCAGAGAGTGGAGTTGAAGAAATGTGAATTGCCTGGAAGTTGCAGGGCAGAGTTCTGAGGAGGAGAAAGCAATGCAGAAAAAGAGCAATAGAAAGTTGTATAAGAGTTCTCTGAGTCTTTGTTTAATAACAAAATATATATTCAAAGGTTAAAATTCCATGAGATTAGGAATAAAGAAATGGAAGCGTGAGCCAAATGACTACAACGTCTCACAGAGGCTTGGAATCATTTCTATTTCTATCAGACAGAACAGAGAAACCTTATTGATCACTCAGGTCTTTCAGTACAGACCCCAAAGATGTTGCAACATAGTAAAGCTTAATGCTCTCTCATGCAATGGTTACTCTAGAATCTCCCAAGCAGAGTTTTAAAAGAAACCTCAAAAGGATTAGAATGAACCACAAATAACTTAATTGCAAATCAGAGCAAACCCAATGTTCCTTAAAAGAAGATGGCAAAATCCAGAAACTCAACAACATAAAGTTCACAATGTTCACCATTCAATTAAAAAAAAAATTAGACATGTGAAGAAGAGAGATTCATACTGATTAATAATCAGGAGAAAAATAAGTCAATAGAAACAAACAATGGATTTAGCAGACAAGGGTGTTATATGAGCTATTATAATTATGTTCAAGCATTTAAAGAAAAGCATACCCATAGAGAGAAGAGAAATGGAAGATATAAAAAAGAAATAAACAGAAATTTTAGACTTAAAAAAGACAATATCTGCAATGTCTGGAATGAAAAAAAAATGTTGGGTAAGATTAACAACAAATTAGAGAGTGCAGAATAATAAAAAAAAGTTGTGAACTTGAAAACAAAGCAATAGAAACTTTAAAAAAGTAAAGAATGAGGGAAAAATGTAAAAAATAGAGGGTGATTCTGTATATTACGAATAATTGTTTTGTACACTCACAACTTCTCTAATGAAAAAAAGAAACTTTGTAAGCTAATAATTTAACATTGTTTCACCCAATCCTTTTCATGGTATTTGCTTTAAGCAGCCTAGGAAACGAAAACAGATTTTGGTACCAGGAGAGTGGGGTGCTGCTACTGCAAATACCAAAAATGTGGAGATGGCTTTGGATTTATGTAATGGGTATAGGCTGGAAGAATAGTGTGCTACTTGATTTTAAAAATGCCTAGAGTGCTTTGAAGAAACTGTTGGCAGGAATATGGATACTAAAGGTATTTCTGAAGAGTCCTTAGAATAAAATGCTGAATGTGTTATTGGAAACTGGAGGAAAGGTGATCCTCATTTTAAAATGGCAGTGAATTTGGCAAAATTGAGTTCTGATGTTGTGTGGAAGGCAAAACTTGAAAGTGATGAACTTGGATATTTAACTGAGGAGATTTCCAAGCTAAATGTGGAAAGTTCAGCCTGCTTTCTCCTTGCAGCTCATAGTGAAATGAGAGAGGAAACAAATAAGCGGAGAGCTGATCTCCTTGCCAAAAAGAAACCAGAAATCAATGGTTTTGAAAATTCTGAGTTTCTGGAAATTTCTGCAGAACATGGAACTAGTAGGCAATTTCTATGCAACTCAGGATTGGAGAAGCAGTTTTGTAGGAAGGAACTATGGAAAGTTCTTTTGTCTGATGGTTTGGATCCCTGTGTACAATGTGCAAAACTGACAAGTTTATTTTGAGATCTCTCTGAATGTAACCCATGCTAGCCTGGACTAAAAGGGATAGAGAAGAGACAGATTGAAGGAAAAATCACTTCAAGGGCTGAACCCTTGAAGCTGAGGCTTGGACCAAAGACATCTTCTTGGGTCAAGAGATTGCGCCCACCCATGTGTGTAGAAAGGATGAGTCTGCCCTTGTGCTTGGAGAGGGCAGGATTTCAACCCCATTGTTCAGGAAGAGTCTGTCACTTCAATGCTCAGAAAGGGGGTAGGCTGCCACCCCAATGCTCTGTGAAGGTGGAAACTATCCCCTGTTTTCAGAGACCATGGCCGCCATTCCAATGCCTGGAGAAGGTGGAGCCTTCACCCCAGTGTTCCGGGAGAGCATGGCTGGTAGGCAAGCCCTTGGAAGAGGTACGGCTGCTGTTTCATCAGACCTGGAGGACAAAATATCTTTCCATAGATGACTCTCAGACCTTGAAATCTAATGTAGTATGTGCTGCAGGGTTTCAGAATTGTTTGGGACTTTGTTCCCTATTTTCCATACAATTTATACCCATGGGATTGGGAATGTTCATCCTATGCCTGTCCCTCCTTTGTACATTGGAAGTAGATAACTTTTCTCTAGGTTTCACAGGTCCACAGATGGAGGGGAATTATGCCCACACCCATAACCGACTATGAGTACTAAGCAATGTTTCTGAAATGACTTAAGGCTATCGAGATATTGTGATGGGATGAATGTATTTTGTATATTGAAAGAACATGTCTTTTTAGCATCCAGAGGGTGGAGGGTGGTGGTCTGAAGCTGTAAGTACCCCAGAAAACATGTTCTTAAATTTAATCAATTCCTCTGGGTGTGAATCCATTGTAAGTAGAATCTTTTGATGAGGCCTCTTCAGTTAAGGCATAACACACCTGAGTCAGGACTGGTCTTAATCCTATTATTGGAGTCCTTTATAAGTAAGTGAAATTCAGACAAAAATGGAGAAAGTTACGAAAGCAAGAAGGTGAAATCAAGGAAACCCGGAAGGGAGAGATCAGAAGACTCACCATGTGCCTTGCCATATGACAGAAAGGCCAATGACCACCAGCAGCCTACCAAGAATGCCAGACTTTGGGGAGAAAGCATAACCTTGATGACACCTCAATTTGGATTTTCTTTTAGCCTCAAAACCATAAGGTAATAAATTCTCATTGTTCAGTCCAACTCATTTCATGGTAGTTGTTCTAAGCAGCTTAAGAAACCAAAACAGACAGGTACTGAATATTCATAGTGGGATTATTTATAATCACCAAAATCTGAAAAAATAAAATTCCATCACCACAGGAACAGATAAGTAAATTATGGTACATTCCTGAAATGTAATACAACACAGCAATGAAAGGGTACACCTATTGCTACAAGCACCATGAAAGTGTGAAACACAAAGATATTTTTCAACAAAGTTATCATCAAAAGAACTGGTAAAGAATGAGCATTATGTATAAAGAACTTGGACCCATAAGTAAGGAGTCAGATGTAAGAGTGTAAGAAATGAAGGGGGGAGAGAAAAAAGAGGTGTGGAATGGGGAGGTTGACTCATATGGACTCCTTTAAAAGGCATCCTTATCCTCTAGCTTCCGGCTGGGTTAAGACACTTAGATGCACAGGCTAGAAGGATAGTGAAGTCAGGGTATTTATTCCCGTGACTCCCTAACTTAGGGGACCCTATAGACTGACTGTGGTACCTTCATTGAATGTCTCAGCATTGGACAGGTGGCCTACTACCTCAAGCTCTCTCTATGGATTTTGATAACTGCCCAAGCCCTTCTCTCCTGCAAGCATAGAGATGGTAAAGGAGCCCTAGAGTTATCAACCATGTGTTACTGAAATATCTGTTGTGATTTTACTCCAAATTTCTTTCATATTTTAAAAAGAGAGCCTTTCTTATAATTCCTTAAATTATACATTTTTCTTTCCTGCTTAGACCCCGATGTATGCAACTGCAATAATTATTAATGTTAATGAAAATTTGGATGATCTTGAACTACAAGTACTATTGAAACATGTAATTTAGAGGGGAGTGATTAGCACTGAACAGTTCTATTCCCATTGTGTTATCCAGGAGTTTGGTAGACACATTGATAACTTAAAACTTTATTAGGTATCTGTGCTAAATTTGAGCAGGAAGCCTTAAAAATCTATAAATACATCTCAATCAACCCAACAGAATTCTGGAATGGAAAAAACAAAGTTTAAAAAAATTAGATTAAGTTTAACAAATACAGTCACAAATATAAGTCCAATTTTTTTTCAGCAATCACATGAATTGTAATGGGGCTAAACTGATCACTTAAAAGGCAGAATTTTTCAGAGTTTGGTTAAAGAAATAAATCATGCTATAAGCTGTTGTAAGAGACATAAGCACAGGGACTCAAAGGATAAAAGTAAAAGAAGGGAAAATTATATCAGGAACATACTAGCTAAAGGAAAATTGATATAGCTATATGAAACATTGAATAACAGATGAAAGGAATAATTCAATAGGAATATACAGAAATTTAAACTTATATGCACCTAATACCATTACATTATACACACACACATATTAACAGTTTCCAGTATAACAAAAAATAACTGGTGAACTTTCAATCACAATTTATGGTTTTAATTTATCTCTGTTAATTATTTCTATATCAAATAAGCTAAATAATTGGCAAGAAAAGGCAAGATTTGAACAGCATGATAAATAAGCTGTGCTCAGCAGACATATGTAAAGCCATGCAACCAATGATTAGAGAATAAGCTTTCTTTTCAAGTGCATGTGGGACATTTGAAAAGTAGCCAGATGATGGGCTACAAAGCAAATTTCGCACTTGCCTGAGGGAGTCAAGGTAATTCAGAGAATTTTTAGCAAAGAAAATATTTCCTAGACAAAATGAAGTGAAAATCCAACTCAGTAACAAAAAATAACTTTCAAAGAGCCAAAAAACCCAAGTATTTTAAAATAAAATAAAACACCCTTTCAAATAATTCATGAGTCAAAGAAGAAATAATCATTTATGTTGGGAAAAAAACTTAAAATGGAATAATTATTAAAATTCTACATTATGAATTTATGAAATGTAGCTAAAGTGGTACTCAGAAGGAAATTTACATCCTTAAAGGCTTCTCTTAGAAAAATGAAAGAAAATTAGCATGCTTAGAATCTAAATAATAATAATAAGTACCAAAAAGAAACGAGAACAAGGTAAAATATTAATTTAAGAGTATAAGGGTAGAAATTAATATAATAGAAAAAATTTAATCAACAAAGTTAAAAGCTGGTTCAGAGAAAAAGCTAATAAAATAAATCTGGCAAGAACGATTTAAAAAAAAGACAAAACACAAATAACCTAAGAATGCAAAAGAGCACGTAAGTAGAGAAAAGCTTTTCTCTTGCTGCTTTCAGAATCCTCTCTTTATCTCTGATATTTGTCATTCTAAAAAGTAGGTTTCTCAGGGTAGTCTATTCTGATTTATTTTGTTAGGGGTGTATTACCCTTCTTCGATATTGATAGTTATGTCTTTCATAAGGGTTGGGATGTTTTGGTCATTATTTCCTCAAATATTCTTTCTGCCCTTTCTCCATTCTCTTCTCCATCTGGGACACCAATAATGCACATGTTTGTGTGTTTCACATTGTCATTTGGTTCCTTGAGATGCTGTTCTTTTTTTTCCATTCTCTTCTCTTTCTGTTCTCCTGTCTTTTCCAGTTCAAATGTTCTGTCCTTGAAATCACTAATTCTGTCTTTGAGCAATTCAAGTCTGCTCTTATGTATCTGTAACCTCATCCATTGTGTCTTTCATGCCCATAATGTCTGTTACTTTCCTTTGCAGACTTTCAAATTGTTCTTTATGCTCACCCATTGTCTTCTTAATATCTTTTATCTCTTTAGTCATATTTTCTTTCAATTCTTTAAATTGATTTAGTAGAGTTGTGTGATTATCGTTGATTAATTGTCTTAAATCCTGTATCTCTTCAGGATATTTGGTTTGTTCCTTTGGCTGGACCATCTCTTCCTGTTTTCTAGTATGGCTTGTAATTTTTTGCTGATGTCTAGGCATCTGAATGTTGGTGAATTTACTCTCATCACTAATTTCTCTCTCTTGCCTATTCTTTTTTTCACAGCTTTTCTTTGATATTTGGTACAAATTTTCTAAGCCTTAAAATTTCCCAGCTTAAGTTATCAAAATTGTGCCAGGGACTCACTAATGGGGCACAGATTTTCTCCAGGAGGTAGAGAGCAGAGAGACCCAAAAGCAGTTTTTGCCCATGCAATTTCAAGACCAGCCAGCAGATGGCATTCGTCAGCACACCTTTCAAGGGAAAGGAAATTTCTGTTTTCCTTTGTTTTGGTCTAGCCAGAGCTGAGATTCAAAGTGAGCTCTGCTGGCTGAATTCACTGAAGAAAAGCCCCTAGACTCCCCCTTCCCTTTCCCTTGAAACAGCTGACAGGGAGGAAGATGTCTGTTCCCTCTTAGCCTCAATGAGCCAGGGTTTTACCCCAGCTTAATAACCTGGGGATGGGTGAGGGAAGCCCTTCCTGGCAGCTGCTGAGTTTGTTAACTCATGTTTTTTTGTTTCAGGTTCTTCATTTCTCTGTGCCTCACCCTTGGGAGTTGTGAACCACTGTCTTGGTCTCCTGATCCCCAGAGCAGGTCCCTCAGACAGGTTTTGGTTCTGTCTCCATTGTTTTTGTGACAGAGCTGATCCCTGCCTGCCTAATCCGATGCAATCTTCCCACAATCTGTACAGCAGTTTTGTTTCTCATCTACAAAGCATTTTATCCCCCTGTACACAACTCACTCCTTCTAAAGTGAAAAAATGAAATGTAAGTCTTAGTAAGATTTGTTTTTAAACTGTACATTGTCTTTTTTTGTATAGTTAACACACTATTGAATGTGTCTTTAGATAATCCCATCCTGGTGGTCATTTCAATAGCCACTAACCTTGTCTGATACAATATGGGGATGGTAAATTTTCATGGAAATTTAAAGCAGTTTTCTGTTTGTGCACAGCACAAATTAGCTACATAAGGGAGTGGTAGAGTCTTTATCTTCAGTTGTCTCTGATGCAGCTTATCTGAAATAATTGTCATTCCTTTAACTGAATATCATTCTGAAATTGCAAAAAATAAAAAAGTTACATCTGTTTTGTTTGTTTGTTTGTTTGTTTGTTTTTTTACATAAAGAATGCTCCTTATACAATTTTTTATTAGCATTCTTCTTTCTTAGGTTTGAAATTATTCTTGAAGGGAAGCTAGTCTTTTGTTTTTTGCCCATTTTGGATAACATGATATTATGACAGTATTCATCTTTTCATATATTTTGTGATAAGCTTTCATCTGCACACTTAGGACAGGGTTAATAATAATGAATTGTGACAGTTTTCATCCATAACTGAAACTCAAATTTCTAAATCAGTTGATATCAAACTTCGTATAGCCCAGTTACCAAATTTACAGATTGAGGAGTAACCAATCTATTCACAAAATGTTATTATTAAACATCTTTTAGGTCTATACTTGAAGGATTAATAGAAAGGTATATTTTACTCTTTCCATGAAGACTCTATGGTCTTTAACTACAATTACCATATAATGGCAGTTGTATTTACAGTTCCCACATTAAAAAAGACCTGAGGATTTATCCCCAAAAGTGTGAATTTAAAATACAACATTGCCATATTAAATTCCATTGACGTAAGTCCTACTAAGGGCTCTAAAAAAGTTCATTTCTTTTCTTATTTATGTAAATAACGGACTGCTTAGGAACTTGAGATTCTCCATCATAATTAAATATTTTTAATTAATTGGGCCAGCTTTTGAAATGATGGTACCACATTTATAGTAGGGTATATTTTCATTTATTGTGGTTTGCCCCTGTATGAATGAAATAGATCCAAGGAAAGAAGACTCTTGAATTTGGCAACTCAGTACCAGTTATCCAATTTATTTGAATTTGGTTTTTCTCTATAATACACAAAATCATTCATTAGGACCATTTTTATATGTATATCAGCTTAGGGAAGAATTTGGCCATTTTGTGGGTTTTCAGATTATCATCCTCTTAAAGTGCCAGTGTATTAAAACAGTGTTCTTGTAATTTTACATGCTTTTGTGATGGAGTACTGTTTTGTTATATTGTTTTGCATTTTGGTTTCATTCCATTTGCATTTATTTATGTATTATTTTAGGAGGAATACTGAGCACCTGAGTCCTGGATAATACTAATAAACTGATTATTACAGAGGTTTATTTTTAAAGATCAATGTGCAGATATCAATTGAATTTTCATCTATCAGTAACCAAAAATTAGAAGGGGCAATTGTGCATACAGAGGGAGCTTTAATGTTAGCAACAACATCTTAAAATACTTTATAGTAAATCTAACCAAAGAAGAGCAATATTTTGGTGGAGAAAATGAAAAATTTTATTTAAGAATATAAATACAACTTCATTCAAAGGAGAGATATGCCATGCTTATGGAAGACTCAATTCTGAAAAAAACTGTAAATCATCTCCAAAATTAAAGTAAAAATTCATGGCAAATCCAATAGAAATAGAAGCAGATGCATGTTTTTATTGTTTGAAATTTGACAAGCTTATCCTAACATAACTGAGAAGCAAGGAGGAACCCAGGTGTAGCCTGAAAGATTCCTGGAGTTGAGGAGCTCACAATACAGGGACACTAAGGCAGAGCTGAGTTACCAGGGTAGACCACTGGAGAAGAGACACCTACCTTCACAGAGAAATAACTGTAGATATATGGAGATGTTTCCTCTTGAGTATTCAGCAGAGCTGATTAACACATGTGTGTGAGGAAATTACTTGAGACCAGGGGGGAGAAAAACCTGAATAGATAAGAGGGAACAGTACCTAGCATTCACACAGGGTTGGAAATAGCTCCCACTGAAACTAGCCAGATTGGGAAATGTCATAATCCACAGGGTGTTGGGTTGAGTACTCAAAAGGATTTTTCCTCAAGAATAGGAAATAACTTTCCATAGACTGAACATAGCTCTATCCCATCTAACAAATCTTAAAAGCAAGACCCAAAAATATCAAACTATTTCCAAGTAAATCAACTATATCCCACAAACTAAGCTCAAGAATTTTTATGGGTATAGGTGTCAAGGTCTGGGATTCTAATGCCCACGTGGGAACAGGAGAACAATATTCCCAAATTTTGTTGAGGATTGATATAATAGTTTATATAATAATTTATAGAAATATATAAATAGCCACTCTCATGGTGTGCCAGTGTGACTGTAAATTAGTGTAATTGCCTTGAAATATTATTTGAAAGAGCTAGCAGAACCTATGACTCAGCAATTACATTTCTAGATATATCTCCTGGAGAAATTCTTGAACATGTGTGCAAGAAGACAGGGAGTTGGCTCTTTGTTGCAGTATTGTATCAGATGGAGAAAACCAAAAGCAAACTGTCCAACACTAGAAGTGTGGATGAATAACAAATTGTAGTAAGTTCACAAGTTGAATGACATTCTATCATTTAAAAAGAATGAATTAGATCTACATTCACCCACTTGGATAAATATAGAAAACAATATTGAATGAAAAGAAAAGTTGCAGAGGAATACGTACAGTGTGAAATAATTTATATAAATTTTGAACTTGCAAAAATCCTGTATATTGTTTGGGAGGGCATAAATATATAGTAACATTGTAATATGTCAGGGAGAGATACACATCAATCCCTGAACAGTATTTACTTCTAAGAAGAGAGGAAAGATAATTTGAAAGGAAAGACATTAGAATGGGGTGTCAATTGCATTGACATAATATTTTGTTTGTGTGCTTTAATAGCCTGGAGCAGATATGGTTATATGTTATTCTGCCTTAAATCTGGAGTGTCATAATATCTATACTTGTCAGACAGGCAATGTAGCATAGAGGTTAAAATTGTGTGTTATGGAATTGGACCACCAGGGGATCTAATCTCAGCTGCATCACTTACTATCTGCATGGTCTTGGGCAATTTACTCATGCTTCAATCCTCCCTTTCCTCATCTGTAGTAGCATGTACCTCATAAGGTTGTTCTGAGAGTTGGACAAGTTAATACAGGAAAAGAATTTACAACAGTGTTCAACATATAAGTACTATATAAGTATTGGCAATTGTTACTATTTTCTAATATGTTTGAAATATTTCAAATACTCAAGGGGGGAAAGCATTAAAAAGCAGCCTTGAAAACAGATGTAATATGGGGGCATTTTTGGAACTTGGGAATTGTCCTGAATGACATTGCAATGACAGATACAGGCCATTATATATCTGGCCATAACTACAAGATTGTGTGGGAGAGAGTGTAAACTACAATTAAACTACAATGTATACTATCATCCATACTTAGTGGCAATGCTCCAAAATGTGTTTATCAATTGTAACAAATGTACCATGCTAGTGAAGGATGTTGTTGATGTGTGAAAACCTGGGAGGAGTAGGGAGCAGGACATACAGGAATACCCTATATTTTTTTATGTAACATTTATATAATCTAAGTATCTTTTGAAAAATAAAATTTAAAAGTATATATTTTAAAAAGCAGCCTTGCAATCAAATAGATACAGATGATCTGCTAGTTACAACTTCAAAGAATTGAGGCAAAACTAAAATATAATAGTAACATTCTACATGTCATGATAGAGACTTGTCTCGGTGTAGTGGGGTGGAGCATGAGAGCATGAAAAAGGCACACAGGTGTTTCAAGGTTCAGGGAAGGTTTTCTACAGGACTTGATTACATTGCTGAGACTTGAAAACCCTAAGTGGAACTATTACCCTGGAGAGGTTTTGACCACTGCATTAGTAGAGGACTTGTTTCATAGTTTTCATTCACTTTAAGACCATTGATTCATCACAATAATGCAGTTACTTACTATTTTCTATACAATATTATTTGACCACTTTGAAATACAAAGCGACATCTTCCATACCTTGGTCTCAAAACGATTCATTAGAGGAAATGAAAGTCATACAAGGTTTCTTAAGAGAAAGGTAAGAGATGAAATAAAGACATCAATGCAAAAATTGATAGCTTGTCAGGACAGAGGTAAAACATTGCAAAGACATTCAGTGAGGCTTCCACACTTTCAGTGAAAGGGCCTCAGCTGGAAACATTAAAAACCTTTAAGAAATGCTCAAAGCAACCACTAGAACAGAATGACATTCATTTAGGTGGGGAGTTACAAACACATAATCTTGAGCTGTTTGCAACAGATCTTGATCAAAATGCTTGAAGCAATAAGCATTATACCAACTTACTGGCATGGAAAACAGGGAACAGTTTTACAGAAAGAAAAAATATAACTAAATTTCTAGCCTTATTTTTCATTCCTCTTGATTCCATGATTCTTATCCTTCAAATTTCCTTTATGGTTTCAAAATAATTTGAATTTAACAAACAAACAAAAAGCCTTTCTTTGAGAGCAGTGACTACAGCTTCAAAGCTGGAAGGTCAAAGCCTTTGAATGTATGTGTGCATGAGTGTGCATAAATATGTTGTGTGTAAGATATACTTCTTCATCATACAGGAAACATCCCAGTATTTTGTAAAGGTAGTTGTTTGGAATGGAAAATGCAAGGTGCCATGGAAAGAATATTTCAGATAAAAGGTAGGTTCCCTGGCTAACCATCAAAATCCAAATAACTTCTCTAATGAAAGAAGGAAAGAAAATTTGCAAACTTTTTGAAGGTGGTATGTTGTAGTGAAAAGGAAAGCATTTCACTTGGATTCAGAAAACTGGTATTTGAATACTGAATCTTTACAATTCCTTCTATTTACCCTTGAAATTCAGAAAATTGCACAGTCCCCATTTTCCAGTAGACATTGATTCCTCTCTTCTTTTCCCTCTTCCTGGGACTGCTTTCTCCTCCCATTGTTCATAAATGTGGTCACATCCTAAAATGAACTTAGCACCACATTGATGAGGGTTGTGACTATGTTTAATGGCTCAATGAGGGGAAGAAAGAGGGAGGTTGGTAGCTATGTATGAGAAATACCAAGGCTGCAACGCTGAGAGTGATTATGGGCAGGGACCACACAGCCAGATGGATCAAGCAGGCTTTAAATCATGCCTCCATCACTGACCAGCTCATTGACTTTGGGCAAGTCATTGAATTTCCAAAGCTTCAGTTTCTTCATCTAAGATGGGCATTATAATAGTTTCTATCTCAATGAATTATATTAAATGAAAAATACATGTAAATCACTTGGCATAGAACCTGAAAAACAATGTGATCAATACATGTTTTCTATTGTTATCAAATAATTCATATTGCACTCTAACATTAGTGGGGATGTTTTAATAAGAATGTTATTATGTTAGAAAGGACATAATTACACTGAAGCGGCTCATTTTGGCACAGGTGTTTACAGAAATCTTTGTCTTCCTTCAACTAGTCCCTAGGGAAACCATTGTTTTTGATACTCTGGGACAAACAGATATAATATGATTATCTAAATAACACATACCCTCAAACTTAATAAGCTTTTTATCCTCCTATGTCTCTGGAACTTGGAAGTTTCCAGTGCTCCCAGCATTTATAGCCTTAGAGTTAAAGGGTCAGAATGATACAGGTCTCACTATAGAATGTCAGGGTCAGCAAGAAAACTTATATCATTGCTGTAAGCTGATTAGTCAGTTTATCTAGTGCAACCCTGCCCTTGGAGAGAGGTTGATAATTTCATGATTTTAAAAGCAACACTGTGGCCTTCAGTTTTAAAATGGTGACCGCTCAGCAGCTCATGATGCAGTTTTTCTAACATCTCACAAAAAGACACAGAAACAAAAAAAGATGAAAACTCACACCATCACTGAATTTTAGGAATTTCTCAGAACCTACTGCGAAAATCCAAGAAATGTCTCCAGAGACCGCTAAACTAAATTGAAGAAAGTGATTGTAAAGGTCAACAAGCTCCCCCATTAACTGGTATTATCATTACCTCCATTTTACCAATGAGGAAACTGAGGCTCAGAGGCTTAATGACAGGCCCAAAGTCACACAGCCACTAGATGGCAGAACCCACCTTTTCCAGGCCTTGGGTATTTACTAGTTCAAAACCATTTTAATGAATTTTCAACTTAGTTGTCTAAAGGCATTTAAATTTAATAGGACCAAATGAGAAGTCCTTATCCTGTTACCTCACTCCCCACTGCTAAAATCTACTTCATACTTAGTTTTAATATCTTTGCAAATGATACCAACATCCACCCAGTAGATTAAGGCAAAAAAAAAAAATTAGCAAAAACAAATGAAAAAGCTAGAACTAAATCTTGACTCATGACTCTTTCTCACCCTGCACATCCAATTTGTTAGTAGGTCTATCAATTCTTCTAAATATATACTAAATCCAACCTTTTTTCCCCCTCAATCTCCTCTGCTACCATGCTAGTCTGAAACAACCATCCTTTCTCTTCTGAATTATTGCAAAATCCCCCTAACTGGTCTCCCTATGACTACTCTTGCTTCCCTGTAGCCCACTCTCCATACAATGCTTTGCCTTTCCATGTATAGTGTGTTTAGTCAAAAGGGAACAATGTGGGCATTGAATATTGTTTTAAAAATACAAGTCAAATCATTTTCCTCTCATGTTTAAAACCTTTGAGAGGCTTCCCATAGTTCTTACAATACAAACCAAAGTCGTTAAATGGTCTACAAGACCCTCCATGACCTATTTTCTGTATACCTCTCTGACTTTATCTCTCTCTGCTCTTCTTATTTACCATGTTCTAGCTTTGCTGGCCCTCTTTTAGTTCTTTAAACACACCAGTTTGCTTCTGTTGCATGGCCTTTGAAGACGCTCTTACCTCTGCCAGGAAGTATCTGAGCCCAGATCTTTACAAAGTTCCCTCCTTATTGTCATTCAGATCATCTCAGACTCCATCTCATGAAATCATTCCCTGACAACCAAATTTAACTTATCTCCTGTCTTTACTCCATAACCTTCTATGGCATCACCCAAATGTGTTTTCTTCAACGTTGTTATCATTATTGGCAATTATCTTGCTCTTTGTTTGCTGCTCATATATGTCTCTCAACTGGAATTTAAACTCCAGGAGAGCAGGTCCCTTGTCTGTCTTATTCAATGTGGGCTCCCTAGTGATTAAAATACTGTATGACACATAGTAGGTGTTTAAAAACATTTGATGAATGAGTGAATGAATGGTCAACTGAATAACCTAATTCTTTACTGCTACATATTTATTGCCTTTTGAAGCTAAAAGCAAAATGAAAATTTTTTCCTGAATGCTTTCCTACCTATATACAGAGCTTTCTCTTTGGCCAGTATGATTGACTGTTGTTGATGTATTGATTTGCTACAACTCAAGCATGCTGATTCAGTCCCAGTGAAATAATCGTCTTACCCTTAAAATGAACACTAATTCCTTTCATAAATTATTCATCAAGGCAGAGGATGGACAGTCCTAATGGCAACTCTTAACAATAAATGGGTACTTTTGGCACAAGATAGAGTGGGGGCCCTTTTGCCAGTGCGGCCAACGGCTTTTGGAAACAGCAAACTTGTCATTATGGGTTCACTCACAATTTGATAGACTTGCAACAGGAAGATAACAAGCCAGGGTGAAAAACCATTTCAGAAAAAGAACTGGATTGTAGTAAATGTGTGCTTTTCCATGTAAAGGGAGTTTGGGCACAAATGAACAATGTGGACATTGAATTACAGAAATCAGTATCCCCAACTCCATCTCTGGAGTCCCCAAAGCATATAATCATAGCTTCCCTTTAGCTACCTTGTATTATTGTGATGAGTTTGCATGGCTGTCCTCTCCACTGGACGGTGAGCTCATTAAGGGGACTTATGTGTGAGACTGTGACCCATTTTTATATCTCCAGTTCCTATCATAGAATAGGTATTCTGTCAATATTGCTAAGTTCAAGGAATGAATATTCCCCAATCATTACATGAGGTTTATTCCCAGCACATCTCTATCAGGCTATCCCCTCAGGTCCATCAGCCTAAGCTGGTAAAACAAGAGAAACATCCTAGAAAACCTTTCCCTGTCCTATCAGCTAAGATCATAGGACAGATTGGCTGTGATTTTTTTTTTTTAGCTATGCTAAACACAGTTTCACAGGTCCAATAGCAGTACTGGGCCTGGAAGCCAGAGCTAAAAGGATTACAATGATGGATTGTATCTCTGTGGAATTATTTTTTGAATAAATGAAATTTTGTAATATCTGAGGCTTGTGGAGGGGTGTGGTTTTATTCTTAAACTCCTGGCTTTTTAAAATATTTTCTTAGTGAAAGTAAAGAGGGATAAAAGCATCCATGGATTTTTGCTTTAGATGTAAATGGGTGAACCCTTTGTCGAAGGTAATTTGTCAAAATATATTGAGAGCTCTAAAAACGGGAATATCTCTTTAGTCGGACATATCATTTTTAGGAGATTGCCCCAAGAGAATGGAAATATAACATATGGAACATACACATGATGGAACACTAGACAACTGTTCAAATTCTTGCTTTGGGGGAATATTTAAGGATATGAAAATATGTTCATGCTGCGGTGATAAGTTTCAAAAGCTAAAGGATGGTATGTATTATAATAAACACAGTTTTCAAATGTATTACAGATATTGCTAGTTGAGAGTTTACAAGGTAGCCAAGGAGGGAAAGAAGAAAAGAACATGAATCCAATGAAAAATGAAAGGTAAAACATTGCCATGTCAAGAGTGGACAACTAAGAGTCAGCTGGACTAAAGAGTTCAGCCAGCAGCCAGGTGGGGCATGCAGCCAGGCATGTCCATGGAACTCTGTTATAGTGTGCTGCACCAAGAGTGTACCTGTATCTCAGCTTGCCATATTCTTTGGCCACAGAGCCAAGCTGGCATTACAGATTTGCAAATCCAAACATCTCTTGAGCTATTTTAAAGTGCTCATTTAGCTTATACTGCAGTGATTTACAAAATGTGCTGTCACACAGCAGCTGTCCATTCATCTCCAAACTACCCGCGCATTAATAGGCATTAATGAATTGCAGTATGCTGAGCTATGTGGAATACAGTTATGCATGGGCCTTCTCCGGTAGTCTTACATCCATTTAGTCACAAAATACACCCTAATTTCATCACTGAAACCAAGCTGATAGGATATGCTAATAAGCTCACATAAGTAATTGGTATACTAGTTTAAAAATTATATCAAATGGATTCCTTATGATGAAACAGCATAATTATTGCATCAAAGGCCAAAGCTCTCTCACTGAAACAAATTACTTTTGGAGACATAATTCATTGATGATTAAATAACAATCAATGTGGAAATATATAACAGTGTCTATAAAAGACATTTTACTGGTAGTATGTACTTTGTGAAATCTATTGACTCAGGACAGATGCTCTATAATAATTGGATTTTTTTTAAACTTCTACAATGAATATTTTCTAGGTTCTATTTAAAATTCTATCAGTATTTTAAACACAGATAACAATTTTACAGTTGATTCAGCTTGACTATTGAGAATAAGTTCCCAATTAAAAAGAAACGCATGTTCTTACTACCTAATGTCTCTTACACCCCAAAATTTAGCATAGAGCTTGCAAGTGATCTTTGTCAGATCACAGTCATAAAAAAGCCAGAGTCCTGTAGAAAAGATAAAGCAGTACAGGATTGGAAAAACAGACCCTAAAGGAACTACGCCTAAACCTTGCTAAGGAGAAAGAATTGAGGGAATGACAGCTTTTTTGGCAGAATGATAGGATAGAGATTCTTCTGCAGGAATATAGAAGTCGTATACCTTAAGAAAATAATGGATTATAGCAGATGAGTCTAGTGAGTTCAGAGGAAATTTGGGGATCATCCAGAAAATTGTACAGTGATGGTTAGGTATTTTTGAGAAAAGGACAATAATTTATACTCTCCAAGAATGAATAAAGTGATAGTGAGTTAGCACAATGGTAAAAAGTGAAGAAACAACAAGGATCAACAAAAAACAGCTACAGGGAAAATACTTTTTTATAATTTTTTTTTATTTTAAAGAAGCTTTAGATTACATAAATGTTACATGAAAATATAGGGGATTCCCATATGCCCCACCCCCTCCCTCTCCCACACTCGGGGAAGGTACTTGATCATTTATTCTGAGACTCCTATGTCCTCAGTATGCTGCTAGGCCTCATCACACAAACTTAGCATTCAAAGAAAAATGTACAATACTAACAGTAACTTCCTGGTGATTGGGAAAACAGCGTGCTTTATCAGAGCAAACGTTCAAACCAACTGTACATGAAAAAGATTTTAAGTAAGCAAATATGCTAGACGCTCCTACTTAAAGGCCAAAAGCAATTTGAGGCATTCTTCATTTTATTCTTTCTTAGTACAATTAACTTTTACTTATTCATAGATACCCCTCAATTTGAATAACCTGATCCCT
This sequence comes from Tolypeutes matacus, assembly GCA_026826555.1. Classification (NCBI taxonomy): domain Eukaryota; kingdom Metazoa; phylum Chordata; class Mammalia; order Cingulata; family Chlamyphoridae; genus Tolypeutes; species Tolypeutes matacus. Next base: position 8,655,543 of record JAKSZT010054138.1, on the reverse strand, counting down.
ATCAAGAAAACGAAATTTTAAAGCAGGTCAATAATAATGATAATATCACCTCATATTTTGTTTCATTATATGTATTATAAAACACATCTACATGGAATACTTTGTCTAATCCCCAAAGATACCTCTCCTGCCCTGTCTCACTTCTTTTTGGATCAACACTCCCCTGCTGCAGTCAGCTTTGTACAGGTGTAACCTAACTGCACTGCACCTGGGTTGGGTACCACTTGCTTTCTGCATGGGTCTTCTCTTCTAAATGGGTCTTACTTTCTGCCGTGGATTTTCTCTGATGCTATGATATAGGACATCTGCACTCACACACACACACACACATACACACACACAATCAGAAGTATTAGGATATTAATATCACATGATTTAGCAAGTAAAAATGCACCTTGCTTACTTAAGTTTGAATTTCATATAAACCATGAATAATTCTTTAGCATAAGTAGACCCTTCCTAATAAATAGGATACACATATACTAAAACTTTTGCAGTTCATCTGCAATTCAAATTTAACTGGGCATCCTGCATTTTATCCGCCAGCCTTACCCATGGGGCAACACTTGACCAGTGCAGGATCAGAATTGGTTGTGGATAAATGTTCCATTTTCTGTTCTTTGAATCGAAAATTCTGGATGTATTCTACATACCAACATACCAACAATTCAGAAGGTCCTGGTGGGAGGGAGCCCCAGTTGCCACAGGTATAACCAGCTGACTAACACGTGCTTCTATTAGTTTCTCCTCCTTTCTTGTTTCCCACTCCTATTCCCTGTGATCATATACCAAAATAAACTACCTGCATGAAAGCCCTTCTTTCAGGCTCTTCACACTGGGGGAACTCAGGCTTAAAACAGTACTGGCAAATCCCTTGAATTCACAGTAATATTAGAGCTTGAATGGTCCCCTTTACAAATGTGAAGACTAATTTCTGTAGAGCCCAGTAGCATTGTCTATGGTCACACTCCCCAGTAGAGGCAGACATGAAACTTGAACTTGGGTCTCCTGACTTGCAGTCACTGCCCTTTCAACCGTGCTTATGCTTACTTCATACTACTTTTTCTTGAAGAATTGTGTGGGAGAGAATGTAAACTACAATGTGAACTATGGTCCATACTCAGTGGCAATGCCCCAGGATGTGTTTATCAATTGCAACTATGTGCCACACTAATGAAGGATGTTGTTTATGTGGGAGGGTGTGGGAGGTGTGGGGAGTGGGGCATATGGAAATCCCTATATTTTTTGTGTAACATTTGTGTAATCTCAGTATCTTGAAAAAAATAAAAAGTATATATTTAAAAAATCAATGTAATATTTCTGTTAAAGTGTTATAGGAATACCATTAAGAACACAAAGCACAGATTCTTCTGCTTTCTAGTGAAAAAAAAAAATCTCCAAATCCCCACACACAAAGCAACTAAGGTCAGCATTAGAAGCACATTCTTCCAGATGGCTTTCTATATATCTTTATCCAGATAGAAATATCAATACAAGGACAAAGAAATTGATAAAATAAACTATAAATTTATATTATATATAATACAATATATAATTCAGTCATATTTTATTTGATTAGATATATACAATTATAAGTAAAATTTGACTTGAACTCAAGAAAAAGAATAGAAACCGAAGGAAACATTTCAATTCAGGTAAATGTTTCTTTACCGCAAGAGATAATATTTCTTTAATATATTCCTCTAAGAGTGATAAAATGGATCATAACAACATGAAGAGACTAGAGTCATTATTAGTTTTAATTAAATGTTTCCATTTTGTACAGTATTAATTTAATTCTCACTATGAAAGATGAGGGCATTAGCCCTGTCTCATTTTTTCCCATCTCCCTGGCTCCCCACCTCCCAATTTTTGAGAGTATATCATTAATTTTGCATTGTCGAGCTTTCTAATAGTTACATTTGGTTTCATAACTATAATGTCCACATTTTCCTTTACTATTAGTACTAAGTTTCGATGGATTCAAATCTCACCAACAACATGCAACCCTCAGATTCTCCATTCCTAAGATCTTTATTTTGAATATCCCTTAATTTCTGCAGGAAATGGTGTTTTTTTTTTTTTTGTTTTTTGTTTTTTTTTTTTTTTCTGGCTTGCTTGTTTTAAAGAAGGGCTTTTGGAGGTTGTATTCTCTTGGCTCTTTTAATTTTTGAGAATGTCTGCCTGATGTTCTTATATTTCAGTAATATCTTTTTGGTATAATATTCTTGAGTCTTGCTTTCTTATCCTTGGGCATTTAGAGAGGTATGTTTTTTATGATCTTTTGGCCTTTAAAGTCATGTTGGACAACACAGAAAGTAATCAGATTTTTCCTCCTCATAAATGATTTGTTTTTCTAGCCTGGATGTCTAAAGAATTCCTTTTTTATCCCAGAAATTTAATAACTGAACTAGGCTAAATCTTCAAGCATTCTGCATGAAATTTCTCTGCAATGCTCTGTGTCTCAGTCTACAGATCTGAAATTATACTGATTATACGTTTACTTGTTAATTCTCTGTTGCCCTTACAAGGTCAGGAAATTGTTAAACGGGTGTTGTTGAATAAACACTTTTCTTATTTCACAGAATTTTTCTCAAAATAATTTCTGTTATTTTAATGTATTTTTCTTGCCCTCCATATCTGTTGGCTCCTTGCTTAGTACTCTGACCACTTTCTTTTTGCCATCTGCAGTCACTGAGGTTATCTCCAGCCTTTCCTCTATGACGGTAATGTTACTTTCAATCACATCTCTCCTGTTCTAATATTTGTGCTGTTCTTTTACTGGATTCAGGTTCTTATTAAATTGTTCTAAAGAGTGAAGTGCTTGTGGAGAATTTCCTTCCACTCCTTAAGTTGTTTTCCTCTAGGTTCAAAACTTTTTTTCATGCTAGCTTGTTTTTTTTTTTTTTCTTTTCTTTTCAGGGACGAGTTCCTAGCATGGAGTCTGTTGACACAGTTTTCCTGTCATTTCTTTTCACTTTGTTCATTCATATGTGGTCGTCTGGAATGGCAGTTTGTTTCTGATATAGCATTAGAGTTAGGCATTTCAATTCATTTCCTGCAATATCCGGGCCTACGCTGCTCCTTTCAAGCTCCTGTTTGAGGCCTGGGTTTTTGTGTTTTACCCGCTTTTCTGTACCATGAGCACATGGGGATTGGTGTGCTCCCAGGTAGAAGCTTCATGCTTTCCACTCCTGACTTTTGTTTCATGTTCAGTACAGGAGTCACTATACATAGCTGTGAGGTACATCCTATTGTCACTGTTCAACATTTTAGGGTTCCAATCATACCCTGAATTCCACGTGAAGTCCTGGAGTCTTCATTTCTATCAGCCAGCTGTTTGTCACCTTCCTAGTTTTGCCTGCTTCTCCAGCAGCCACTTCTACTATATTCTATTTTAAAAAGGGAAAAGGTAGGGATTGTTTTCCAGTAATGTTTTCTTCAAAGTTTAGAACATTCAGGAGAAATTTCAGAATTTTGCTGACAAATCAGGTAGGTTGGCATGGAGAATGAGGGCAGAGTGAGAAGTCATGCACCTCATGCTGAGTTATAAATATTTATTTTCTTCATTTGGCAACCGGTTTTTGAAATGTATGGTTTTGGGTTATAGCCATTTTTTTTCAGTTGATGCTTTCTTTTTCTTCAAGTATGCATAATCACTGTTTTTTTTTTTTTTTTATTAGTTTTGTTTCTTAATGGGGTAGGAAGGTGCTATGATGCAGTGTCATTTTTACCTGGAAGTCCTCTATTCTTTCTATTTCAGAATAATTTCAGAATTCCCTGAATAAGTGCACATTCTGAAAGCAAAACAAAATGTTTGTTTCCTAATTGAATCATTTAATTAAATTGTACTGCTGGACATAACTTGCCTCTGCAACACTTAACAGAAATGTCTCCTAAAATCCTAGCAACTATGCTAAACAAAATTTAGACTAGGAAAAATTTACCTAGAATAAAAATCCACTGGCAGCCTTATCTATAATCATAGGCTTAAATTATTTCATTTAGGAGGGAAAAAAAGAGTTCATTGATATTGAACAGTCATAGTTATTTAAAATATTATTTGGGAGGGGTGTTAATAATTTATTCCAAACCACAGTCTTCTCAGAGGCCATAGTTCCTGAAAGATGAGATGTAATTAAGGGGAAATGAAAAGGAATACTCAAGTCAGAGTAGTAAAAAAAATCCAAATTCATTTAGAAAAAGTAGATAAATAAGTATGTTTTATTGTTTATTTTATTTTATTTGATCCCTTGTTTAATTTCAGGTATGGGAAGTTGCAAGTGGCCATTACATTTCTCAAAGTACAATATATCAAATAAAAATCCAAAGCCAGGTCTGCCTTTCTCTACTTTCTGACAAATTATATTGCTTCATTTATATGTGAAGGAAGTTTACAATCTACATCTTAAGTCTGGTAATATTAAAATGTCTTAACTATCTCAGAATATTTTCACAATGATAATACTGGATTCTTGGCTGCCCTGCTCTCTCTCTCTCTCTTAGAATGTATCTACATTCAGGAACAATTGCATTTATTAGTCAAATAGGCCAGTAAGTGGCCAATATAGAATCAAAGCAATTGGCAACTGAGAGGGCCTTTGGGAATCAACCAATCCTATTCACTCTATTAGAGATAAGGAAACAAAGGTCAAGGGTGAGACCGGTAATTGTTCAGCAGTCACAAAATAGAAGATCCAGGGTCAGAATCAGTTCCTTTTGTTTCCCAAACTTCATATTCTTACTCCTGCACTTGACTACCTCCTGGATTTGACTAGATTTTTGTTCGTTTGTTTGTACTACATTACAAAATATCTGCCTGAATTGAACGAACCAAGCAATGATTTTTTAAATATATTTTTCACTAGAGAAGTTGTGAACTTAGAAAACAATCATGCATAATGTGCAGAATTCCCAGACAATACTCCTCCACCGACACCTTATATTGTTGTGGAACATTTGTTACAGATTATGAAAGAACATCATCAAGCTATTACTGCTAACTATGGTCTATAGCATACATTTGGTATATGTTTTCCATACTCCACTCTTATTAACACCATGTATTAGTATTGTACATTTGTTATGGTTCATGAGAGAACACTCTCCTATTTGTACTGTTAACCACAGTCCATCTTCCACCACATGGTTCAGTGTTATACAGTCCCATGCCTTGTACAGTCTATCCAAAGTGTACTCTCAGTGGCTATCACTTTCATCACAGAGTTATGCAGTCATCACCTTAGTAAAATTTTGAACATCTTCCTAAGTCCAAAAGAAAAAATCCATACCCTGCTATTATTGACCCTTAGTATTAATATAGTACCTTCTTTGACCTTGATGCAAGAATATTACAATATTGCTGTTAACTATAGACCCTAGGTTACATTAATTGTATATCCCCCAACATCACCATATTCTTACCACCTTGCAATAGTGATGTACATTTGCTCTAATTCATAGAACATTTTTTGTGTTTGTACTATTAGCCACAATTCACATCCACCTCTGGGTTCACTATGTTATTCAGTCCCTAGATTATTCTCTAGCTTTCTTTAAATTGACATTTACATCCCTAGACTACCCTTTTCAGACATAATCCCATTTATACACCAGCTGCGTTAGTTCTATTTACTATAACATGTTACCATCAACTCTAACCATTTCCACACAGTTAAAGTAAAAAATTCTACATACATTAAGCATCATTTCCCCTTCTCAGCCCTCATCCTATCTTCTAGTAACATATAATCTATGTTTTAACTCCAGTGTTTATTCTTCACATTTAGTTCATATTAGTGAGACAATACAATATTTGTCCTTTTGTGTCTGGCTTATTTCACTTAGCATAATGATTTCAAGGTACATCCATGTTATTATATGTGTGCTAATTTCATTTCTTCTTATAGCAGCATAGTATTCCACCATATGTATATACCACATTTTGCTAAGTGAAATAAGCCATCCTTCCATCTGTCAGTCCTACCACTTAGTAAACATCAATTGCATCTTTGTTCTGTATTAGAAACAGTTCCAGTTACTAAGAAAAGATAAATAATTCCTGTCCTCAGAGTGCTCACTGTCTAAGTCACCAACAAAATAAGTAAATACCTGCAAACAATACTTATGTCTAAAAGGTTTCCATCTTCTGGTTTAGAAACAAATTTAACAATGGTCCTTTTGCTTAATTCTCTGGGATCAAAAGTGTTACTTAATATAATTGCTCTATGGATTTAAGAAGAGTATTTTACACCATGACTTCATTAAAATTACTGTGGTTTCTATAAATAAAAGCCTTTGCATTGATCACTATGAGAATTGACATCAGCATCATTCACTTGGAAGAAAAAAGGCAGTTGTTGCCACACTTGGATCTGCTACAGATATATTGATTTGTTCATTTCTCCCTGAAGAGAGGGGGTGGGCAGGCTAACAAAGTATACCACCCCAGCCATTTTTCTGAATGAATACCTGAAGTTAGGAAATAATTTAAGAGGAAGAGAAATGTCATCTAAATGTTCTTCTCCTCTCATCCACATATTACCCAATACATTATTTCTCACTGATGAGAGGGGGTGGTAAACATAAAGGATTGCATTTTCAAATAGTTTATCTAATTTTAAGACACATCAATTTTCGTGTGTGTAATGAATGCAATAATTGTCTGGGTGTAGGACAAAATGTGCATAAAGGAGCAGAAACACATTTCTGAGGTTGATTTAATTAGGGTGTTAGAAAATTAAGCAAAATCTTGTACATTTCTATTTAGCCATTTGGAAATTGTGTGAACTTGTCCTGTGCAAAGAAACACCAGCACTAAGACAGAGTTGAGATTTTATATACTAACTTGAAAACATGTATAGGACATTCACCTTGTTTCAGAATTCCTTCCCAAACTGGTGAAGAATATTAAAGCATAGCCATATATGTAGATATGTACGTCCAAGTGGATGACTTTGTCCAAGACTGTAAAAAGTCCAAAAACACTGTGATATGTGTGAAGCAGTGGGATATCCAGAGCCGAGGAGAGAAGACTTGGCAGGGACAGAGAGTTGGCTTCTAATTCCTGAAGGGATAAGCAGGTAAACAAGGCAGTACTTATTCTTCATAGATTCAGAGGGTAGAAGAGGTAAAAAAAAAAAAAAAAAAAAGTGTTGTTACAGAGAAGACAGCACAGTCCAATAAAAGGAAGGGTCAGAAAACTTTCTGCTGTAATTAGAATAGGCTGCCTTGTGAGAAAAAACCTCTCTTGTACCAGAAGTGTTCAAGCAAAATGGTAGGGTGGCTATTCATTAGGCATACTATATAATGCATTAATATTGTGTGATGGTTTGTCCTTTTAAAAATTTTTAATATATTTTGTAGTTGTATACTACGCTGGCCATAAATTTTTGTTGGTGTTGAATTAAAATTTTTTGCAAGAAGCTCTGTGTATTAATTATGAATTTCAGTTTACAAATAGCAAACACATTCAAAAGCCACCAAGCAAAAAAAAAAAAAATATGGAGGGGGGCACTTCACTATACATTAGTTACTTTTCCTCCCTTTTCCCAATCAAGAATCTTTTTTATGCACAGTTCAAATCTTCCATCCCTAGTATAAATGTAGGTTTGGTTTATATCATCTTTTTTTAACTCCAAACAAAGAAAGAGGAATGAGGAGCAGCTCTCTCAATGCTGCATAAGGACTCAGAAAGTTCCATGGAACCTAACAGTAGAATGTAACAAGGTCTCAAGAAGGACAGGGGCTTGGTCTTTATGGTAGAGATGGTCAATGAATGAGTTAGAGTTTGTTTACATTCCTTCCATTTAAATGACCAGATCAAATTAGAATTTATTTATCCCAATTCCAGAATCAGAGGCTAATCTGATTGGTCCAGCTTTTGTCAGATGGCTCTTCCTGGTCTAAATAGCAATGACTGGAAGTTGGGCTTTCACGGTACAAACCTGGTGGCAGGGGGCTCATTCCACTGGATCAAGTGTCATCTCTAAGGTACTTGATTAGATTTATTTTTTAATGGTGGAGGAAGGTTCTATAATGATGGCTTGTTGGCTAGAAAACACCTTGAAATTTGTCTACCCACATATACTCAAGTGAACACCATGTATTAGCAATAATGAAAAGGATTATATGGATACAACCAAAAACTGCATGGTTTTCTTTTCAAATACCTCAATATATGATAAAAAACAAATAGTGTATTTCAAATATGTTTTCAAATATCAAAATTTATTAGAAAATTATCAACACTGCTTGGGCAGGATTGCTGCTTGTTGTGGAAATGTATTGAAATGTAAGGACTGGCAGAAATTTGAAAGTGTGTAAAGCAAAATGACAAGCTTGATTCCTATCACAGGGACAGAGGTGTTCCAGGTGTAAGTTACTGGGTTCTCACCCACATTCCTACCATAATGTATTTCTCCCCTAATATGGAAAGAAGACTTTAATATCTTATATGCTATTTTCATTTTACAAGCATATAAAAATACTTTTAGAAATGGCAAGTTAATGGCTGTGAAATTAATGGAGAAAAGAGGTAAGGCAGGTACCAAGATTCGTTTGTTAACATATATCAAAATTTTGTCCCCTAATTGGGGAGATACACTTCTAAGTTTAAAATCTATTCCAAAAAGCAGATTTATTATTTTATAACCAACACTGTATTTTCCTGTTAACATTAATACAGCAGTATGATGCAAGTTTCTTATATGATAAATTTATGATATTTGGCTTTAAATGTTTTTGGTCTTTTCCAAAATATAACAACCTAGAAGCTTGTTGGAGATTGCAAAGGCCACTCGCAAAGTGTCAGAAGTGTTTAAAATAAATGTTGTGTCTGAGGTCACGTTCCCAAGAGACAGAGTAAGATGGGGATTCTTGTTCAAGTGGCCTATAGGTGTGTTTGTGTGCAAGGACATGTGTATGTATATGTGTGTGTGCTCTCAGGACAATGGAAGTGAGGGAAGAGGAATAAATAAAATGGAGGGAAGCTAAGCAAGAATGTAATCTCAGCTAGCAACTGACTCCCATCTGTCAGCATGGAGAAGGTCTGGAGCACAAATTCCACCACAAAGATGGCCCCATATTGAGGAAAGAGAGATAGCCTTTGGACCTTGTGCTGGTCAGTCATTGGCTGAGGTTTCCTCCTATCTTAGGTGCTATGTGACCTCCAGGACATGGTGATACCTGTGAGTTATCATTAGCCTAGCCGTCACCCAAAGCAGATAAGGAATGGATGTACTGGCCAGAAATCATGATCTGAATGGGGTACCAACAGCATCCACTACAGACAGTATCATTGTGATAAGTGACTAAAGCCACCAAAGGGGGAGATTTTTAAGAAAGGAAAAATCACTTAGCACATATCTAGAAGTCCTTGTCCATCTATGCAAAATACAAATTAGACCACAGGGAAAATATGAAGCAAAGAAAACTCTGAAAATTAGGACAGTGTATCCATTAGGCAAAAATACAAGATATTTGTTGAAAATGAAATCATCTGATTTCAATTTCAGCAGTATTTTACATGAATCTAAAAATCTTTCACCAAGGTGACACAGACCTTCCACTGACTCCATCTAATTCCCTCGACCCAAATGTCTTGAGGAGAGTGTGGCCAACGTAAACAGCCTTTGTTATTATTATGACAAGATCTCAGAGAGCTTTTTAGAATTTTTAAAGTTTAATCTCTTAGCTATTACACTGGTTTGGAGCTGCGTGTACCCAAGAAAAACACGTTCTTAAACTTAATCCTTTCCTGTGGGTGTGAACCCATTGGAAGTAGGACCTTTTGATGTGTTTACTTCAGTTAAGGTGTGTCCCACCTCAATTAGGATGGGGTCTGAATCCTATCAGTGGAGTCCTTTATAAGAGCATGAAATTCAAAAAGAGAGAGAGAAGAAGCTGAAATGTAATCCAGAAGAAAAGGAAGAGACCAGGAGCTACTGCCAAGTGCCTTGCCATGTGGTAGAGGAGCCAAGGATCGCTAGCAGTCAGTCTTAGGGAAGAGAGCATCCCATTGATGATGTCTTTATTTGGATATTTTCACGGCCTGAAAACGGTAAGCTAATACATTCCCATTGTTTAAGCCAAACCATTTCATGTTATCTGCTTGGAGCAACCTAGGAAATGAAAACACCTATCAAGAGCTATTTACATAAATAACTGCAATCTTGCAGACATTAAATGTTGAACAAACACTGCTTAACGAAAACTCCAATATGATTGCTTTCACTATTCCCTCAAATCAATGAACGTGCCAATAAAGAAAATCCACCCAGTACGTTGTTAACACATGAAAGTAAAGGATAAAAAGAAAAAGAATCGTTATGCATTAAAATTAAAGCAAAAGAAACTAAAATTTCCTGAGCACCAACCCTGCAGGTGCCAGGCGCTGGATTAAGTCCTTTGCATATTTTCATGTCATTGAAACCTCCAGGAATTCTTTGAGGGAGGTATTATCATCATCTTAATTTTGAAGATGCAGAAACCGAGTCTTATAGAGCATAGGTAACTTGTACAGATTTACAAAACAGCAGAGCCCAAATTTGAACCCAGGTGTGTCTCATTCCAAAGCCTCTGCCATTTCTACTAAACCACTAATTCTTAAAGAGGGGCTCCCCAGGCCTGCAGCACCTCTTCACCTGAGAACTTGTTAGAAATGCAAATTCTCGGTCCTGAGAACTTGTTAGAAATGAAAATTCTTGGTTCCCACCCGGACCTACTGAATCAGAGATTCAGGGTCTGGGGCCCAGCAATCATTAATTGCCCATTAAGTATTTACTGAGTGCCTACTCCATGGCAAGCACTCTTCTAAAAGTGTTGGGTGTACTGTCTTGAACAAGACAGGCAAGGTTCCTGGAACCGTGAAGCTTATATTTGCAGCTGCAAATATTATATGTGTGTGTATACCTCTGTGTGTGTATCATATATACATGCACATATGTATATATTTCATCTCACTTGGAGAGCACTGTACAATTCTCAAGGTTCTCAAAACATATTCATATCAATTACCCTCATTAAATATTCACAATATCTTTGAAATTGGATGAAATGAGTATTTGTTTTCCCCACTTTATTGATGAGGAAAGGTGCTTAGATCATAATATTACTTTTTATTAAGCATTTACTATGCATCAGGTATTGTGCTAAGCACTTTATATTATCTAATTTACTCCTCACAACAACCCCTTGAGATACTACAGTTTTCACCTCCATTTTAAAACAAAGAAACTGAGACAGAGAGAGGTTAAATAATTTACCCAAGATCATGCACCTGGTAAGTGAATGAGCCAGGATTAGATCCCAGACATTTCTGATTCAAGAACCTATTCTGTTAACCATTATGCTAACCTGTCTCCAAAGGGAGTAAGTGTCTTATTCAAGACCAAAATAAGTGTGTATAGTCACCTATACCTCATCTTGAACTAGGAACAATTTCAGTCATTTTGAAAGGATAAATAAAATACATCAAAAGAGCACATATTAAAACCATGAGTTAAAAAAAAAAAAAAAAGGCGCAACTCACCCTGCAGTATGCCTGCAGGCCATGCCTCGGGCCTTGTACTTTTCTCCTTTTCTTGTTTCTTAATAAACTTTTTACTCCATTACCTACCTTTCCCCCCACTACCAACAAAAAGAAAAAAAAAAAAAACACATGTAAAAGAAGAAAGGAAATCAAGAATAGAAATATAGGATGGGTTAAGAATCATACCAAGAAGTTTACGTCGTAACGGACTTACTTCTGCCTTATGAGGGCCATCATTTTTACTCTAAGCTTTCCCTCACTCAATGTATAAAGGGAAATCTGGTCAGTATTAATGTTCAGAGTACCCAGGTCAATTTTTCGGAACTACAACTGTATTTGGCACTCAAATCAGAAAAGCATTTCTCTCAAGGGTCTTTCCACAGATGATACCTTTTAATGTAATAAACATCCTCCCAATAGATGAAACAAGGTGTTACTTTGGTGCCCCTCCAATAAGATGACATCCCTCAAATGTCAGCTCAGTGAAAACAGTTACATGAAGGGCTCAGACAAAATAAATCAGGTATTTAGTTCTCCTCTGGTCTAATGTGATTTGGGACTTTTGTAGTTTATCTGTTGCAAGAGATAGAGTATATATCCTAAAAACAATCTTCCTTAAGAAGTGTTCCTCTTAGTCAACTTTATGGGGGTTATCAGGCAGCAATTATTTTAAGATTGCATCCACTGTATGTATTTGAGTTTTTTTGTGTGTTTGTTTGTTTGTTTGTTTGTTTTTTGAGGTACCAGGGCCAGAGATTGAACCCAGGACCTTGCATGTGGGAAGCCGGTATTCAACCACTAAGCCATATCAGCTACCATGAGTTGTTTTTTTTTTTTTTCATTTGTTTGCTTGTTGTTTATTTGTTTGTTTTGTTTTTAGGAGGCATCAGGAACCGAACCCTGGACCTCCCATGTGGGAAGCAGGTGCTCAACTGCTTGAGCCACATCTGCTCCCCTCATATGTGTTTTTAATGCATATCTTTTATAATGTTTTTATCATATTTGGCCTAACTAACAGTTGAGCACAGAGTAGAGTTGACATCCTCTTAAACTCAGAACTTTCTTAATAAATATACATGCCTAAAAAGATTTTTCCACAGAATCAAATTAGAATCTTAGGGAGAAAAAGAGAGATACCTATAATAGTATTTATTTATACAGCTCTCTTGAAAAATATGTTTTACATGAAAACATTCTTCCTCAACAACTCCAGGTAAAGTACCCTCAGACCCACCACCAAATGTGGAATTCAGTTTCCCTAAAACATTTAGCACTTCCATGAGTTTTGGGGAATGAAGAAAACACTTAAAGAACTTAAATATGAAACCATATGTCCAAACATGCCATTTCTGCTTTGGCAAGGCAAATGTAAATGTTGGGACAATTAGGCCCTGTTTGCAAGCAGCTAAGATCACAGAGGCATTAAGAGATAGAGCCAAGACTTGAACCCTGTTTTTCTGACTTAAGAGCTAATACACTTCATATTTGCCACTGATTCACTCTCCTTTTATAACAAAATCCCAAGAGAATGAATGTGAAAGATTAAAATATGAAACACACCATGTTGAGAACTTAATTACTAGTCTTCCTGAAATTCGGTTAGGAAAAATTATCAAAAACTATTACAAGTGGTTTATATTATTTGCTTCATTTTAATCTGTACAAGTTGTATTATTGTTTTTCCCATTTCTCAGATGAGAAAACTGAGCATCAGTTGATGAAATGATTTGCCCAGGTCATGCAAGTAGTAAGGGGCAGAAACAGAATTCAAATTTGGTTCTCCAAAGCCTATGTGTTCAATTACTACACTACAGAGCCTTTCTCAAGGATGATGGCTCCCTAGAAAGTAGTTAGCTAAACAATTCACAGATCAAACATAATGAAAAAGTCTAAGATATGGGAATACATATATGTTGAACAATAATTAAATCTAAACCCCTTAAAACATACAGGCATTTAACTGAAGAGCCATTACTGTACCTTATACTCCGAACTAATTATTAATGCAGAGTGTTCATTTTAGCTGGTCACTAGAAACACAATTCAACCTGCTGTCACAGGCAAGGTGTACACAGAACATTCTGAAGGAATTTGAATTTCCTGAGGAAGATATTTTATCCTCTTGAGAGGAAGTCAATTTAACCTAAAAGGGAAAGAGATTATAGAGCAGTCTCTGCACCTGTCCTCAAGGTTACTCACCTTTCCTAGTTAATGTGAATTCCATAGTTTGCAGAATACATATTCACACATAAGCATTTTTAGCTAAACCAGAACGCTTTCTTTATGAATTATCCATTTCGTTTGCATTTTATTGAAACAAAATATAGCAAGCAATCTCCAAATAACTACTGTAGAATATAGTGGTTAAGGCTATGAGGTCTGAAGTTCTACTGCTTGGTTTTGAATTCCATTTCCATCATGTATTAGCTGTAAGGTCTTGGTAAAGCTACTTAGCATCTCTAAGCTTTAGTTTCCTTATCTGTAAAATGAGGATATAAATAGTACTTCATGAGATGCTTAAAGAGATTAAAAGAGAGAATGTTTCTAAGGCACTTATCACAGGTTCTGGCACATAGTAGATGCCCATTCACTCATTCAAAAATATTTGCTGATTATTTACTATTTACTGGACACTGTTCTAGGCATCTAGCATATAAAAATGAACCAAGCAGTGAAAAATCCTTGTTTTAATGGAGCTTACATTTTATAGAGCAATACATGTTCATTGTCAACATCACCATTCTGATCATCACTGTCATTGTGATTATTATCATGAATATCATCAATGGGTGTCCAGAACCTGGTTAAGGCTTTTCGAGTCTCTGAAGACAGGGATGCTCCTTGAGGAAACATAATTTGGTGGAGCACCAGACAATCAGATCATGGCCAATCAAGTCTCAATTGCACATCAGGGTCTTAGTGCATTAAAAGCTATTATACTAATTTGTCAGTTTCCAAGGATTATATATTGGGTTGATTTGTGTGAAGTAATAATGCTGGGAAAGAAAAGAGTTAAAAGGTAGGAGCTCCTAACCCACAGCTGCAATCCTTAGGGCCGAGTGTGCCTTTGATCCCATCTTTCCCTGGAGGAGGGAAATCTGGAAATAAAACATGAAAAAAAAAAAAAAACATTAAAAGATTTGTTTCAAATTTCCAAATGGATCCCCTGAAAGCACAACTTCTATAGAAGGCAGGGGTCCCTCCAAAGGATAGATAAACAACCTCTCTGCTTTCCATTAAAAGGAAAGAGAACTATCTCTGCTCATCAGTTAGATTGTTGATGGCAACATGTAGAATAAACAAAGGCAAAGACAAGTGATAAACACAGAGATCAGAGAGAAAATAATACCATCAATAGCATAAATATCACTCATTTTCGTGTTTGGGGAAAGTCCTTCTGTTCTCACATCTGGGCAATGAGTCTGAGACACCACAAGAAGGGGAGCTTATATTGGACTCAGTAATATAACCTAGGTCAGAAGAAAAGAGAACTGTGCCTGCAACAAGTGAAGTGGACCTAGGCATAGCAAATGGAAAAGTGCCCTTATCCCAAGCTGGAGAGCTATGACCTTTTCCTAATGTGGAAGACTGGATATCCAAGCAAGCTTTCTTTCCACATGTTATGCATGCAGGAAATCATTAACTGTATATGTAAACCAAGTTTCCCCAAAATGGGACATCTGAGCTGGAAGCTGAAAGATGATTAAAAATTAGTCAGTCAGAGACGGGTTATGAATAGGGAAGTGAGAGTGTCCCACGAAGAGGGACAGCATATGGGAAAGACCTAAGGAAGAGTACTGGAGGGGCTGATATTCAGTCTGGCCAGTAATCTAGGCAGAAGTCAGATAGTTCTGGGCTTTATAAAGGATGAGACCAAAGGCACCCACACCATAGAGGAATTCAGAGATACGCCATCGGTTCTCACCCCTATTCATCTAGCATTAATTATTAATCAATGGAAATTTCTTATAAATACAATCTAAACTATCCATTTTACAATTATATAATCATATTACATATGCATATACTCTATCATCAAATACTGTTTTATTTTGTATTTATATTCTATATTACAGCATGCAATATATAATCATAATAATTTTTATTCATCCATAAGTATCCATTAAGTATTTATTGAGTGATTACTCCTTGCCAAACATTTCTCTAGGGAATGGGTGTACTGTCTTGAACAAATCAGGCAAGGTCCCTGCCCTTATGAAGCTTACTTTGGCAGAGAGGGGGGAAGACAGTAAGCAGGTAAAACAATTTCTTGAAAATTTCATGAGGTAAAAAATATTGGGGAGAAAATAAAAACTGGAAATATAATAGAGATTAACTTCAGTGTGAGGGAGAGGAGCAGGACTTTAGATAGGGTGTTTCATCTAGGCCTTGACATAGAGCTGTGAAATGAATGACAAGGAGATGGCCAGAGATCAGTGCAGGCAAATAAACTGAGAGTTTAAGGGCCACAGGGTACCAACAACCTTTATGTGTTCAAGGAATATAAAGAAGTTCAGTGTGGATGGAATGTTGTGAGTGAGGAAGAGGATGGTATGTGATGAGGTAAGAGAGGTACATACAGGCCAGATCACAAAAGAGCCTTAGAAGTCAGGGAAAGGGGTGTAGGTTTCATTTTTTTTTTTTTTTTTTTTTTAGTTTAAGATAATTTTTTTAAAATTTTTTATTTATTTTTATTGCAGGTAAAAATCAAAATTCTCACAATACATACAAACATTTGCAAAATGATATATAAATATATATGCATATATGTGTATTTGCTTACAAAAATGTTATTTATATATATATATACATATATTTTAAGAGGTGCTTAGATTACCCAAAATATTACACGGAACCCACTTAGCCTGCAGTTGTGGGGTGCCTAAGGATTGCCACCTGAGAGCCTCCTTGTTGCTCAAATGTGGCCTCTCTCTAAGCCAAACTCAGCATATGATTGCATTACCTTCCCCACAACGTGGGACATGACTCCCAGGGATGAGCCTCCCTGGCAACGAGGGATTAATACCAAGTGCCAACTGGTAACACAACTGGAAAAAGACCTTGAATAAAAGGGGGAAATGGTAAAGACAAATGAGTTCAAGTGGCTAAGAGACTTCAAAGAGAGTCGGGAGGCCATCCCAGAGGTAACTCTTATGCACACCTCAGTAGGAGCTCATAGAACATCTAAGGTTTCATTTTAATTTAAGTAGAAAGCCAATGTCCTTTTTGCTCCTTCTCAAATTCTTCATAAAGAGGTCTAGGAGATATCAACAGATGTGTGTGATGTGTGCTTGTCAATTAGATCTCTTGGCTACTATATAGAACTGACATTTTCTCCTATCCTTTCCTGCTCCAGCTGCTACAGTTTCACACAGAACTGAGATGTCTACAGTGCTACCACCATGTCACAAGACTACCTTGAGGCTTCAAAATTTATGGTAAAGCACTTAGTAATGATGTTCTATTTGCACTCAGATGGAGACTGGCTTAGTTTTGACTCACACAGCTGCATCTGTTCTATGTTCCAGTATCTACAATATAATGTACTCCAAAGTCATCCCAAAGGAGAAAGTGCCCCAACTCACCTCGATACATGCTGCACTCTAGCACTTTGGTGTTATACTCTAGTGTACTCAAAGGCTACAAAACAGCATAGATTTGCACTTTTCACATCTTACAGAGACTTGAGTGACATGGCTTTCTCCTTCTCCTTCTTCTTCTTCCTCTTTCTCTTCCTCTTCTTCTTCTTGCTGTTGTTGTTGCTATTATTATAAATTGTGTCATGTATTATGATGAGTCTCACACTCCAGGACTCAGGCCTTTGGAAACTAGGCTTGAGGACAATCAGTGTGATAGATAGACACCATGAAGTTTAGAATCCTTCCCTCATCCCCTTTCCTCTCTCCAACTGACCTTGTGCAAAGTTTGACAACCTCAGCTCTCCTTCTAGTAGGAGAGTTCTTTCCTAAGAAGTTACCCAGTCCCTCAGTTAAATAGAGCCTGGGTGAGCCTGGTCGCCTTGGTCCTCTAGACAGGCTAAAACTGCCATGCTGAAACCTTGAAGTCACAGGTGATGGTGATAAGATAAATCTCACTGGAATGGTAGAGATGGAAACCTCTTGGTGTGAGCTGACAATGAGCAGAAAAGGAGTGAAGACAGATAGGCAACTCTTTCAAGAAAATTTTCTGTGAAGACCTGAGAAATGGGACTAATGCTAGAGTAGGGTAAATATTAATACTATCCCAAATTACATACACAGAAATGAGATTTAGAGGCTTATCTTGACAGAGTCAGGTAGCAAGCTGCAGATCTGGGATGCAATCCCAAACCTTTCTGGATTTCAAACCTCCTATTCTTTCCATTACACCTTGATGCAATTTGGACTTGCAAAATTCAGCCTGGAATACTGCCCTTCAACATATCGAAGCTGTTTTAACTTTACAAGATTATTTTCATTCACATAGTATTTCAAGAAGTTAACCCAAATTTTCAAGTAGGCACATTGCTAATCAAGGCAGGGTGTCTCTACTAAACAGATTGGGAAAATAGGCATAAACACAGAAGAAATAATGTGAATTTGCTAAATTTGAAAGATATGCATTGCATTTGATTTGTAAACAAAATCTCAAAACCTTTAAATTGAATTAAAAACAGTAGGGAAGTGGGACTTACACTTTTACCTCTCGCTTTATTTCATTCGTATATCATACTGAAACTTTTGGATCTATTTTTATAGTCTCAATGGAAAACTAAATATGTTAAATGACCCTTAACAGATTATTTTTTTCTGAGTATCCACCATGACAGCAAACACAACTTGCCACATTGCAAACCCTCAGATTATTTTTGCCGTTTCTTGATTTTGGTAAGTGCAATCCACAACTGAAAATCAATGCTGAAGGATAAGCACAGCAGCAGTGCCCTTGAAGAATTTATGTTCCTGGAATAAATGCCACACACTGGAAGCATGTATTAGACACAGAATCATAATGAATGCACCAAATTTCAATTTCAAGAATGGATTTATAATGAAGAAACTCTGGAAAACATGCACTTGAGGGCTGAATATTTCCAATTGCCTCATTTTGCCTGCAAAATATCAGTAATTTGGCTTCCAAGAGGGGATAGGTGAGGAAAATGGGGAGCGCTAGGAGTTAGATGTTTCTTTATGGGGGTTGATGAAAATATTCTAAAATTGAATGTGGTTATACTGGTACAACCCTGCAAATATACTAAAAACACTGAATTCTACACTTTAAATTGATGGATATAGAGTATATGACTTACATCTCAATAAAATACTTAAAATTAAAAAAAAGGTGATGCCACAAGAAGCAATCAAGATAGAGGCAGAATAAGGAGTTCCAAGAGTCATTTCATCTAACAGGGCAATTAGTAATCACCCAGAGCTATCTAAAGCACCTGTTTGGGGGTGGGCAGGAGACTGGAAGAGCATCTGGCAACATCCTTGAAAGAATGGAAGGAGGAGACTGCCCATCTGCAATGAAGATTCGTATGTAGAGCAGTCTATGCCGCAGAGGCCAGTGCCCGTCCTCCACCGGCAGTGCAAGCGACCTCGGAAGCTATTCCAGAGATGGAGTTGGAAGCTCCATTTCCCAAATATGGGGGAGAAAGAAATGTGCTATTCATTAGTAAATTTGGCTGGCTAAAGTATAATCCTAAGAAGAGGTAAAGTTTGAACCTGCCCAAGTCAGAAAGAGGCCAGTAGCTGCCATTTTAACTTTGCCGCTGGCTTGAGGGGAAGCAGGGCAGATTGAAAATCACAGTGAAATTAGGGACTGACTTCTTTCCACCAAGGTCGGATTGCAGCTCTATCCTAAACCCCAGCCCCACCTACAGTAGGGAGGAAGCTGGTGGGATCTGCACCAGACTCTCCGGCCAACTGCAGGTATTTTCAGGTCTGCACAGACTGAATAGTCAGACACCTGGGGCTACATCCCCACTCCTGAATAGGATAGGAGGTGAGCTGTGTTTCCTCTGCCTTTCTGGGCAATGCAAGTGCTTTGGGCCCACACAGACCGGTTTGTTGAGCTTCTTCGATTCCATACCTGTGATGGTTAGGCTAATGTGTCAACTCAGCCAGGTAATTGTGCCTAGTTGTTTGGCCAAGCAAACACTGGGCTAATTGTAATACAAGGACATTTATGGACTTGACTCATCAGTGAGTTTACTGCATAGATGACTGATTACATCTACAATCAACCAGGGAGATTGCCGTCAGCAATGAGTGATGTTTTATCCAATCAGTTGAATACCTTAAAAGGGGAAGTGATTTCAGCATTCAGAGAGAATTTCCCAGCTTTTCTTTGGACAGCCAACGTCTCCCAGGAACTCATAAAGGACCTTCATTGACTTTCATTGGAGCCCCTGGTTTGTGACCTGCCTGCAGAATCTGGACTTGTGCATCCCCATGGTCACATAACAGAATTTTATAAAATCTCATACTATTTACAGATATCTCCTGTTGATTCTGTTTCCCTAGAGAACCCTGACTAATACAATCCCACACACACAACCTCGCATAGTATAGGAGGGGGGCTGGCATTTCTTCAGTCTCTCTGGGCAACTGCAGGTGTTCTGGCAGCCTGCACAGACTGGATACTCAGACACATGTAGCTCCATCCCTACCCCGTAGTAGGAGAGGAAGGGAGCTGTGTTTCCTCAGCCAATTTGGGCAACTGCAGGTATTTTTGGCCCACAAGAACTGTTTTGTCCCTCCACCCATAGGATAGGAAGGGGGCTCTCTGGGAAACTGCAAGTGCAGGTGCTTTTGGCCTGGATGAACTGGAAGTAATGCCTTCCTATACATGCAGAGATACATAGAAGCATAAATAAATAACTAATCCCCCTCTGGGAAACTGCAAGTGCTTTTGGCCTGGACAAACTGGACTGCTGGGCGTCCATGGCTCCATCCCACCCCTGAAAGAGGGGGCTGGTGTTTCCCAAGGCTCTCTGGGCAACTGCAGGGGTATTCAGCCCTCACATAATATTGGTTTGTTGAGTGCCTTCAATTTTATCCCTACCCCCATAGGATAGGAGGGGGGTGGTGATTCTCCAGCCTCTCTGGGAAACTTTCATGCGGCACTTTCAGCCTGCATGGACTGGATATTCGAGCACCTGTACCTCCATCCCAGTGCCCCAACAGAATATGAGGGGACCTGTGTTTCCTTAGCCTCTCTGGGCAACTGCAGGTGATTTTGGCCTGCACAAACTAGTTTGTTGGGCACCTGAGGTTCCATTGTATCTCTACAATAATAGTTGGAGATGTCAATAAACTGCTCAGTGTTGGGCAGAAAATCTGTGCAGAGGATCAATAAAGAAACAGAGACTTTTAAAAATATGATACATGGACTAAAGCTAATAGACATATACAGAATATTACACCCCAAAACAGCAGGATATACATTCTTCTCAAGTGCTCATGGATCTTTCTCCAGGATAGACCACATGTTGTATCACAAAACAGGTCTCAATAATGATAAAAAGTTAGAAATTATACAAAGCACCTTCTCAGATCATAATGGAATGAAGCTGGAAATCAATAATAGATGGGAAAGGGGGAAATTCTCAACTATGTGGAGGCTAAACAATACACACCTTATCTCAAGATGAATGAAAATGAGAACACAAGTATCAAAACTTATGAGATACAGCGAAGCAGTGCTGAGAGGGAAATTTATTGTCCTAAGTGCCTATATTAAAAGGTATTGCAACATGCAACAACTTGGATTAATCTCCATAGACTTATGTTAAGTGGAAAAAGTCAATCAAAAAATGGTGACACCCTGTATGATTGCATTTATCAAACATGCTTGAAATGACAAAATTATAAAAATGGATACTGACAACAGTTAGATGTCTGCCAACAGTTAAGGAAAGGGGTTGGTGGAAGGTGGGTGTGACTATTAAAAGACAACACAGGGGATCCTTGTGGTGATGAAAATTGTTTTGTATCTTATCAGTATCAATGTCAATATCTTGACTGAGATATTGTACTATAGTTTTGCACATAGTCCAATCAAAAGGATCTCACACCCACAGGAATGGATTAGTTCAAAAAAATAGTATTATTCTTTTTGGGATTCATAAAAGAACTTCAAACTGTCACACCTCCTAGTAATCTTAAGTCAATTTAGCCTTCCAAAAAAAAACATTGAAGAACATTTCAGTCTGTCAAAATTCAGTTTGGTGCAAAGAATTTTTATTGGCATGTTGATCAATCACCCCACACTTCTAAGCATGTTTGTATTTTTCTAATGTATACAGACTAAGAAAGCACTGCATGGCAAATACAAGAAAAGGTCCTGCATCCCCTACCCCCGCCACAGAGGAAATGCCATTTTTGAAATGGGTTCAAAAGAACTGATGGTCTAAGAGTTAAGTGTATTAATTTTCTGTTTCTATATGTAGGTATAATTGAATTTCGAGTAAAAATAGAGCCATCATTAATAAAGCTTCCAGAGATATGTTACGTGTGGGCAATATAAGATTAATGTGAATTTTGAAAATCAACACCTTAATAATACCTCTACCAAAAAAATCAGACTATCTACAAGTAAGGATGCACTGCTCCAGTCTCCGTGACAGCCCATAGAAGCCACCCTCTAAAACCAGTTTCTGTCTAAGCAATAGTTCACATACTGGAGAAAATTAGTTACTGGGGGAAGAACTGCTTTCATTAGCCCTTCAGGAGCCCACTCCTTTAGTCCTGGCAACCAAATTATTACCATTCCATGCAATGTAGCTGACATGCTTGACTCCAATCAGCAAGACTCCTCTGCATTTATCTGAAAAGTGTGACAATGAGTAAACCAATTGTGGGTGTCAATTTGAAGTCTCATGGGCCCTGAAGAGCCAACGACAAACCTGTGCTTCCTCAATGACTTCCATTCTTGTTCAGCTACCACTGACTGTCTCAGCACTGGTAAATGCTGCATAAAGAGTTCTTTATGAAGGTAAATCAAATCATAAACAACTAGGTTAAGTAGAAAATAAGTAGCCTGATGAGTGTCTGTCTCTCTATACCCATTCATTCATTCATCCATTCAGTGATCACCTATACAGTGGGCACTTACATTGTAAAGCAGTAAAATGGAGAAAGTGGGAAAGTGGACTCTAGATGTAGGAAGACTTGAAATTAAAATATAGACTTCTCATTGACCAAAAGTGGGAAATAATAAGTATAAATGAGGTTTTATGGCTAAGAGACTTCAAAGTGAGTCGTAAGGTTGTTCCAGAGGTTACACTTATGCATGTCTCTGCAGGATCTCATTGATTGTCACAGTAAACAGTGCTTCAAACAGTGGGGCTCCTGAGGGCTCTAAAGACATCTAGACACTATAGGCAGGGTAGACAAGCTCAGGAATTGGGCACCCTGTCAATGGGCCTTACTTTGAAATATATGCTCCCCACTTTTATTTGAACCTATAACTGTTTTAATATATGTCCCAGAGACATAAATCTGTCTGTTCATATACCAGTTGAGTCCTGAATCTCAGCAGAGTTGCAACACCTACTCACCAGTTCATTGGGCTCACCCAGGACAACTAACAAAAGGATGATGATGGACAACACCCATCCCAGGAAGTGGAGAGTGTCTGTAACTGTAAGCCATACAGTTCTATTCATCTGTCCCATGGGATCTGAGCCCTCTCTGAATCAGAGACAGGGTGGGCATCACCATCCCCAAATCCTCATTATGAGTAATAACAAACATAAGGGGGGGAAAGCAACTACAGACTAAAGTAGGCTTATGATTATTCTAGCAATGGAAGTACTTGTGTCATTGCTACAAAAGTAGAGGTTCTGAGAGGAGGGAGAGGGAAGAATAGGTGTAACATGGGGGCATTTTTGGGACATTGGAATTGTTCTGCATGACACTGCAGTGGTACAGGCCATTATAAACTTTGGTAAAACCTATAAAATTATGTGTGGCAAAGTGTAAACTGTAATGTAAACTATAGTCCTTGGCTAGTACAATTCTTCAATATGGGTTCATCAATTATAACAAATGTACCATACTAATGAAAGATGTTGTCAATGTGGGAAAGTGTCAGAGGGGAAGGGGATGGGGTATATGGGAATCCCCTATATTTTTGGATATAACATTTATGTACTCTAAAGCCTCTTTAAAAATAAAAAAAAAGCTAATTTTTTTTTTAATCTAGGGTTCTCAGTCACAAAAGATCCTATATTGTATGATTCAATTTATATGAAATATCCAGAATAGGCAAATCCACAGATAAATATATCCAGGCTTCTTATATATGTAGGTGCATGAACTAAGGCAAGTTTCCTGACGTCCCTGTATTTTCGGTTTTCTTGGAGTGTAAATTGGGATAATAGTACTCCCTTATAGATTAACCACTGCAAGGTCCTTAACACGTTATTTGGTATCAGATAAATAGAAGATGGGAATGACGAAGACGGCACCAATGAGCCAGGCACTGTAGAAGAAAAAAAGAGGAGCCAAACATGGGCTCTGACCTCAAGTTGCTCACAGTCAACATGGGGACAGAGGGAAGTCAGCAATGAGTCTTAATTGAACCCATAAATGCTAGAATAAAGGACTGAATAAAATATTGTGGGAAAACAGAGTAGGGAAAGGGTAATTCTGCTTGTGGGAATCAATCAAGGAGAGCTTCAGTGAGGAAGAGAATTCTAACACTGGTACTAAGGAATATTTATACATTGCCAGATGAGAAGGAAACACATTCCTGACAGAAAGAAGAGCGTATACATAAAGGAAAAAACCATTAAAGCTTTGTTTTTCTTCAGTCTATGAATTTTAGGAAAATAATATACCTTGGATGAGGGCATTGACATTGGGATTTCTTAGGATCAAATTAGCTATCTTCAAACAAAGGACCTTAAACCATACAGAATTTACTAGAAAGTTTCTCTTTTGCTACCTTATGTAAAATGAGAACTATTAAAAAATAAGTAAATATGTGATAGAGTTGAACTGTTGAAAAGTTTTTGTATCTCAACAATTATGGGGAATATGTAAATCACTGCCTCCTGGAATCATAGACGCCTTTTCAACCAAGGGCCAGTAGGAAAAATAACTAGTCAGTCTGGAATTCTTTGTTGTCTCCTACTGTGTGGTTTGGTGGTGTCAACTATCTCCTTCAAAATGTCCCTTTCTTGCTGAAACCGAAGACTGCTGAATGATGATGCTAGAATGATACTATTTTCAAATAGCAAGGAAGGAAGCTCCATTAGGTTGTCAAATCTAATTTTGTCTGTGCTTTATCTTCACTCTGTTGTTTTAAAGTGGTAGAGTTATATCATCAAACTCCAAGGAAAGGTGAATTTCAGGAGAAAAGCATTTTCCTTTTGGGTCTGGTGCATATTAGGCAGGTATATATGGATTAGAATGGCAGTTTTAGTGGAAAAGTCATGGCATTTGGAGAAAGAACAAGTGGAATGGAGACCTTGAATAACTTTGGGCAAGTCACATGTTTCTCACTGAGCTTTTCTAAGAATCAGCGGAGATAAAACAGGTGAGAAGTGTTTTCTATATTTACAATATCAAATTGTTTAGTCTGGGTCTGCATTTTCAATGGTGGCTGATGAATGTGCTTCTGATTAAGGAGAATTCAGTAAGCACACATCTTCAATATCTAATACATATCATGTCCAGAAACTTTCATCGGAGATTACAGTGGCCCAGATTATTCCCAACAGCATAGCTGAAAACCTAAGTGCTTCTCATTCACTGCAACTGTTGGTTGAATCTGTGATGTACAATCCATTAGATTGTAATGGATATGGAGGATTATAATAATTCCAGCTGCTGACTCAGTCATCTTTCCTGGAAGGCACAGATATTCTCTGCACACACACACACACACACACACCCAGGCTTTTTGCCAACTGTTTTACTCCTTTGACATCATAGGATATCAATGTGCTCAGAACTATTGGTAGGTGCCATGAGGGTGACAAATTAAGAGTGGCATGGTTTTTACTTCCCAAATATGCATATTATTATAGAAAAACAGACACCATTCCTTGCATTTGTTCAAAAAATTATTTTTAAGTACTTCTTTGTATGCCCCTGTGCTTGGGACACAGGATACACATGTGAACAAGATAATCTTTTTGTATAAAATAGTGCCAAATGAATATAATAAGGTGAAAGAATGCCTGATACAACCAAGAAGAATACTAAACTAGCAGGAAGAAGAGATATAGCATATAACTATTGAGGAAGACTTCATGGAGGACGAGGGATTTGAGTGGGCATTGCTGGATGATAAGATTTAGACAGGTAGTTGGCATGAGGAAGAAAGAACTACATGAGGATTAGCTCCAGAGTTATTCATTCTGAATAACAGATATGCATCTGCTTTGGCCTAGCAGTTTTCTAGGAGCTGTGGATGTTCATTGTCTATATAGGCTGAAACCTAAATGAAAAGCATATGAAGACAGATTAAGTGAGCCCATGGGATCAGCAAGCAACTGATCCAGTTGAGGATGCAATTGGTGAAAGAGATCTAGTTTACCTTCTTGGGATGAAGGAAGGAGGCCCCTCATGAGGTGTAGTGAGGACAGGTGGCATTCAAGGATAGAAGTAAAGTCTAAGTTGTGAGGATATAATTATTTTGTTTTTCTCTTGGTATCCCTGTAGAAAAGTGGTTAGCTCCTTTAAAAAATCTTATGAAAGCAATAGACTCTTTTCCTCAGAAAAAAAGCAAATATGTGCCCAATTTTGCATATAGTTTCATGGGATTCAGGACCCCCTAAGGTTCATATATACAGTCCTGAGGATCTATGGATCCTAGTTATGAATGCCCAAAATAGAGTCATAAAGAATCCTGGCTGAAATCATTAACTTGCTTTATATATTAGTCATCGGGTTCCCCATGTTTGGAATTAGTTCCACTTTTGCCAAATGAATTGGCAGAAATTCCAGCATATAGAATTTATTTTCCCACTTACAAAGATTGTTAATTATTTCCTCAGGCTCCAAACACCAATGTAATTAATAATAGCTCAGACGAAAAATAAATTAGAAAAAATAATCCCAGATGTTCTATTACCACACAGAATTATATTAAAATAATATTTAGCATTTCAGAAGCTATGAATATGTTCCCAAGGTTGTTAAAAATGTTTTGGAAATTAACAGAAGTTGGTCAATATAATTACTTCTGGAGTACATCTACAACTCTATTGTGTCTGCCTGAATCCCACCACTTCTTAAATCACATAAGCTCATTTCTGCTCCCTTCAGGAAGTGACCCCTCCCTCTTGTATGAGGCCACCCGGCCACCTTGAAGGCAGACACAATATGTATGTTAGGATCATCTCTAGTCCCATGCACATATTGGGTGCTCAATAACCCTCTTTTGAACAAAATAAAAAATGTTCTCAAAGGAGGGCTGTTTCCATGCACTTCCATTTTCTTTGTACATTGTATGAAACACAGATTATACTATACCCCCCTTGGATCAACTTTGGTTTTAAGAGTAAGAGAAAAAAATGACTTCATAATGACTCCAGTTCATATTTTCTCAAAATGCAGTCTCTGGACCAGGAGCATCAGCATCCCCTGGGAAATTGTTGGCATCCAAATCCTCAGGTCCCACATCAGATCTACTGAACCAGAACTCTGGGTGTGGGGCATCGTGTTCTGTGATTTTTCCAGGTGATTATGAATACAAGCTAACATGGGAGAACCACAAACTAGATAAATTATGCTACTGAGACAGTTGTTCTTCAAAATACTGCTAATCTACCATCTCAGATCCATTAAAAGTATCATGTTAAGGAAATAGCCTTATGTAATGAAGGGAGCACTGGACATGGGAGTCTGACAGACTTGAATATAAATGTCACTTCCTAGCTATGTAACATTGGGCAAAGTTTGCAAGACCTATGACCCTCAGTTTCTGCATGTGTAAATGAATTATTGTACAAGTTGATTTTAAAATCCTCTACCAGCACTATAACTCTATGTGTTTCCCTGTACACAAGTATTTAGTATGTATTTATTGAGTGCCTATGACCATTCTAAGAAACCTGAGGGATACCAAAGAAGAACATACAGTCCTTACTTTCAGGAAGCTCCCAATCCAGCTAGGAAAATTTGTCACTTACACATAAAGGGAAAAAATTAGAGAGCAACCTGAAAATATGAGCCAAATTATGGCAAGATCCACTCAAAATTAAGGAACTTTGCTCTCTCCATGAGGATGATTGGAGGCAATTCCTTCCAGAAGATCAGTCTGCCCAGAATACCTTCTTCACACTGGGTTATGTCACTCTCTTCAGAAATATCGCTGTGATCATATTTGGGTAATAGAATTAGGTAGAAATTTAACATTTTTGGAGTACCTTCTATATTCCAGGTATTGTATGCAATGCTTTACATGCATAATTTTATTTAAAAACTCATGATAACTCAAGAGTTATGATTCCATTTCACAAATGAGGAAGTTGAAGCTTAAAGAGTTTAAATAACTACCCTAAGTTTACACAGACTTCATTGTCCATTTTTTTCTATTTCATTAACCTTGTCTCCCTACAGAGATGAGGTCAAATAAGATGTAGTAAGGCCAGTTGTTACGAGTAAATGCTACATATAGACTTGTGATAGCAAGGTGATAAGAATAAAATAATGTCAGCAAAACCCTCAGAGTTCTAACAGAATTCAAAATGAGAATAGATAAATATTCTCAGCTTTTTCATATGAAAACTGAGTGTGTTAGCTAAAGTCAGCTACAGGAAATCTCTTGTGAGAGTCTAAGGCAGCAGGAAAAAGAAATACTATAGTCATGATCTTATTTTCACAAGAAAGAATCGATTTATAAAAGTTAAATTAATGACAGTAAGTATTCATACTCAGATCTTCCAGGTCTTTTGTGAAACAAATAACTATCAAATATGGCCTGCCAAATCAAATGATCCTGAAAAAGGGAAAGTATAAAGGTAGAGCAATTTAATATGCTTTGGGGATTATGAAGTGGTTCTAATTGGATTTATTTATTTATTTATTTATTTATTTTATTTATTTTTTTGTAAGGCCAGTAATTTATTAAGGAAGGGAGGGAAGAGAAATGGGGGGAAATAAATAGATTATGGGTCCCAGGTAGAGAGGAAAGGGGATGAAAAGAGATAAAGAGGGCTGATTTACAGACTACAGTTCCCCATTACAGATTACAAATGCCCAGGTTTTACTTGCATGCTGATCCAGGCAGTGGGGGAAGAAGGCAAGAGCAGGGGCCATTTGGCCTTTTCTCTAATTGGATTTAAAACCATTAAATTCTAAAAGGAACATAAATCTTTTTGCTTCTCAAAGATTCAAGGCATTCAGTTATTTGGCTACCAAGAGCCCTAATCAAACAACTGGTTCTTCAAAAAAGTTTAATTACTCATGAACTTGGGGCCAGGAATCCTTAAACACAGCCTAGCTTTCTCTCAAATAAGCTCTTTGGACCAGAAACCATGGGGATTTTCATATTTAATCAAAGGAGGGAGGATCTTATTAAACCATTATTTAATCAACACATCATTCAGGCATTTCCTGACACATTGGGTCATCTTGGAGCTTCTGTAATTATTTTGAAACATTTATCTTAACCTACCCTGATAAATTTAGGTACTTCCACAAACTCCTGTTCTGCTTCATGAATAGGTAGGTAATTGTCCTTGCATCAACGGATGTCTTCTATTTAATTTGGCTAATTGTTGGGGAATCAAATTCCTTTCAGCATGAATTTTGTCCTGCAGTTTAGAAGACATGCAGTTCTGTTATAGTGGTGAGCCTAAAGCAGGGGATCCCACCCCAACTGCGTATTGAAATTACCTAGAGAACTTTTAAAAATACTGATGTCTAGGACTCAACTCCCAGAGACTGTGATTCATTTGGTCTCTGGGGGGTCCTGGGCAATGATACTTTTGCAGAGCTGCCCAGGTCATTCACAAGTATGGTCATAGTTGAAAATTATTGCTCTAGATTATGTTATCACATAGGAAAAAAACTCAGCTCATAAATTCCACAAGGATTCCTTTAATTGGGAGATACTGGGAACAGAATCTACCTAAAATTTTGCATGTAATCTTAACTTCTCTTTACTAAAGGATATGTTTTATTCCAGCAAAGTGTTGGAAACAGCTTAAATGTCAAAAATTAAGTAATTAAATAATTTTATGTATGCACAAATCAATAATATAAAGCTACTAAAATATTTTATAAGATAAAAAAACAGCTATTGCTTTTCTCTCATAAAAAATTAATACATATTCTTTTTAAAATCATTTGGACAATATGGAAAAGCGCAAAGAAAGAAGTGAAAGTCACACATAATGCCACCTAACAGCAGTCTCTATTAATAATTTAGTAATTATCCATCCCAATATCCTAATTTCTTCCACTCCCCATATTATCTTTGTTATTATTATTCATGCATACATACATATATACTTTATATATACATATTACATATATTTGTATCTTTAAAAAATAACCTAAAATATTAATGTATAGCATCATTTTAATTTTGTCTTTCATTATTAAAAAAGGCTCAAAGAGGAAAGAAACCCTAGTACCTACAATCTAGCAAAGTTCATCAATTAATTCCTTAAGGAGCACTGCTAGTTGTTTCCTTGTTTGCCCTCATAGCTGTTTTTCACCATTCTGTCACTCAGCTCTGTATGGTGCATGGCATGGGATTGTGTTGGTGAATGGGAAAGTGGGATGCCAATCCCTGCCAACTGCATTTTCAGGGATCTCTTGCCAACTGGCTTACAGTTAGGTTTGGCCAATGGAAGATACAAGAGGAATTTGGAGGGTAGAAGGTAGGGAGTAGTTAGAGCATTTCTCTTGGTCTCTCTGTCCACGTTGGGTGGTCTCAATGACCATCTCCTCTATGGTTCCAGCTTCCCCTATACAACCTCACCATCTGTGACTCCAGTTCCTATCAGTGGCCTGGGCTTTGCCAACACTACTTCCTTCCTTTGTCCCTCCAGCCCTAAGGCTGGTAGCAGCTTCTTGCTGTTGCTAATCTTTGGGTTATCTCACTGCCCTTTTGTCTTGTCAGCTATTTGCACCTAATCCCCTGGTTCTGTTTTCTTTAGTGTATACTGCTGGATAGAAATATATTATCAGAAGAGTACATATTTGCTGAGCCAAAGGAGATGCAAGTTTTAAAATAAAGTTATATTGCCTAATGCAAAAATTGTCCTATAACCAACATGTAAAAATGCACACTCATGCCATCCATGTATGAGAGAACATGTATTTTTCCATTTCTGGGATTTATCACTTTGTATTCTCTGCCAGTTACAAATATGATAAATGTTTTATGTCTTTTATTACTCTTTTTTCAGGTTTATTGGCTATATGTACTTATTCTTTGGGACTTATTTGTGCCTCTCCTTTTCTTGGGTATTTCTTTTTCCTGATTTGTAAAATTGAATACACCACAAGGGCCAGGCACCTGTCTGTTTTGTTCACAGTTGCATACTCAGCATGTGGCTCTGTTGCCTGGCAAGTGATAAGCATTTATTGAATGGAAGTCTACGCATTTTCTGTTCTGTTCCATTCTCCATTAGAACAAATCTGCTCTATTGAAGCTCTAAAATATGTTTTAATATCTAGTAAAGAAAATGCCCTCTCATTACTGTTTGTTTTTCATTCCTCCAATATTTTCTGGGATATTATCATTCCTTAGTAATAAATTTTAGAAACACTTTAAGCTAATCCTGTCCCTGAAAAAAAACAAAAATATTTTCCCATTGGTGCTTTGATTTGCATAGCCTTAAATTTCTAAATTAAATTGGTAGGCAACTGACAATTTAAAAATATTTCATGTTTACACCTTTCTTGGTTAACCTGTTTGTGACGATACCCACCCCCCAATACTCTACCCATTTTGGTACTGCTCTCTGCCTTCCAGGTCTAAAGGGGTGCTAACACAAAATACCAGAAATGGGTTGGTTTTTATAAAGGGTATTTATTTGGAGTAGAAGCTTACAATTACCAGGCCATAAAGCACAAATTACCTCTTTCACCAAAGTCTATTGCCATGTGTTGGAGCAAGATGGCTGCCGACGTCGGTAAGGGTTCAAGCTTCCTGGGTTCCTTTCTTCCCAGAGCTTGCTTCCCTTAGGGCTCAGCTGCTCTGTTATTTCCACAAGGCCAGCTGTAGACTATTAGGCAAACTGTTTGTTTCTCTTCCTGGGCACTTCTCTCTCCTCATGACCAAGCTCCTCTGTGTGCTTACTTCCCAGGGCTTCAGCTCAAGACTCCAGCATCAAAACCCCAACATCAATACTCCAAGTAACTACTCTGCTTGTAGTTTTATCTGTGAGTCTCCGCCCACTAATGGGATGGGGACTCAACATCTTCCTGATGTGGCCCAGTCAAAGCCCTGATCATAATTTAATCATGCCCAGGTACAGACCAGTTTATAAACATAACCCAATATCTATTTTTGGAATTCATAAACCATATCAAACTGCTACAAAAGGTTTTAATGGCTTCCCACTCTTGCTAGCACCTGGGTTCCTCAACATTCATTGTTGTTTCCCTTAATCCTGTGTACAGCTCTGAATTTTCCTCTGATTGAATTTTCTTCAAACCTCATCCCAGCTGAGTCCGCCTTATGTTTCTTCACTGATAACTGGATTGATGGTATTCCTTTCCACTGATTCGAGCTCCTTTTATTCCCCTGGTAAATAAAGTTATATGTTTTTAATAAAATACTGCACACTTTATTTTAGATTAAAGTATTTTGTATTTTTATTGCTCTTATCAATGGAATATATTTCTATTGTATTTTATAACTGGCCACACTTGCTATATAAGCTTGAGTAGATGTAATGACATTGAGAAATGTTCATAATATAATGTAAAGCCAGAATGAAAGTGGAATCAGCCCAGGTGCCCATCAACAGACGAATGGATAAGCAAAATGTGGTACATACATACAATGGAATATTACTCAGCTGTAAGAAGGAACAAAGTGCTAACACATGGAATAACGTGGATGAATCTTGAAGACCTTATGTTGAGTGAAGCAAGCCAGGCACTGAAGGATGAACAGTATATGACCTCACTGATCTGAACTGAGGAAAGTGAGCAGTCTCTGAGAACCATTGTCTAAAAGATAGGTTAACAAAGGAGAGTAAGAGAAGAGCAGGCTTTGAGCCATCACCCATATGGACATAATCTATGGTAAAGGGATAGAGTGTGGTTGCATGTTGGGGGATGGGGCAGATGGGTGGTGTTCCTGGGTTTGGTGGTGCAGCACTGGTGGGTGAGTGGATTAGGAAGGGCAGGTTCAAATTCCCAGGGCATGTAACTGTGAATCTTGACATTCCATGGGTCGGGATAGGGTGGTATCATGGGCCCTGGGGGGCTGGGGGGAAGGGAACAGTCAAGATCTAATGGGGTGTTTGGTGGTCATGGGTAAGGTTTTTCATTACCTTACAGTAATGGACACACGACATGGTAATATCATCAAAATTATTAAACTATCATCTAAATTGTAAACTGTACTGTAAATCATAGACAATGTTTAGTTGCTATATTTTGCTTTCTGTATAACAGTTATAACAATGCTAACATCCAAAAAAAAAGGGGAGGGGTTAATATGGGGTGGGGAAGGGGGGTGGTTTTGTATCTGAGAGTCTCCGGCACTCTGTGACAATGGGGATTGAGAGGGGGAAGATGTCACCGCACACTGGAAATCTGATAACACAGTGATAAAAGGAAGGCAAAAAATGAAAAGAGAAATGGAAAAAAAAAAAGAATAAATATATATATATTTTAAAGGCATTTCCTTTGCTTTTTTGCCCATTTTTTTGAATGTCCCAATCCGCTAATTATATTTTGTTTTGTTTTTGTTTGTTTGATTATTTGTTTTTGTTTTTGTTTTCTTCTCTTTTTTTTTTTTCCCTGAGTCTCCTTATGTTTGTCTCTTGCATGTAAGCTTATCATAGTTGTTTCTTTTTCCTAGTAAATGTATTTGATTATTTTATGGACTACATGTTAATGGAGGATTTGGATCACAGAAGGGTTACAATGGGTACTGCAGGGGATTATTGGTGGGGGGTGTCTGGGAGGGGGGATTCATGGGAGTAAGTTCATCCGAATATACATGAAGATATACAAAATCGATCTAAAGATCAAAAGATGGGGCATGGTCACGATGGGTGGACAATCACACAATATATGAGGGAATCTGAATTCCTAGCCTGGAGAGCTCTGCCACAGTCTCCAAGGGAGCAGCAATACTCCTCTGAGCACAGGGACAGTGTCTATCAAAAGAGGATGACCCACTGATGTGTTCTTTTTATTGATGACTACTCTTGTGAGTCTTTGCTCTTGTAACTGAGATTTAGCCTGCAGTTGTGGGGTGCCTAAGGGTTGCCACCTGAGAGCCTCCTTGTTGCTCAAAAGTGGCCTCTCTCTAAGCCAAACTCAGCATATGATTGCACTACCTTCCCCCCAACGTGGGACATGACTCCCGGGGATGAGCCTCCCTGGCAACGAGGGATTAATACCAAGTGCCAACTGGCAACACGACTGGAAAAAGACCTTGAATAAAAGGGGGAAAAGGTAAAGACAAATGAGTTCAAGTGGCTAAGAGACTTCAAAGAGAGTTGGGAGGTCATCCCAGAGGTAATTCTTATGCACACCTCAGTAGGAGCTCATAGAACATCTAAGTGCCTATCACCCCACACAGAGGGGCTCCTGAGAGCTCTGGAGACACCCAGGTCCTACATAAGTGGGGATAGCCCCAGAGACTGATGCCTTATCAGTGGGCTCTACTTTGGAATCTGTGCTCCTGAGAGTGACAGAATTGGACTCAAATAAGTCCTCCTTGCACAGGGTTCATCAGTCCCTTCTATTCAAACCTAAATGTGATGCAGAAGTTTTAGGTATACTTCCAGAGACTGGAGCCTCTGGCCTACCTATGTGCCAGGTGTGCGTGGAATCTTGGTGGAGCTGCAACTCCTACCCTACAGCTCAATGGACTCATCCAAGTGACCTGGCGAGGAGACAATGATGGGCAACAGCCATCCCAGGGAATGGAGAGGGCCTGCATCTGCAGGCAGGATCATCCCACCCACCATATCCATGGGATATAAGCCCTCTCTCACTTGGAGGTGGAGTGGACATCACCATCCCAGTCCCCTCAGGATTGGGGGGAGAACTATGGGCTAGAGTGGACTTGATTGTATTCTGTTGTACACATATGGTGATTCTAGCAATGCAAGAAATTATAACAATGAGGTGGTGCCAGTGGCCACTTGACACTTTCGGGGCAGGGAGGGGACAAGCCGTTGAAATACAGGGGCTTCTTTGGGATTTGGAGGTTGTCCTGAGTACCGTTGTGGCAACGGATGTAGGCCATTTTAAATCAGCACACACCACTCAGAACTGTGTGGGAGAGAGTGTGGTCTACGATGTGAACTGTGGTCTAGGGTTGGTGGCAATGCCCCAGGATGTGTAAGTCCATTGAGGGTGATGGGCCACACTTGTGGGAGATGTTTGTGTGGGACGTGGTGGGAGGTGTGGGGGGTGGGCAACATAGGAATCCCAGGGGGTTCTGTGTAGTATTTTCGGTAATCTAAGCACCTCTTAAAATATATTTATATATATATAAATAAAAAAAAAAAAAGAAATGGAAACAGAGTGATGTAGAGGTGAGGAATTTTCTTGTTTATTGTTTGTCTTTTTTTGTTTACTATTATTGTTGAAATAATGAAAATACTCTAATAATGATTGAAATGATGAATGCACAACTATGAGATTATACCAAATACTATTATTGTACACATTGAATGAATTGTATGCTTTGTTAATATGTACCAATAAAATAGATTTGTTTAAAAAAAAAATTGTTATTGATAGAGCAGAACAAAGTTGGTATTCCTATCCAGGATGGCAGCTGATTTTTTGGAGGCTGAAATCCCAACTCACAGCAGGCTATTGCCCACATTGCCACTGGTCAGCATTATGACTCAATCTATTCACAGTGGCTATTTTGGGGGGTGATGACATGTTTCATTAATCAATGCCATGCCATGGAAAGGTCAATAAGAGTGTAGCTAAAGTGTTATGCAGTTTTAACCAATTGCTTTCCATGTATTAAGAAATGTGGAATATGTTGAAAATTTAAGATTGTAAAGGTTTGCAATGTGTATGATAATGTCCACCACTCATCCAACTGAGCAGCATTGTGAGAGTACAATAAGGCAGCATGTCTGCCACTGTTTTGTAAAGTGCAATATAAATGCATTTTTTAAATGCTGTGCAAATGTTTGGTGTAATGACCACAAATGAACTTTTGAAACACAATCCATCCATGTGTGGTCAATTGTTTGCATTATGAATGCACTCCAGATGATGATGTCTGAATGTCTACACTTGAATCACAACTTCTTTAGATAGTATATGGAAAGAGCATACATGTACTTGTTATTAATAGAAATACATATTATGGCACAATCAAAAACCTCAACTTTGCAACGTGTCACTAATTACTGTTCAAACTACATCGACATATAGAAAATGCACTACATTTTCTCATATATGATGACTGAATTACTAATCTGCTTATACACTATCTAAATAGTATGTTGAACAAGTGTAAGTCTGTGGTTGCATTCACAAGATAAAGACAGCACTCAAACACAATGGACATAGATGCTGCCGCAGAGCCCCGGTCCTAGGTAACCATGGACATCAACTAAATATTAAATTGCCTAAATCAGCCACCATTCAACATAATGGCTATTGTCAAGGGGAACTGATGGCAGGTTTCTTTCCTCTCTCTAATCTTGATGTTTTCCAGATTTACCTAAATCTTAAAAAAAAAAAAAAATCATAGGAGACAGACCCATATTAAATACCTTTTTTCCATTTCACATTAAGGATTTTCACTTTAGATCACATGTGAATTGACAGATTGTACTCACTACACTCCTCTTAAATGAACAATCAACGACTGCCAGTGATTCACCTAGCCTAAGCCAGCATCACCTATCTTCATGAGGTTCAAATCATAGTGCCCAGCTTAGGAGCCTTCATTTCCAGCTCAAGACCATTTGCTGGAGTTAAGCTATTCAAAATGTGCAGCATCCATCATGTCACATGTCGACTGAGACGGGTAATAAAAACTTGCCATAGAATAGAGAAGCTTCTCTGTTTTGAACATAGTCACGAGCTCAGGAAAAGCTTTTAAGTCTTATGGTGTCATCTCCATGACTTAAAATTTGAGGCTTTGCACAGTCTAACACAGACAAGCATATGTCTGCTTACGGTGCACATATAATTCTGGCCAAAAGCTTCTTTTCATTTGTCATAGCATTGCAATCATTCTTTTGTGCAGCTGACAAACTCTTCTCAAAAAGAAACGTAGCATCTTTTAATTGAGTTGGCAGTAGAGACACTTAGATTTCTTTTATCATCTAAATCACTCTGTTTAGCTAAAACCTTTATTGCTACTTCAGAACATCTGGTCCAATTAAAGGATAGCTGTGCCCCGCTCAATTGAATGGCAGAGGAAGGTTAATTTTAACAGGCCCCATAGGCAAAAATCTGTTCTCTTCTGGATCTGAGATAGCTTCATGCTCTAAAGATAGGCTTGATAACTGGCAGAAAACCATATGGATTAGGACCCAATCTTTCAGCCTATATATGCACGTAACCACAAGCAGGGTTACATTTATTGAGATAAGTAGACGAAATCAAGCAAAACCACGATGTGTTATTATACAAGTTGGGATTTGAGTAAAGAGAGGCCGTGTGAAGTTGTAATGTTCATTGGAAAGATACACTCCCAAGGAAGGTCAGAAGCAGCTATCAGACTATCAAATGCAAAACTGTAAAGTGAAGGGGGAAATGGTAATATGCAGAGGAAAGAAGAATGGAAGCAACAATTTCTCTTTTTCTCTCCCATAGAAGGCTATGAGATATGAGCAGCACACATCATGGTATGCTGGAGCACCAAGCACAAAATTGAAGATAGACTCTCAGTGGTCAAATACTTCCCTGTAAATTCAGGAAGGACAGGGAGTAAATTTGACAACTGATGTTTTGGGGGAAATGACGCAAGGCATTGCCTCTTTAGCAATTGCCTAGAATACTGATGTCCTGAGGCATGGATTTCAAATTCCATCTGAACATTAGGATTCATTGTATGTAATTTCCTGTCAAATAGACATCTATTCTGAAAATCTTGGACAAAGCATGGCAGGAAGAAATCTGTAAATAATGCCTGTGTCACATTGCAGGTATTTCAGGAGTGTTTAGAGAGGAAATCCAGTTGTAGAGGGACATACGACGTAGTGCAACAAGCTTGGTGTTATGTATCTGTATGTTGACAACTCTTCATTACACCATGGCAAAAACAGCTTCAAGTCAATCACCCTACTCGGTGCAAACTGTGATCTACCTCTTCTCTGTTCAAGTAACCAAATATAATTATGTCCCACGTTTCTGTAGCAACTTAAAGTTTTCAGTGTGCCTCCAGGTACATGATTTCATTTAGTCCTCTGAAAAACCCCTAATCTGAGCTCTGGAGAAATTATTAAGCCCATTTTATGGATAAGGAAACTGAGACTCAGAGAATTTAAGTAAATTGCTAAAGGTTGCCAAGATAGTTAATGGGGGTATGAGGCACAGAAACCAGTTGTTAAAGTCAATGGCCTCTTTACTTGCCAACAGCACAGAATTGCAAGCCAACACTGCAACACCTCCCACTACTCAGTAAACGCCACCATGGATACTTAGCACCATTTTTATACTCATGGCACATCAGCTCTGTTATTTTCTCCTCTATCAGTTTGGTTCAGTACCAAAGTTCATCCTTTTTCTGTGTCTGTCAAAAGGGTCATCTGGATTTGAACTAGATACTCTGACTCTGACAGTGGTCTTGATATTTGCTTGTCAGCCACTCACTGAACTGCCATGGGTAACATGCAACTGGGCCCGTTCCACAAAACACCTCACATTCATTGACATGGGATGATGATTGGAGAAGCAGCTTCATGTTTACTATAAACTAGTGTTCCACTTTTTTGGGGAAGGGAGGCTTTATTGATTTGAAAATAACATCTCTTAAGGGAAAAAATGTGATGGGTTATTTTGGGCTGTAACTCACAAATTGAAGCAAACAATGACAAGATCACTTTAGATGTCTTCTTCTTATGTGTATCACACAATCTCTACTGCCAAAAGACCTACCCAAGTGCTGTAATTTTGTGTTTGCAGCCAGTCCCCCAGATTCCACTGATATTGAAAATACTAATCTTGGTTATGTGTTTCCACTGATTACTTTGGGACTTTTTTCATACATTTGAAATATAAACCTCCTGTCCTTAACTGCAAGGTTTTCCTTTTGTTTCACTCTTTGGGTCCCAGGTGAGAGGATTTTGAACAGGATTATTTAAAAGCAAAACAAACTCTGGGAGCAATCAGCTGACTTCTAAGTAGCCACATCTTTTTTTTTTTCAGAAGAAATATTGGAATTGGAGAAAAGATTCCGCCATCCACTTAACTGTAATGGAGAGTTATTTTCCAGCTCTATAAGTAAAATTAAAAGTAACTCATCAAAAACCTTTTGAGGACATTCTAAGAGCCAAGGATTAAGCAGACACTGAGGGAGTAACAGGGTGAGGAGATGGCGTGGGGATTATTTCAGTCAGTCTTTGACACGAAACTGATCTCACCCTCCCATGACTCAAAGCCTAAGAGTTTATATGACCACAGAAGAAAGATTTGTTTTCAAAATAAACAGCAGCTTTTATTTATGTAAAGCTATTTTAAGCAGTGGGTCAGCAACCTCGTTTATCCTGAGAGATCTAAGCTATGCATAAAATGGCCCCTAGTAGATGGTGTGAGACCTAAAAGGAAAATGGAAAACCAAAAGGGAGAGAATGGGAGAGGAACCCACTAAGGATGAGGGAGAGAGAGAGCAATGAGAGATGTGGATACTTACAGGGAAAGTACAAGAGAAAGAGGGCATATTGGCATATCGAGGGAACATATATCTTCTAAACAATCAGATTACATAACATCACCACCAGTACCACTCCCTTTGCAAGAGGTGCTCTGGCTCATATTTAATCCTCCATACAAGCCGTAGGAGCTAAACCCGTCTAATCCATCAAAAAACAGGCTTAGATGTCAATGATTTGTCCAAAGTCGTACAACAAATGGCAAAACCAGGAATAAATCCCAGGTTTTTTGGCCACCAATTCTCCCACTACCCTGGCCTGCTTACCTTGTTTAGGTCCTTTCCTAAAAGTAATGCATGAAGAGAGAAGGTGGCCACCAAAAAGGGCATTCTGTCCTTTGCTAAAATGTACTTTCAATAGAGTCTTTTGTGATACAGAACATGATTTTCAAATTGTACACATGAATTGTTCAC
This sequence comes from Tolypeutes matacus, assembly GCA_026826555.1. NCBI lineage: Eukaryota > Metazoa > Chordata > Mammalia > Cingulata > Chlamyphoridae > Tolypeutes > Tolypeutes matacus. The sequence continues at coordinate 8,615,597 of JAKSZT010054138.1, read as the reverse complement.
ACATTTCCTTCCTTGCTTGAGGAATAACCATCTCCCAGGTAAGGAGCTCAGCTGATCACAGCAACCTGCAGTTGACAGGAAATCTCCAATTATGTCACCTGGACTGGTTGAGTCATCCATGCTGCCTGCAAGAATATATCTGTTGTTCTCAACTGCATCTCTCACAAAGCTCCTTCTTATAATAGATATTTTGTAACTATCACTTTACTTTCCTGATATGAAATTCATGGATAATATATACTACATACCTAATTTAATAAAAATAACAAACCCATACATGGTGCCTGCTTCCTGCTAAACAATGTTCTTAGCATATACATAATGTATATTAACTCATTAACTTGATGTATATTAAATTTATGTGTATTAACTCGCAACAACCCTACAAGGTAGAACCATTTACTACCTGTATTTTTCAGGTGAGAAAATGAAAGCATAGAGAGGTTAAACCACCTACCTGTGGTCACACAGCTGTTATGTGATGAAGCCAGGAGTCAGGTCCCAGCAGGGGGTTCGAGAGCACATCATCTTTGCCACTATTCTATATGGCTTCTCTTCTGCACATGCACACTCTGCCTGCCCTCTGATAACCACGGGTGAACACTGTCCTTCTCTCAAAACCCAAACCCTCCACTTGCACACTAGATCCCATCAGCTCTCTCTCTCTCAAGAATGTTGCTTTAGCAGCAATTCTCCCCCATCTCTGCATCATCCTTTGTTCCTTCTCTACAGGATTATTACCTTCAGTGTGCACATGGGCTATTATGCCTCCAATCTAAATATACTCTTCTCTTGACCCAACTTTCTTCCATAGCTAACACCTCATTTTTCTGTTACCCTCTGTTACCTTCTTGAAGTATGGTTTATAGTCACTGTCTTCAAGCACTCTTCTCTCACTTTCCCTTAAACACACTGCCTAAAGGTTTTTCTTCTACCTGACTTGGGTTCTGTGCCCCACACACCTGCTCAAACACCTTCACTCCTCCTTATGTCCCCATATACTTTTTTTACAAAACCAAGCAAAACAAAACATCCCTCGATGCCATACCATCCCTTTCAAACTACCGCTCTATTAACAAAAACATTCCTCAAAAGATTTGTCTCAGTTCACTGCCTCCATCTCTTCTCCCATTTTCCTTTGAATCACTCCTTTTTATTCTATCACTCTGCCAAATCTATTCTTACCAAAGTCTCCAATGACCTCCAGAGTGCTGAATCCAATGGTCAATTTTTATTCTTATTTACTTGACCGATTGCCAGCATATGATACAGCTGATCACACACTTCTGCAAACATTTTCTTCACTTGGTTACCAGAAAAACATACTCTTTTGGTTTTAAATCCTTCTAAGTCTGGACATCCTTTCTCATTCTTTAGTGATTCTTCCTAAAATCTGAGCAAGTCATCTACCCTAAGCACCTTTAGCAAACTGTGTGTTTGATATTCCACTTCCACTTAGACATCTCAGCATATCCAAGACATAATAACACCTGATCCCACTTCCCTCAAAGAAACACCTGTTCAACTCCCCCCCACCCCAGTTTTCCCCATCTCAGGAAATGGAAATAATACACTTCTAGTTTCTCAGGCCAAACACTTCGGTGTCATTCTTGATTCATCTCTTTCCCTAATATATTAGCAAATCCTGTTGTCGTCTTTCAATTTTATATTCAAATAAATAATTACCTCCACCACTACAACGTGGTCCATACCACTATGATTCTTAATCACCTATTAACTGATTCTGTTTTCACCCTTACCCTCTGATAGTATGTTCTCAACAGAAGTCTGCATGATACTTTTAAAAGAAAAATCAAATCATGTAGTCCCTCTGCTTAAAACCTACCAGTGCCTCCCCAATGCTCTAAAAATACAAGTTAAAATTTGTATAATGGTTTATTAGGCCCTCTAATTTGGCCCTGCATTTCTTCTTTGATCTCACCTCCAACTCTTCTCACTTTGCTCACTGTGATTCAGCCACACTAGACTTCTACTTAGGGCTTTGTACTGGTTGTTACCTCTGCTTGGCATGTTCTTCCCCAAGATGCCTGACTCATTTTCTCACCCCCTCCCAGCCTTTACATGAATGCCACCTTCTCAAAGGGGTTTGCCAGCTTTATTTAAAATTGCAATATTGACATTTCTTATTACTCTTACCCTGCTCCTTTTTATTTTTTATAGCACTTAACACATTCTAATATATTGTATACTTTCCTTATTCATTATGTTCACTTCTAATGTCTGTTTCTCCCCACTAAAATGAAGCAAGAATATCTGACTGTTTTAACTAAATATCCTAAGTTTCTAGAATAATGTCTGGCATATACTGGCTGCTCAACATACATCTGTTGAGTGAATGAATGATTTCAAAAACATTAATGTAATCCCTTAACTATAAAATAAGGAATGAATAAAGTAATTTAAATACAATGATATATAATCTTTATATGCACATGGTATGACATGATTATAGTAGAAGACATAATAATTAAGTAGTTAGAAGCTTGCCCCTAGATCTAGAATCACTGGGAAAGTGATAGCTTAAAATGCAGACTGCTGAAGTTGTGCTGCAGTGGGGAGTCCAATACCATGAGTCGTACTGTTGCCAGGAACATGATTTTCTGAAATGGTGAAAAAAACTCATAGTAAAGTACTACTTTCCCTTGATTTACACAGCAGTTGCATTTTTGGAAACTTCCACATATAATAAAGTCAAGCAAAAATACTTAGTATTTATATGTAAAATGGAGTTAGTCTCTAGGTTCAGATAATTATGAAGAGCTTGTTCAGTTTCCATGAAAGTCGTGTGGGATATTGAACTCAATTCTTTCTTGTGCTTCCTATACAATAAAGGCTAGTAGCATCCCCCATCCTCACATCACTGAGGACACCAAAATAAGTTTCCACATTCTTCAAAGTATACCCTAAAGGGAACTACCACCCCCATTGAGAACCACCAACTTAAACCACCCCTAGAAGAAATCCCTCACAGATCCTGCACAGTCCTTGATTCGAGGGCAGAGGATGTTCAGAGATTAGCACTTTGACAATCTGACATGCCTTCAAAGCAGCACAGCAGTACTCAGGATTGCAAAACCAACCTTCTTAAATGGGAATCCCTGTAATTTTTGTGTAACATTTATGTAATCTAAGCATTTTTTAAAATATAAAAAAATTTTAAAAAGATGATTAACATCACTAGCTATTAGGGAAATGCAAATCAAACTACAATGAGATATTTCATGCATTACAGAATGGCCATTATTAAAAAAAAAAAAAAACTAAACTACAAGAGCTGTAGAGGATGTAGAGAAATAGGAACACTCTTTCACTGTTGGTGGGAATATAAAATGGTACTGCCTCTGTGGAAGATCATTTGGTGGATCTCTCAGGAAGCTAAATATAGAATTTCCATATGATTGGGCATTCCTGCTTCCAGGAAAATTTTCACAAACTGGAAAGGACATGAATAGATATTTGCAAACCGATATTCATTGTGGCATTATTCATGATTGCTAAAAGATAGAAACATCTCAAGTGTCCTTCAACTATTGAATGGATAAACAAAATGTGGTATATGCACTGGATATAATGCTGTTTAGCTTTAAGAAGAAATGAAGTTGGGATGCATAAGACAACATAGATGAACCTGGAGGAAATTATGTTGATTGAAATAAACCAGACACAAAGGGAAAAAAACAAAACAAAACAAAACAAAACAAAAAACAATTATGTAATATGTTAAGCAACTATTTGATGCATTTGATCAACATAGACAATCAATCACAGGAATTTTGATTCTAGCCTTGCTTTTTTTGCTTGCAAACACTGTTCTTACTGATCTGAAATAACCAGAAAATTAGCTCACATTACTACCTCACATTATAAAGAATCTACGTGTTCAAAATCAGAGCCATCATTATAAATGCCTAGAAAGGAATAATTTTTCCTAGGTAATGATTATTTAGCCAGCCTGATACATTTCACTCCCTATTTTATGTTAGAAAACAAAGAAAGAAAAACAATGTAAAAAATGTATATACATATACACATAATCATGGGTAGAAATTCACTAAATGCATCCTTTTGCATACAGTTTAGGAGTTAAGGGCTCTCTCTGAACATTAGCATTACAAACACATATACATTGTTTTCAGTTTAGTTCTAAGAACTACTTTGCCCGATGCTTTAGGCAAGCAAGCAATATATCATTAGAAACACGTGCACATCTTGTTTAGGAATTAGTCCCTACTCATCTCTACCCTCTCCCCCAGTCCCTGAAGAAAATTTCAGATTTGATCTGCATTATCATTACCTAATGATGATCAGCTCCCTTCCTATTCTTGAGTTTTAAACTGCAGATTTCAGTGGCATGCAACATTGAGACGTGAGCAATAAATCTGCAGTTATGAACAGCTTGCTTTTATGGAAAAGTGTCAAACTGAATATATTAAAATGATGACTTTCACATGAGCTTGTCACAGCTTACTTTAATTTTTCATTTTCAGTGCTGACAAATATGCATTTAAATAAAATATCCCGTGAGATATTTAATGTATTTTTACAAATATTATAACTTTTCCAGACAAGTTAAACTAAGCATCTCAGTGCCCTTAAAATCAAAAGAAGAATTTGACATTTTCTATACTTTTATTTTTCTTTTATTTTTGAGCCATAGGCACTGAACAAGGGATCAGATGACTGGATCCAGTTCCTCCATTGTGCCTAATATCCTCATCTGGAAAAAAAGGGATGCCACCGATGATCTCCAAGGATACTGCATCTATCAGATTTTGAATTCTCTGTTAGCAGTTCCAGAAGTCAGGGCAATCAGGAAGTCAGTCCTTATACCAGAGTACTATTATTTTCAAAGACATGAAAAAAAATCATCCAAGTAATAATGAATATTCTTTAGGATTAAAAACTTATGCAAGATGGTGATGCGTTTGATTCTTACATCAGAATATATTTGGATTATATTTGTCCATATCTTTTATTCACCCAGCCCCCTTGCCAATTGCCCTTTGCCTCACTTCCCATCAGCTGTTTCCACTGCAGAACTAAGTTCTGCCCCTTTTAAGTCACAATTGATTGACCTCACTTCTATTTCAACAGTTTTTTGTAGTTTTTCTAACATCCCTTTTCTTATACAATGGTAGAACAGAAGGTTTACAGAGGCATGGTGTCTGCAGTTTTCTAATCCTCTTGTTTAGTACTTAGCCAGGCCTAAGTCATTTTAGGAATAACTTTCTTAGGGGTCAGTTGAAAGCAATATTTAAATGTTTTCTATAATTGGATAGATAATCACAAGTTCCAAAGACTGCTTAGAAAATGAATGGCAGTGAATTTTAGTATATAGATGCCTTTAGTCTCCTCTAATCCATCTTCCCAGCAAGCAGGGGGTGAGAGTCTATCTAAAACCTTGCTTCTCAACGTGAGGTCCATGAATGAGCAACATCAGATATAACCTGCAAGTTTGTTAAAAATGCAGCATCTCAGGACCTTTCCAAATCCTAATGAATTAGGATCTCCATTTTAGCAACATCTCAGGTGATTTGTAAGCTATTAAAGTTTCAGAAGCAATGGTCTAAAATGGGGCATGTTGTGTCACTGTCTACCTAAAGTCCTTCAATAGCAAGCTCCTTTTGATAAAGTACAAATCCTTAGGGCAACTACTTCTCCAGTTCCTCTCTATCCAATACAAGGGCAGCTGTGACTTAAGGGCAGGAAATTTATCCTTCAATTCTGACTTCATCCCTCACCCCTTCCTATATCACAAGCTAAGTACATGCTTAGACATGTGAGGAAAGTTGAGCAAAAACTAATTGGATTGATCTGAAACCCAATGGGGAAGCTGTAAAGTAAGCATTTTCTCAAGCCTATTTGGATTACAGCTGTGATGTGGTAAACTTCTTACTGCTTATTCAATTGGTACCAAGTGAAGTGGACACATTTCTTTTCTTTTGAAAATCAATAAATGGAGTGTGATGCCTTTGCTAGAGATTAAATTAATACAATTTTATTGTAAATATTATGAATTTAATATTTTGATATTTATGCAATAAGTAATATCAAAACAAACTAAGCCATTGTATGTGTGTGTGTGTGGGGGTATCATTCTGTGGATAAATTTCTCATTTTACTCATGAGTAAGGAAAATCCAGACTATTCTTGCTTATTCAGAAAGGACCTCAATATATCTGTTTTTTAATCAAATAATTGATTTTATATGTTCAAACACTATTTTGTTTAAAATTTTATATTATTGGCAAGTTATGATTCCACTCTTATTCATTCAACGATATACCTCATTAAATAGTGGTAGATTTATTTAATGTTTCCAATATGTGACAAGAATATACTTTCCTGTCTCACTGACATCACACTTGGCCATGAGACCTGCTTGGGCCAATGAAATGTGAGCCAAAGTGATGTGCCACATCTGAGTGGAAGCCTTATCAAGTGTGGCACTTTGAGATTATTTGATGAATCAAAAAAAGATAAAGATTATGTTTTGAAACTATTCCTATGGATGTGATACCCTTTGATTACATTGAATTTGGTTGAGGGTCCTTTGATTAGATTACTTGAGATAGCTTTAGGGCTTTTGACTGGACTATGTCAGTGAGGCATGAGCCAGCTTGGGTTTCCTCCCCTTGCTGAGTCTGATATAAATGGAGACACAGAAAGAGACAGACACAGACACAGATAAAGGAAGCCATCATATTTGATCCTACAATGTGAGAGAAAGGACTAGTTTTGCCCACAGTTGAGCTGCAAGGAAAGAAATCCCCAAGAGGCTCAAAGAGATGAGGGCTAAGGAAAAATGAGCTATATGTCCCTGATAGCTTACAGCTGAACTTGGGAAGAAAGCAGAGCAGCTGTTAACAGACAAGCCCTATGTCAGGTTTGCCTACAGCTGCAGAAAGGTGGAGACCTTGGCAGAGATCTGCAGCCATCTTGCTTTACCATGTGGCAGCTGACTTTGGTGAGAAAGCACCTCTTATGGTGCCTTGAGCTGGACTTTTCTTGGCCTTGGAACTGTAAGCTTTTACCCCAAATAAATCCCCTTTATCAAAGCCAACCCATTTCTGGTACTGTGTATCAGCAGCCTTTTGGTAAACTAAAACAACAATTACCTCAATTTTCCACCAGCTCTCTTGCTTTTTCCTTTGGATAGAGAATGGCATATCCCAGAAAGGTTGTGCTCCTTGCAGTCTGGGTCCTGGAATGAAGAAGATGTATGAAGTAGTCAGGTAGCTTGACTAATAGCCAACATACAAAGAGCAGGAGAAATAATTCTTTGTTTTTGTAAATCCTTGAGATTTGGAGTTGTTGATTACCCAAGCAAAATTAGAAAAAGTTGACTTACACAAGTTAGTTTTTAATCTGCCATCCATTTTGATTAAATATTGAATATTTCTGATTGGAGCAGACATATCATAAAATGTTACAGAAGCCCAGGTGGCAAGGAACTATGGGAAACCTGTAGGAACTGTAAGCAGCCTCTAGAAGATGAGGGGGGACTGAAGGGGGCCTCCAGCAGATGGCCAGTAAGAAGCAAGAACATCTCCGTACTACAGATGTAGGGAAATTAATTTCTTCCAACAACTTGAGTGAGCATGGAAGCAAATTCTCCCCCAGTTGAGCATCCAGATGAGAATACAGACCACCCTACACCTTGACTGCAACCTCATGAGACTGTGAACAAATGACCTAACTAAGCAAGACCTGGGGTCCCAACCCAAAGAAATTTTGAGATAATAAATGTGTACTTTTTTAACCACTAATCTGTGGAAATTTGTTACACCTCCATAGAAAACTAATACACTGATAATAAAAGCAGTATTTGTCAAAAATTCAGAAAAGTTTGAAAAATAACAAATCATTCATAATTCTCTTATGCAAGGAATATTTATTGTTTTAACATTTTGGCAGATTCTCTCTAAGTCTTCTTATGCATAATCTACATCTATTCTAGTTCATCTATCTCTCTTAAAAAATCCATAAGCAAGTTTGTATCCTGCTTTTCTTTATCTATATAGACTAAGCATTCTGTCTCTGGGAGGCAAGTTCATTGAGAGTAAGGACTTTTTTTGGTCACTGGTACATCTCCAAGACCTAAAACAGCACATGACACATAATAGCATCAGAATAAATATTGTTGAATGAATAAATGGATGAACTGCTGTTTTACAGCCTTAATAACTCATAAACTTTACTCTAATGACTGCTTAAAATTATACATGGAGAGATTATAATCTACCTAACCATTCCTCTGTCTTGGATTTGTGTAATTGACAGAGCCATATATCTTTTAAATTACTCTATTATGTATACTTTCTCCTTAGCCAAATATGTCTTTCTCACCTCTCCTTTCTCTCTGCCCAATATTGTGTAACAGGAGCATGGACCATGCCTGGCCAGAAAGAGACAAGCACCATGCTGAGTTAGCATCCACCTGAGCTAAAATAAGGAACGTATAGATTGCCTCAGATGGGAGAATCCTGATAGCAAGAGCCATGTGGTCAACAAGCAGAGGAGTTCAAGTATTCATTATATATTCTTTCATCTAGATTATTTAATAGTTGCAAAAAGTGCACCTTGCCTTTTCAATCCAATCTTCACCTTATTTCTAGATCACTGTTCCTAACATACAACTGGAATCATGCTGACCCCTTTCCTCTAAAATCAAATAATTGCTTCTTACTGTCTATAAAATAATGTTCAAATTCCAAAAAAGACATGCAGGGCCTTCCCCAGTCTTATCCATCTACACTTTCAGTATTATGTTTTCAAAGTTCTTCCATATTTATTTATGACTCTCTAGTCAACTACTCCTGAATACATAATGTATTAATAAATTATTGTACTCTATTCCCATATGGCTGTTTCTTCTACCTCAAATATGTTTTACCATCATTCTCTTGCTATCAAAATGATTAGTATCCTTCAAAGCCCAGCTGTAATGACAACCATTGAGTGACCTTTTCCCTGAGCCTCCTAGTCAGAAAGAAACATCTGCTCTTCTATAATTCAACCTCTTCTTGTGTTACAAATACCCGGCTAGCTCTCTCACCAGATGGTTTACTCCTTGAGGGAAAATACTTGTTTAAACAAAATAGAAAAAGCCCCTACTCTCAAGAAACTTACATTCCAGGGGGAGGTTAAGGCATGAAACAACTAAATAAATAGCTATATGATATAGTCTCAGAAGAAAAATAAGCAAGATAAAGAGACAGAAAGCAACTGGTGTATGTGTGTCCATGTGTGTATGTCCATGTCCATGCACTATTTTTATAGCATAATCAAGGTGATATTTGAGCAGACACCAAAGGAATTGAGGGGGTGATCCTTGTGGATATCTGTAGAAAGAGCATTACTGGAGGAGGAAACAGCTAGTTCAAAAGCTCTACAGAGGAATCTGTTTAAAATATTAGAGGACTACCAAGGAGATCAGTGTGGCTGGATAAGAGTGAGGGTTTAGAGATGGTAGAGATGGGTTTAGAAAAGCTGTAGGCCATAGTTAGGACATAGAATTTTTCTCAGAGTGAGGGACAAAACCATTAAATACTTTTGAGTAGAGAAGGAAGTGATCTGGCTTATGTTTTTGAAAGATCACTGTGTCTGCTTTATTGAGAATGGATTGTAGAAGGCAAGTGAGGAAGCAGGGAGACCAGGTAAAGAGGGAACTGTTCTATTCTTAGCTTTCTGAACCCCAAACTGTCTTCTGCAGTGGCTGTACCATTTTACATTGCCACCAGCAAAGAGTTAGTGCTCCTATTTCTCTGCATCCTCTTCAACACTTATTTCTGTTTTTTCATTTTGTTTGTTTTGTTTTTAATAACAGCCATTCTAATGGCTGTGAAATGGTATCTCATTTTGGTTTTGATTTGCATCAAAACCATGTGCTTTCTGGACATTTGTATATCTTCTTTGGAGAAATGTCTGTTAAGTCTTTTGACTGTTTTTTTAATTGTGTTGTTTGTCTTTTTGTTGCTAAGTTGAAGGACTTCTTTATATATTCTGGATATTAATCCTTTATCGGATATGTGGTTTTCAATTATTTTCTCCCGTTATGTAGGTTGTCATTTTACTTTCATGGTAAAGTCGTTTGAAGAACAAAAGTTTTTAATTTTGATAAGGTTCCATTTATCTATTTTTCTTTTGTTGCTTGTGCTTTGGGTATAAAGTCTAAGACACCATTGCCTAACACAAGGTCCTGAAGATGTCTATTCCATTTTCTATCAAATAACTTGACAGTCATACTACTAGGTATATACCCAAAGAATTGAAAGCTAGGAGTCAAACAGATATTTGCACACCAATATTCATAGAGGCATTAGTCACAATTGCGAAAAGATGGATGCAATCCAAGTGTCCATCAAAGATGAATGGATAAGCAAATTGTGGTATATACATACAATGGATAAATAAAATGTATATATATATAAGATGGAATGTTACTCAGATGTAAAAAGGAATGAAATTCTGATACATGCGACAACATGGGTGAACCCTGAAGACATCATGTTGAGTAAAATTAGCCAGAAACAAAAGGACAAATATTGTATGATCTGACCAATTTGATACAATTATAATAAACAAACTCATAGAGTCAGAATCTAGAATATAGGTTACTTGGGTACAGGGTGGGGCTAGGGAAGAGGAAGTTAAAGCTTAAAATGTACAGGGTTCCTATTTGGAATGATGGAAATGTTTGGATAGTGGATGGTAGTGATGGTAGTACAACATGGTAAATGCAATAAACTGCACTGAAATATATATCTGAATATGATTAAAAGGTGAAATGTTAGATTTTATATATGGTTAAAGAATAAACATTTTTAAAAATCCATGGAACTATACTACAAAAACAGTGAACCCTAAATTAAACCATGGATTTTAATCATACAATTATAAAAGTGTGCTATCATCAATTGTAACAAATGCTCTACACCAATGCAAGGTGCTTGTGTTGGAGTGGTATATGGGAATCCTGTATTTTATGCATCATTGCTCTGTAAACACACGACTTCTCTAATAAAGAAAAAAATGACAAAAATGAGGGAGCTCTTACAGTAATCTGGATAAGAAAGAGGTAATGGTGACACAAACTCCAGTGGTAGTAGTGGAGGTAGTGAAAAGTAGTCAGGTCCTGAATATAATTTGAAGGTGCAGCCACTCAAATGTAAGATACATACTAAAATGTTCACTCCATGATAGATGGAACATTTATACTTTTCCCCAGTACATGGAACAGTACCTTGTACATAATAAGTATTCACTAAACATTTGTTAAATGAATTAATGTTGAATAAAGGAAGTTCCAACAAGATATACTACTGGATTAAATATGAATTTTAAGTGAAAATGAAGAGTCAATTATAACTCTGGAGTTTTTGATCCAGAGCCAGTGGAAAAGTAGAGTACAAGAGTAGAGCTGCCATTTATGGAATTGGTAAAGACTGAAAGATTTGCATGATTTGGAGGTGTTGGAAATTGGAATCTCTGCCTTATAGGTTTTAAGTTTGAGGTGCCTATTAGATATTTAAATGGAAAGATCAAATTGATGTATACATGAGTTTGCATTTCAGGGCAGAGGTCTGTACTGTAGATATATATTGGGGAGTTACCAACAGCATATAGATGGCATTTAAAGTAGTGGAACTGGATTAGCCCACGTAGAGATTGAGTGCAGATAAAGGACACAAGGAATCTGAGGACTGAGTCCTGGGCCCTCCAACATTAATATGTTAGGGAGAAAAAGAGTATCCAGCAACAGAAATGGAGAAGGTGTGGCCAGGTAAATAGGACGAGGTCTAGAGAGTGGGTCCTGAATGTCAAGTGAAGAAAGTATAAAAAAGAGGAGAAAGTGAAAGGAAGAAAAAATTTAACATTGGATTTTGCAACAAAGAAATTGTTGGTGGCTTAATAAGAGCAGATTTTGCAGAGTGATGTTGGTTAAATCCTGATTGGAAGGGTGTCAAGAAAGAACTGGAGAAGTAGAAGTCACTGGGTATAGATAAATGAAGGAGTTTTCTTGTCAAAGGCAGCAGAGAAATGGGGATAACTATACCAATACTTATTGTATAGACTGACTGAAAGGCTTACATGATTTAATACATTTAAAAATCTTTTGTAAAATGTCAAGTATTAATTAATAATATCCCCTTTTACTTTTTAAATTATATAAGTCTATTCCACTGAAAATCAATCTACAAGGATACTAAATGTCCTACCAATAATTAGACACTGTACTCTTATTTCCAAATGATCTCAAACTAAGGTTAGTTTGTTCCCCTACTTGTCAAACTCTTTCATGATTTTCTGTGTAGATATATTCAGATACATATTCCCAGGCCTAGTACAAGACCTGACACAGAGTAAATCTGCAATAACCATTTATTAAATAAATAATTGAATGATGGAATGAGTATTAATGTGAATATAAATGTTTGAAAGAGTGAAAACAAGCTAGGCACTTTAACATCTTATAAAGTTATGAAGTAAGCCTGTTTTCTGTGCTAGTTGGCATCTTAGACAGCCTGCCAATAAAACCAAGATATACTTGCACAGTTTCTATTTGTAATAATCTCAGATGCACATGCAATCAATAGTGCCACCCCCAAATCAATGATTCCTGCTCCAAAAAAAATTACTTTGACCTTTCCTTGTACCACACAAGGCAAGTTCAAATAACCTTTAAGGAAATACACTATTACATCAAGAAATACTGTCAAACTTCTGCCCAAACATTATATAGTTGCTAGAGTCATTACCACCTGCCTCTCTCTTCAAGGAAGCAAATACTAGGAAATATGGAGCACTCAGAATATTGCCTGTGATTAGCATGTAATTGCTACTGCAACTACTGCTATTTCCCATCCTTTTTATGTACAACTAATGGTATCTATTCACTGGTAAGAAAAAATAATGGAGCCCAATAAACAACAGAAACACACATTTCATGAGAAAGAGTGATCTTGGTGGGTAATAAATATAAGGAATAATTTGAGACATTTTCATGGCTTTTATATTAAATGACTGATACCAACTAGAACATCTTTAACCTCTTTCTTGGCTTGCAGCTGTATGTGGAATAGCTACTTCATCTACTATAAATGCCTGTAAATTAATTTAATCCTCATAGTGCTAGGCAAATTCCATATTATCTGTCTGCAAGTGCAAGGAAAGCAGATAGTTGCATTCAATCCAAGAGAGAAAAACTGACCACTGTTCTCTATGTGTTATTTTAAAAAAGAACCTGAACTCTAACCACCTGCCCCTTGTTTCCTGATTGAGCCTCAGTTATCTGCCTACAGGGGCGAACACAGCAGCAGAAAATCCATATTTTCTCTTCAACTTTGGAAATGCTTTCTGTGATCATGGCAGTAGATATCACTTTACAATTTTGTTTTGTTTATGCTCTTTTTCAAATGCCTTTGTAACTACTGAGAGTGCCAGATGGGGAAGGGAAGTGGAAGCTTAATACAGAAGGAATTAAAAATGAACTCATTTTGCTTCTAGAAAGATGGGAAGAGTAAAAGTTTGTGGATGAAACAAAATTGACCATGAGTAGATAACTGGTAAAGCTGGGTGGTGGGAATATGTGGGCTCATCATACTATTCTCTCTAACTTTTGATATGTTTGAAATTCCCCATAATAAAAAAAAGTTTATTTCAAATAACTCACATTCTTCAGTACATCAACACATGACATTTCTGAGCATTTAAAATGCTTGAGACACTGTTCTGGGCCTGAGGAAAAGAAAAGCCATGATACAAGCCCTAAAAAGCTAATAATCTAGGGGATTTAATTAAAGCAACAAGTTAAGGAATACTTCTTGATCACTTATTATATGCCATTTTTGTCAGGCTGCTATGACAAATAACACAAAATGGGTTAGCTTAAACAACAGGAATTTATTGGCTCATAGTTTTGAAGCTAGAAGAAGACCAAAATCAAGATATCTTTAAGACTTGCTTTTGCCCCAAAATCTGTAGTGTTCTAGAGCTAGCTGCCAGCAATCCTTGGGGTTCCTTGGCTTCCATCTCTGACCCCTGTCACATGGTGATGTTCTCTCCTTTCATCTGCTCTTCTGGTTTCATTGACTTCTAGTTCCAAGGACTTCTGGCTTCTCTGTGTAGCCAGCTCTGATTTCCGGCTTCTGGTTTCTTATGTTTATAAGGCCTGCAGTAATATGAATTAAGACCCATCCTGATTCGATTGGGCCACATCTTAACCAAAAATAACGACATCAAAAGGTGCAGTTTATAATGAGTTCACACCCACAGGAACACAGATTAAGATTAATAACATGCCTATGTTGGGGTCCATACTTCAACATACCACATGCCAGGACTATGTTATTTCATTGACACCTCACCTGACTGGTTATCCTCATTTTATAGATAAAGTAACTGGGGTTCAGATAAGTTAGCTAACTTATATAAGGCTTCACAGCTTTCTAGCGGCTGAACATAGATTCAAGCCTAGGTGTGACAAACTCCACTGTACATGCTCTTAAATACTAGGATACATACTGGATCCATAGTTACTGCATTGCTAGATGAAATCTTTGTCAAGGAAACATGCCATTGGGTAACAAAAGGGCTGTAAGGTTTCTCCAGGCAAAGAGCCACACACACAAAAAATAACATCAACCAAGAGAGAAAGCATTCCAGTTCTGTAATAGCCTTGCATATAATAAGCTGAACTGTGCCATGTAGATTAGGCACTGTCTATACGATGTAACAGAAGCAAATGATCTCTAATTCAGAACATAATTCGCGTTTGTCATCTGTGTCAAACAAGTAAATCAAGCCTGTCCATCTGAAATAGAAAAGCTGAAATTCTTTAAAATAATACCATTATAAATAATCATATTTCCCAATGCTTTTATTCTTATTAAGGCTGAAAACACATCTTGGCCCATTTCCAACTATACTTATTTTCTGAAAGCATTTCACTTGAGTACAGTAGGTCTCCTTGTTTCAAACAGTCTGGTTTTGAACTTGAAGTGAACACCAAGAGAAAATTCACTTTCAGGGAATAATTTTAGCAAGCATAATTTTAGCAAAGCAATAAAATCATATCAGCTTCTTCCAGGCTCAAGTACAATTAGAAGCACTATTTTTAAAAGGCTTTAATTCTTCTTTGGAAAATACTGGATCCGACTTTTAAAAAATCAACAAACAAAGCTATGCAATTGTTACGTGTTCAATATGAAGTAATATAAATAGCAACACTACTTTGCTTAAATGTTTCCTAATCATCCTGCTTTGTGAAATTAAAAACACACACATGCACACACTATATTGATATGCTGCAAAGAAGGTGTTTTCTCTATCAGTTTAAATGTGGAGCAACTATTTCTTTTAAATGTGTGAACAATTCGAAGAGGATGGGAGGTTGAAAATAAAGATCATAAGAGGAGAAAATGGAAAAGACTGGAGTCAAAGCCCTGATTAACTGAAATAGAAGATCCAGGACATGTGAAGTGCATACTGAAGATACAAAAAGTAAACATATAGCCCCACGCTTTTGTTTTCTTGAACAAAGAACAATACTGTTTTTTTTTTTTTTTAAAAAAGGTCTTTTTAAAAAAGATTTATTTTACTTTTATCCATTTTTAACCACCACCCCCCCACCATTTTTGCTGTTTTGTGTCCATTCTCTGGGAAATTCTCTGTGTCTGTTTCCTGCCCTCTCTTCTCATCCTTCTCTTCCTGTCTTCACCAGGATTCAATCCCGGGGACCTCCAATGTGGGAGAGAGGCATTCTGCCACCTGTGCCACCTTAGTTCCTGTTTTTTTGGTGCATCTCGTCTTGGGTCTCCCATTGAGTCACTCCTGTTACGTCATCATGTTGCTGCGTGGCTCAGCGGGGCTTGGCATGCCCACACATGGGGCCTGGTGGCACACCCATGCGTGGGGCCTGACGGTGCACCCGCTCGCAGGGCCTGATGGCCTGCATGCCATCTATATTTTTCTTTATTTTACTGGGAGGTCCCACGGATCGAACCCAGGTCCCTCCACATGGGAAATGGATGCCCAACCATTTGAGCCACATCCGCCCCCAACAATACTGTTTTGAATACAAACTGGATGCTAGCCCCAAGATAAACTATGTAAGAACTGAGAAGCAGAGATATTTGTGCAGGTAAGGTGGAAAGAAATGCGGGTATACTGAAAATTGGGGGTTGGTAAACAGTCCCTGTATATTCAATATCACAGACATTAAGTGAACAATTGGATCAAGAGTTGACAAGTTTAAACAGAGCAGTGGCATCTGGTAAACCAATTCTCTGAAAAACAAAGCCATAATATTTAGCATTTTGTAAGTTCCATGTTGAAAAAATTTCTACAACAGCCTATTTCAAGCTACCAACGTGATGATATTGAAAGCGAGTAGGCAAGCACCAACTAGCAATGCGATTGGAAAAAAACCTTGACCAAAGGGGGGAAAGGTAAAGACAAATGAGTTTATATGGCTAAGAGACTTCAAAGTGAGTCGGGAGATCATTCCAGAGGTTACATTTATGCACATCTCAGCAGGATCTCTTTGACTACCAAAGTAGATACCACCCCAAATGGAGGGGCTCCTCGGCTCTCTGGAGACATTCAGACACTATAGTAAAGGCAGATATCTCAGGAGGTTGGTGCCTTGCCAGTGGGCCCTACTTTGGAATTTATGCTCCCCAGAGTGACAGAGTTGGACTCAGTTGTGGTTTCCCTACACATGACTCTTATATCCTTCTATTTGAACCTATAATTAGTACTAGAGTTGGTAGATGTATATCCAAGAGACCTAAATCTTTGGGCTGTCCAAGTGCCAGCTGGGCCATGAGTCCATGTGCCAGCTGGGCCCTGAATCTCAATGGAGTTGCAACACCTACTCACCAACTCATTGGTCTCACCTAGGACAACTAATATGGAGGTGATGATGGACAAGTACCATACCAAGGAACCGAGAGTGTCTACAACTTGCTGCATGGCAAGCAAGAAAGTCCCATCCATTGGCCCTATGGGATCACAACCCCCTCTCAATTAGAGGCGGAGTGGACATCACCATCCCAGAATCCCCAGGATTAGGGAATGAACTATGGTCTAAAGTAGACTTACTGGTATTCTACTGTAGACTTATTGTCATTCTAGCAATGGAAGAAATTATATCATTGATGTGGAGGCAGTAGCCACTGGAGGGTTCTAAGGGCAGGGAGAGGGAAAAACAGGTGTAATACAAGGGCATTTTTAGGACTTTGTGTCCTAGAAAATCTTTGCCTAATTCATGAAGACGATATACTACATATTCTTCCACAAGATTTATAGTTTTAGCTTTTTTACTTAAGTCTATGATTAATCTTAAATTAATTTTTGTCCAGAGTGATATGCAAGGTTCAAGGTACCCCAACACATGCATGAATATCTAGGTGTCCTAGGACCATTTGTTGAAGAGACTTTACTTTTTCAATCATATTGCCTGGGAAACTCTGACAACAATAAATTGACCATATGTGTGGGAGTATATTTAGACTTTATTATGTTCCATTAATCTTATTTTATATCCTTAGGCCAACATCATGGTATCTTAATTACTGTAGCTTTATGGTAAATCTTGAAATCAGGGAGTGTGAGTTTTCATATTTTGTTCTTAAAACTCTTCTCAGTATCCTAGGTCTCTGCATTTCCACATAAATTTTGGAATCAGCTTGCTATTATCTACCAAAATTCTTGCTAGTATTTTGAGTAAGACGGAGGGAGGTATGGATATCAACTTGAAAATAATGACATCTTAGGAATATTGAATCGTCCAAACCTTATACATGGTTTGTCTCTCCCTTTATTTGGTTCTTCTTTCTCCCAGCAATATTTTATAGTTTTCAATGCAGAGACCTTGCATGTCTCCTGCTAGATTTAGTCCTAAGTGCTTTATTTTATTGATGCTGCTATAAATGCTAGTTGTTGTTGTAGTAGTTGTTGAATATTTGTTTTGTGTTTCAATTGTTTCTGCTAGAATAAAAAATAGAGATTTTTGTATATTGACTTCAGACCCTGCAAATGCAATAAATTCATTTATTGGTTCTAAGTTGTTTTTTCGTAGATTCCTTAGGATATTCTACAGAATCAATAACTTTGTCTGTGATTAAAGATAGTTTAACTCTTCCTTTTCAATATGTATTCCTTAACATTCTTTTCATTTCTATATTGCATTGGTTAGGATCTCCAGAACAATGTTGAATAGAAGTGGTGAGAGGAGACATTTTTGTCTTTTCTTGAGCTCAGAGGGAAAGTATTAAATATTACCCATTAAGTATGGAGTTAGATGTATATTTTCCTAAGTGTCTTTTATAAGGAAAAGGAAGTTTCTTTATATTCATAGTTTGCTGAGAGTTTTATTATTGGTGTTGAATTGTTTCATATGTTTTTTCTTCATTCTTTGAGATAGCTAAATGGTTTTCCTCCATTCTTCTTTTAAGTTGGGGAATTACAAGGATTGCTTTTCCAATATTGAATAAAATTGCAATCCTGGGACAAATCCTTTTTTGGCATGAAATGTTATTATTTTATTATGTCATTTATTCAATTTGCTAGTATTTTATCAAGGACTTTTACATCTATATTCATGAGAGATATTTGCTCTGAATTTTCTTTCCTTGTAATGTCTATCAGATTTTTGTAGCAGGATTATGCTGTAATCATAAAGCTATTTAAGATGTGTTAATTCTTCTGTTTTCAAAAATATTTTGTGTAAGTTGATATTATTTCTTCATTCTGTGTTTCATAGAATTCATCACTTAAAGCATATTGAACTAAAGGTTTTTTTTTTCCTGTGAAGGGTTTTTGATAATGAACTCAATCTCTTTATATATGTCCATTCAGGTAACTTGTGTCTCTCAAGGACTTTCATCTAAGTCACCAAATTTATTGGCATAAAATTCTGCATAACATTTCCTTATGATCCTCTTGATGAGTACAGGATTGGTAGGGATATTCCTCCTTCATTCCTGATACTGCTATTTTTGCTTTCTCTATATTATTCTTGGTCAGTATTGCTGAAGGACTATCTGTTTTATTAATCTGTGCAAAGAATCTAATTTAAATTTAACCAAGGTTAATCTGCTTTTTGTTATCTTTTTCATAGATTTCTGTTTAATAATTTACTCCTTCTATGTACTTTGGTTTCACTGGCTTTTTTTTTTCTCTAGCTTTTTCAGGTGAAAGTTTGGATGAAGGATTTTAAACCTTTTCTTATTCTACTATAAGCATTTAAAGTAGTGGTTTTTCAACTGGGAGGTAACTATGCATCCAAGGGGACATCCAGCAATATCAGGATACATTTTTGGATGTTAAAACAGTGGGGGGCTAGAGCAGCAAGAATCCCCCGAGTACATGGGCAGTGCTTAGTGAAGGAGGACAGACCATTATGCGAGGCCCTTGATATTGATGGTTGTACTTATGAACCTTTTCTTGTGAATTTGAAATTTAGACTAGTAATATATATTACCTAAGAGTTAGCTCCTGAAAGCCTCCTTGATGCTCAAATGTGAGCTCTCTCTAAGCCAAACTCAATAGATAAACATACTACCTTCTCCCAGCATGGGACATAACTTCTGGGGATGAGCCTCCCTGGCACCAAGGGATTATTACCAAGTGCCAACTAGCAATGCATCTGGAAAAAGACCTTGACAAAAAGGGGGAAATATTAAATACAAAGCTTTTTTATTGCTAAAAGATTTCAATGTGTGTCAGGAGGTCATTCCAGAGGTTACACAAATGCACATCTCAGCAGGATCTCATTGACTGCCACAGAAAACAGTTCCTCAAACAGCAGGGCTCCTGAGGGCACTAGAGACATCTAGACACTATAGGCAGGGCAGACAATCTCAGGAATTTGGAACCCTGTCAGTGGGCCTTACTAGAGAATATATGCTTCCCAATGCAACAGATATAGACTCATTTATAATTGCCCTACATATGGCTCTTCTACCTCTTTTATTTGAACCTATAATTAGCACTATATTTGTTAAATACATATACCAGAGACTTAAATCTTCAGTCTGTTCATATGCTGTTTGAGCCCTGAATCTCAACAGAGTTGCAACACCTACATTCCAGTTCATTGGACTCACCCAGGACAACTAACAAAAGGATGATGATGGACAATGCCCATTCTAAAAAAATCCAGAGAGTATCTACAGCTGAAAGCAAGACAGTTCCATACATCTGCCCCATGGGATCTAAGCCCATTCTCAATCAGAAACAGAGTGGACATTACCATCCCCAAATCCTCAAGACTGAGGAATGAACAAACATAAGAGAGCAATGTAACTATGGATTAAAGTATACTTATTATTATTCTAGCAATGGAAGAACTTGTATCACTGATATAAAGGCAGTGGCCAACAGAGATTCTGAGGGGAAGGAGAGCAAAGTATACGTGTAACATGGGGGCATTGGAATTGTCCTTCATGACATTGCAATGATGGATACAGGCCATTATACATTTTGTCAAAACCTATAAAATTGTGTGGGGCAAAGTGTAAATTATAATGTAGACTATAGTCCATGGTTAGTAGCAATGCTTCAATATGAGTTCATCAATTTTAACAAATGTATCACACTAATGAAAGATGCTGTTAATGTGGGAAAGTGTGGGAGGGGTAGGGGGTAATTCCCTATATTTTTGATGTAACATTTATGTAATCTAAAGCTTCTTTTAAAATAAAAAAATTAAAAAAATAAAAATAAAGGGAAAAACAGCAGGGGGGGGTGAGGGGGCTTGCTACTGCCATCTAGTGGGCAGAGGCTGTTAATGCCGCTAAGCATCAAAAAATGCAAAGGACAGCCCCCAAAAGCATACAATTATCCAACCCCAAAATTCAAGAGTTCCAAGGTTGAGAACCCTTAATTTAAATCTATCAAGTTTCTTCTAAGCACTGACTTGGCTGCATCTCCCAAATTTAAAAATATTGTGATTTCATTTTCTTTCAGTTTGAAATATTCTCTAATTTCATTTGTTATTTCTCTAACCTAATAGCTTATTAATAATTGCACTGGAAAACATTAAAATATTTTAGTTTTTTCTAAATGTTTCTTTGTTATTAATTTCTAATTTAATTCCCATTGGGACAGAGAAAATATCCTGTGAAATTAAAACTTTTCTAATTTATTAAGGCTTGCTTTATGGTCCAACACATGTCAATCTTTGTGACTATTTCATATGCACTTCAAAAGAATGTTCACTTTTTAGTGGTTTGGTATACTGTTCTATGTAAGTCACTTAGGTCAAGCTGGTGATAACCTTGTTACTATTCTGTCCTTCATATAAAATGCATGAAACTTACAATAGTATAATTCTCTTTATTCCCCAGTCACTTGTGGTATATTTCACTTCTACATATATTATGAAACTCGTAATAGTATGTTATTTTTTTCCTTAGCAAGTCAGCAGCAGTTTAAAGAATTAAGAGGGGGTAAAAGGACAGTCATTTATATTTACCTATATATTTAACCAGGTCCAGAGCTGTTTCAATCTGGTACTTACTTCCTTTTGCCTGAAGAAATTCCTTCCCTATTTTTTGTAGTTCAGGTCTTCTGGTGATAAATTCTTTCAAATTTTACTTTTCTTAAAGTGTCTTTTTTTAACCCTCATTTTCCAAGGTGGTTCTCACTGTATAGAGAATTCTGGGTTGACTCTTTTTAATTTTGGCATTTTAAAGTTATTCCATTGTTTTCAGGGCCCCATTTTTTCTCATGTGAATTCAACTGATTTTATATTATCATACTCCTGTGTGTAATTTGCCAATTTCTCTGGCTGCTTTGAAGATTTTCTAGTTATCATTCAAATTCCACAGTTTGACAATGATGTGCCTAAATGTTGTTTTCTTTGTATTCCTCCAGCTTGTGTATGCTGAGTTTCTAAGATATGTATTTTGATGTTTTTCAACTAATATGGTAGATTTTCAGTAAATATTTTTCAAGTATTTTTTCTGCCCCATTCTCTCACTTCTCTATCAGGACTTAAATCACATTTGTGCTAGATAACTATTGTTCCATAAATCACTGGGGGTCTCTGTTTTATTTTCAATTTTTCTCTCTGTTCTACAGATTTTAAAATTTTTATTGATCTTTCTTCCTTTTCCTCTCTTTATTCTCTGATCTTCTTTCTGCTGTTAATTACATGCACTTAATTAATTTCAGATATTCTCCTTTTCAGTTCTTGAAGTTCCATTTATTCTTTTTAATAGTTTTAATTTTTCTGCTGAGAAAAATGCATTTTCTCATTATCACCAACTTTTCCTTTACATACTGGAACATATTTATAATAAGTATGTTAAAGTCTTTGTCATCTACTTCCATCATCTGGACTGCCTTAGGGACTGTTTCAATTGACTGCTTTTCTCCCCCCTTGAAGTTGGGTCACATTTTCCTGCTGCATTGCATGCTTACTCTTGTTCTTTTCCATGTTTTTTTTTTTTTATCCTGGTAAAATGCACATAACACAGAATTCACAATTTAATTATTTTAAAGTGTACATTTCAGTGTCATTTAGTACATGCACAATGTTTTACAATGAATATATTCCAGAATATATTCATCACCCCAAAAGGAAATCTGTGCCTATTAAGCAGTGACACTCCATTCCCTCCTTCCTTCTGTCCCTGGTAACTACTAATATGCTTTCTTTCTCTATGCATTTGTCTATTCTGCATATTTCATATAAACAGAATTGTACAATATGTATCCTTTTGTGTCTGTCTTCTTTTGCTTAGCATAGTGTTTTCAAAGTTCATCAATGTTGTAGCAAGTAATAGTACTTCATTCCTTTTCATTGTTCAATAATATTACATGTCATAAAATTGCGTAGCACATTATATTTATCTCTTCATCAGTTGATGGACATTTGGGCTGTTGCCACCTTTTGGTTATTGTGAATGGTGCTGCTATGAACATTCATGTTCATATTTTTATTTCAATACCTGTTTTCAATGCCTAATCATTTTTGATAGTATGTTGGACTTTGTAAATAATATCTTGTTGGGAGCCTGAATTATATTTACTTTATTATTTAATTGCATTAATCTTTAAGAAAAAAAGGATAAAATTATTTTGTAATCTCACTAGATCAAGATTGCACATTCTCACATATGACTACCTACAATCTGAAATGAGGCTCTGCCAGGTAGGTCTTGGCTTCTAATGTTAATTGAACTCCTTTAGGAAAGCTGCTCTCCTACCAGAATCATCATCAAAACTTGCAAGAAGGAAATCTTTGGAACACTTTCTAAAGAAAATATTCATATATTTGAAGTATAATCATAGTTTTGACCTGGACTTCAGCTAGGAAAACATTCAAAAGTAACAGTTACTAGTTATATTAATTGTCTATTGCTAGGTGTAGCAGTTTGATATTATTTATGAATTCCAAAGATAGATGTTGGATTACATTTGTAACTGGTCTGTTCCTGTGGGCGTGATTAAATTATGATTAGGGCTTTGATTGGGACATGTCAGTAGGAGGTTGAGTCCATCCCCCTTGGTGGGTGGGGACTCACAGAGAAACCACATCCACATAGAAGGGAGGTTGGAATTTTGAGCTGGAGCCCCGGAAGTAAACACATGGGAGAGAGCAGAGCAGCTGAGCCTGGAGAGAGATGAGCCCCAGGAGAGAGATGAGACTTAGTCTAGCCTACAGCTGATATTGGAAGAAGCTGGGACCACAGAGCCTTAAGAGGAAGAGGAAGCCTGAACCCTTGCAGACATCGGCAGTCATTTTGCTCCAACACATGGCAACAGACTTTGGTGAGGGAGGTAACTTACACTTTATGGCCCTGTAATTATAAGCTTCTACCCCAAATAAATACCCTTTATAAAACCCAACAGATTTCTGGTACTTTGCATCAGCACCCCTTTACCTGACTAATACACTAGGTAACAAGATAAATGTAGCAACTTAAAGCAAAAAAATATATTAGCTCACTGTACTGAAGGTCAGAAGTCTGCCACGGCATGCTGGATTTGCTGCTAAGGGTCTCACAAGGCCGAAATCAAGGTTTTGGCTAGATTAGGCTCTTATATGTATATAGTCCCTAGGGAAGAACAGCTTATTCAGGTTGTTGGCTAAATTAAGTGTCTTATAGCTATAAGATTGTGATACCCATTTCCTTGCTGGCTGTCAGCTGAGGATCTCTCTCAGCTCCTTAAAACTGTTTGTATTCCTTCTCACTTGGCCCCTTCCTTCTTCAATCCATCAATGGTGTGTTGAATCTTCCTGGTGTTTTGAAACTGTCTTACTTGCCCTTCTACCACCATTCAGAGAAAGCTCTCTGCTTCTAAGGATCTGTGTAATTAGATCAGGCCCACTGAGATCATCTCCTTATCTTACAGTCAACTGTGCCATATAACAATTATCTAACCATATTCACAGGTTCTGGAAATTAGGGCAGGGGATCTTTAGAGGATCATTTTAGAAATTGTGCCTTCCATACCACCTATTGATGACTTACTGTGTACTGGGAACCTTACCTCTTAAGCTTTTTTTTTTTTTTTTAATTTTTTTTTTTTTTATTATGGGTAAAAATCAAAATTCTCACAATACATACAAACATTTGCAAAATGATATATAAATATATATGCATATATGTGTATTTGCTTACAAAAATGTTGTTTATATATATATATATATATATATATATATATATATATATACATATATTTTAAGAGGTGCTTAGATTACCCAAAATATTACATGGAACCCACTGGGATTCCCATGTTGCCCACCTCCCACACCTCCCATCACATCCCACACAAACATCTCCCACAGTGTGGCCCACCACCCTCAATGAACTTACACATCCTGGAGCCTTGCCACCAACCATATGACAATCCTAAAAAGTATGACTTATAATTACCACTTCATATGTGCAAAGGAGGCGTTGAGATTTAACTTACTTGTCTAACATTACATACCATGTAAATGTTAGAGCTGTGTTTCAACCCTATTATGACTGACTCCAAAGCACACACAATTAATTACCATAATACATGTTTCTCCAACATTTAGGCACAGATGTGTCAGAGCTAATTCTAGGTAACTGTATGGCAGCATTTCATAAAGGAAAAGATCTGTAAATATCACTCAAGTTAAGATTTTACTAAGCAAAATCATCACTGATAAAATCTTGGCAACTCGATTAATCTTCATTTTGTTAATATTAAGTACACTTGGTTATAATTATTTTAAATAATATTTCAATTGATCTAGGATAATAATGAAGCCTTAGTATAAATATCATTTCTCACCAATTTCTTAAAGAAATTATGCTGGAAATTAAACAATGAAGAGATTAGGGAAATGGAGGCAGAATTCTTGGCTTGTGGTTCTGGGAAGTAAAGATAACCTCTGATATAAATTCACAGTACAATTGATCACTTTCCATTGGGTTCAATGCATATATGAATAAGATGGCATTCCTATATTGGGTTGTATAAAATTTCAATATGTATTTGTAAATAACTTCATTTTTCAAAATTGTACATTAATTAGCATATAGAGCAAGCTGTTTTATAACCAGGCAGTTCAATTTATATTTATAGTAACCAAGAGAAATGCAGTAAAAGAAATCTAAATTACTTATCCAAGGGTTAAGATCAAATCACCCATGAAGAATATAACTGAGCAATTCTGACCTGAGACGTTTCTTTTAGAAACAGTAGGCATTACTTGGGGAAAAAAAACTGGAAGCAGCAAAAGTAATGTCTCCAGTTTTCAGTGTCAGCTATGGTATCTGAGGTGCTTGGAAATCATCACTCTTGTTCTTACAGCAAGGAAAAACTAGACAGACTTAAAACCAATAACTTACAGACAACTATGGTCACAATGAAAATTGACATTCCCAAATATGGAAAGACAGGGGAACCAGAGGGATACAGGTCCCAAGACTTGCTTTCCTGGGAAAGAAGACACTGGAACCCATAAGCTGGAAGGAATGCTTAAATAGCTATGTTGATGAATTGCTGGAGACTAAATATGGGCTAGCATGAGATTGAAAAATTCCTGGGAGCCACAGTCTTAGGGGGCACCCCACATTTAAACAGGTTTTCACTCTAGGAACTCAACAAGGTTCTCATGATGAAGAACCACAAAAGAGTCCCCTCTTGACTCCTGCTAGGGGGAGGAAGAAGAATAATTGTGAAATATGCCTATGGCCTTTTCCATAATAGAAACTACACTCCAGGGAATAAGATGGTGCCAGAGCCTTATCCTAGATGGGGAAGAAAATTCCTCCCACTCCAGCACCTCCAATATTCCTGTCTTACTTAAGGGAGGGAAACATAGAGGTCAGGGTTTTAAGGAAATAGATTGGAAATGCTTCAGACATGGAGAGAAGTAGAGGACAGAGGGAGAAAAAGGCAATAACCCTGGAGGAACACATGTGAAGGCCATAGCCCAGAGACACAGGCCCACCAAAAGGTTGAGATACAATCAGAAGATTATATAATTCTCCTCCTACCCTATCTTCACTATCAGAACAAAAAGATTCCTGTATAATAACTATGGATTATAGCTGAAAAGGCTGCAAGACAGACTCTCTCTGAGGAGTATTTAAGGCAGCTCAAAGTCAATAGGGGAGACCAGAAAAGGACACTAAAAGAATTTGAAGCCTCTGCCACCTGTAGTAACAGCATACATTAAACACAGTCCAACTCTCAGACATACTAACATAAATCCTCACACTGAAGGCTTATTTACCTTAGATCCTATTACCTGATATATCATGTCTAATGTTGAACAAAAATTTACAAGGTATATCAAAAGGCACAAAAATGAAGAAAAATAAAAACTTAGAGTCTGCAGAAACAAAGAAATCATCAGAGCCAGATATGGCACAGATTTTGTCCTTATGGTCAGGGAATTTTTTTCAAAAGCAGATCAATATGCTAAGGGTACTAATGGAAAAAGTAGACAGCATGCAAGAAGATATGGGACATGTCAACAGAGAGATGGTACATTCTAAGAAAGAATCAAAAGGAATTGCTAGAAATTAAAAACACTAACAAGAATCAAGAATGCTTTTGTTGGGCTCATCAGAAGATCTGACATGGCTGAGGAAAGTATATGTGAGTTTGAAAGTAGGTTAATAGAAACAAGTCAAACTGAAATGCAAAGAAAAAAAAGAATGAAAAAGAGAATAGATAATCCAAGAACTCTGGGACAATTTCAAATGGTGTAAGCTATGTGTAATTATAATACCAGAAGGGGAAGAAATAAAAAATAGAGCAGAAAAAAAATATTTGAAATAATAATGTCTGTGAACTTTCCACACTATATCACAGACACCAAACTATAGATCCAGGAAGCTCAGAGAACATTAGTCAAGAAAAATACCAAAGGAAAAAAAAAAAAAACTAAAACCCCCACTAAAACTAGGCATATGATATTCAAACTGCAGAAACCAAATAAAAAGAGAAAAATCTTGAAAGGAAACATTGGCAAACACAATCTGGCATCACTTTAGAAGAATAACATTATTGTGATCAAATGGTGTTAAATCCAACAATTCTTTGGAAGTTTCAATATTAGGAAATTTATTCACATAATTTACTATTTAATTAAGTCAGAGAAGGGAAAATGGCAAAATCAGGTATTTAATAAAATTTCAAAAACATTTTTTATACAAGCTCTTAATAAAATTGAAATAAATGGATACATTGGAAGAGGAAAATATTTTTTAAATTTATATAACTTATTTCACAGCAGCATTATTCACAATAACCAAAATTTGAAAACCCAGGTTATCCATCAACAAATGAATGGATAAACGAAATATGGTACATACACAAAAAGGAATATTACTTGGTCATAAGAAGCAATGAAGTTCTGAGACATTGTATTAGTCAGAGTTTTCCAGGGAAACAGAACTGACAGGAGAAATCTATAAATAATATTATGAGATTTTATAAAATTATCTCATGTGACTGTGGAGATGTACGAGTCCAAATTCCGTAGTGCAGCCTACAAGCTGGGAACTATGATGAGGGTTTTCGATGAATTCTCCAGGAGAAGTTGCCTGGCTGAAGTAGAGATGGAAATTCTTTCTTACTGCTGCAATCATCACTTCTCCTTTTAAGGCTTTCAACTGATTGGATGAAACCTCTCATTGCTGCAGACAATCTCTCCAGTTGACTGTAAATGTAATCAGCCACAGATGCAATCAACTTACTGATGATTTAAGTCCAGGAAATGTCTTCACAGTAATAATCAGGTGAATGCTTCCTTGACCAAACAACCAATGACCATTACCTGGCCAAGTTGACGCATGAGCCTAACCATCCCAGACACGGTGCAACATGAATGAACCTTGAAAACATTATGGTCAGTGAACAAGCAAGAAATATAAGGAAAAATATTGTATAATGTCACTTATATAAGATATCTATAATTAGAAATTCACAGAGAAAGAAAACAGATTAGAAGTCACCCAGGGATAGGAGGAACAGAGGCAAGGAAGTTTTTGCTTGGTAGGTATAGAGTGTTTGTAAACTAAATTAATAAAAATTTAATTAAATAAAAATTTTAAAAAATTAAAACCAGTGAAAATCAGAACCATTCTTTGTGCTCAAAGAAAAAGACTAGAATAATAGTTCTCAATGTTTAATTTGAGGCTACACCCCCAATATTTGAGCGTGTATGCTTGGGAGAGAGACCCAGGAATTTGAATTTTATTATTATTATAGATGATAGTGATATAGGTGGTCTATGGGTAAGGGTGATGTTACATCCTTGAGCCTGAAATATGTAGGAGAGGCCAGGAGGATGAAAACACAAAGAGGAGTAGATGGTATAGTCTTGAGACAGAATTTCTTCTTTTTCTGGAAACTTAAGTTCTTTGCTCTTCAGGCCTCTAACTGATTGGATGAGACCCACCCATATTATTAAGAGTAATCTCCTTAAAGTCTATTTAATTGGAGATGCAAATTGCATCTGCAATATGTCTCTACTGCTATATATAGGTCAGTGTTTAACCAAACAACTGGACATAATTATCTAGGCAAGTTGACACATAAAATTCACCATCATACCAGGTCTTTAACATTTTTACAATAGGCTGGTAATTTCTTATTCTTTGGGTCATCTAGAAAAGAACTAAGGGGAGAGGGAACCATTAGTATGAATTCATATAGCCATTTTCTCAATCTCAGATAAAATGTTTTCAGTTATGGAATAAATGGAAACACTGGGGATATAAAGGAGCTCAGAAAGGAGCTCAGGAAGGATATATTTCATTCTATCATTTAAGAAAGATAAAAGTACCAGTTCTGAATAGATCAAAGCCTCTCTAAAACTATCATAGTCCCCAAATGTGCTTCTTCATTAAGAGGATGAAAACTGAATTTAAAAGTAACATTTGGGAATGGATGTGACTCAAGCTGTTGAGTGTCTGCTTCCCACATGGGAGGTCCCAGGTTTGGTTCCCAGTGCCTCCTAAAAAAAAAAAAATAACCAAAAAAACCAACAAGCCAAACCAACAACAACAAAAAAAAAAACTCAGGGGAGCCGATGTAGCTCAAATTGAGTGCAAGCTTCCCACATACGAGGTCCCGGGTTCAATCCTCAGCCCCGGTACCTCAAAAAAAAAAAAAAAAAAAAAACACTTTTACAACCTAATAATCCAGAATTGCATCATCTCCTTAGTGTGAGTTTATTACAGGAATTAAGTGTTTTTTGAGAGATGTAGGAACATCACTCAACCATCACTGTAGAGCTGCAGTCTTAATTATATTTACTATATTTATTAATGATGAGATATCAGGGGTAAAATAGTAAAAATGAAGACAAACACTTTTAAAGAAATTCCTCAAGTTTTTTCTTTTTTGTTTCAGGGCTATTTATGGTAGTAAGCTAAAAGTTTCTACCAAAGCAGCATGACATACTGGTTAAAGCATGTGCTTTGAATTAAGTCCTCAAGGAATGAGTTCATAGATCTGATTTTGTCACTTATTAGTTGCTTGACCCTGAGAAACTTGTATAACCTTTCAGATTTACCATTTGTGATATGGGAATGATAATATGATAATATCTATATCTCAGAATTATCAGATTTAAATTAGGTCTGACAGGCCTCTCATGGGATTGTTGAGAAGATAGGTAGATGAGGGCATGTGTTCCCCAACCAGCTCTCCTGGATTTGAGAGTATATGTGCTCATATGTGTTCATCTTTGAGTTGGCACCAAGGTGCATTTTTATGGAAACAATAAAACCAAAAGTTGCTTTATTTCAAGTTTTGAAGGTATCTGTAATATTTTGATGGATTTTCCAGAGTGTGAATATTTCTAGGAGCATGCTCTGGGTATAGATATATGTAATGTTTACAAATACTGAAATTTAAATGGCTCACTGGAACAGTTAAGAACATACTGAGGGGGCAGATGTGGTTCAAATGGTTGGGCGTCCGTCTCCCATATGGAGGGACCTGGGTTCAATCCCCGGGACCTCCCGGTAAAATAAAAAATAAAAAAAAAAAATTTAAAAAAAATTAAAAAAAAAAAAAAAAAACATACTGATAATTTTCCTTAAAAATTATAAAGCATGATCTACTTGTCAATTTCTCTGGTGTCTGCCTCCTCCACCTCCTCCTCACTCCCACTGTCTTAGATCAAGCATCATCCTATTTCTTTTATTACTAGATTAAATTATATTACTGGATTTCTGGCTTCCTAATTGGTCTCCCATCCTCCAATTTCCATATCCTTCCCCAATGTCAATCCATTCACCTCACTGCAAGGTCCTTGTTTGGTTTCTACTAGATCCTGTAACTTCAAGTCTCATTATCCTCTCATATTCATTAGCCTCTATGCTGTCCACTCTATCCTCAATTCATCATTGAGTGCTCCAGCCACACCAAAATTATCACTTGTGACACCATGCTCTTCTAACTCTGTGCCTTCACACAGGTTGCTTTGCCTACAATACTCATTCCATCACTACTTCCTACATCTGTTTAGCTCATACCAATGTTAGGGTCTTGAATTAGATTTCACTTCCTTTAGGAACTATTTCCTCATCTCTCAAGTCCAGGTTAGATTGTCCTCCTCTGAGTTTCCATAAAACTCTATACTTCCCCCATTATAGTTTTCATGCTATATAATCCTTATTTTACTCATAAAGAATCAGAATTCTGGTATGTTAGGTAAATTCTCCATAGTCACAAAACTTGTAAGGGGCTGAACCAGGATTCAGATTGAGAACTGCCTGGCTCCATAACACAGCGTCTTACTTTCATGTTTTGAAATATACCCATGGGTGCCAAAATATGGTTAAATATCATTTTAATAATTTGAGAAATGTATTTTTCAGCGCCAAATGACCATGGAAAACACATATGGGTATTGGAGTAATCAGTATTTTTCAAGTACTAAGGAACTTCCAGGAGCAGGTGTCTTTAATCAATTTTCAGTGGCCCTAAACTCTAGGACTAGGACCTAGAGGAATAATGGGTAGAAGTCAAATAGCCCAGGTCTTGGATGCGACAGAACTGAGGTGCATACGCATTGCCAAATGGAGTTAGTTAAACCCCCTTCACTATGAGTAGCCAATCACTTGTTCTTTTGTTTTAATGAGATTATTAACTATTACATGTGGAAATAAGTCTCTTTGGTCACAATACTGGAGGTAGAATTTTTTATCCCTCTTTTTCTGCCCTTGCTTCATAGTTCATCTTATTCCAAACCAGTAGATTCAACCCTTGTTGTGATCCACACAAAAGCACAGG
The DNA here is from genome assembly GCA_026826555.1 of Tolypeutes matacus. Classification (NCBI taxonomy): domain Eukaryota; kingdom Metazoa; phylum Chordata; class Mammalia; order Cingulata; family Chlamyphoridae; genus Tolypeutes; species Tolypeutes matacus. The sequence continues at coordinate 8,583,818 of JAKSZT010054138.1, read as the reverse complement.
AAGCTGGTGCACAAGTAAGATTTGGGCATATACATGCATATCTCATGAACTAGATCCCTGAATAAAACCAGATTGCAACACAGGACAATGGAGTCCCAGAGTGTGAAATATCAAAAAACTTTGGAAGGAATCTGGAAAGTGGTCTACATTCAGGAGAAAGACATGGATATAAGATGTCAACTCCTCTTTCCTTCTTCCTCTGACAGCAGGAAGAGGCAGAGAAAGTAAATGAAGTATCACGCTGCCATAATTTCTTGAAAACTAAGACGACTCCCAAAGGCAACCAAAATAATGAGTCCTGTAAGCTTCCAGTCCAACAATTCCTTCCATTCAGTAATGACAACAAGCAGGACAAGTAGGACAACTTAAATTCATCTATACTTGGTCTATTTACACTTGCTGTGACCATAACACTAGGAAAAAATAGCAGCTAGGTACTATACAAGATGATCTAGATAAGAGTTTCTGAAAATTTTAATGTGCATATGAATCATCTGGGGATCTTGTTAAAATGCAGATTATGAGCCTGTCAGTCTAGGTTAGGGCTCAAAATTCTGCATTTCTATCAAACTCCTAGATGATGCTTGTGTTTCTGGTCCTCCAACCACACTTTGAGTAAGGAGGATCTTGAGTACCCTGGCTCAGTATATCCCTTTTATTTGCCATCCAAGACTTTCCATATATGATTTCAAATTCTATCCATTTTTCTAAACCCTCTTACATACCATTCTAGTTTCCTCTGAAAGGCAGAGTTGACAAAGCACATATATTTCTGCCCATGGGTACTAATAACCTCATTTACATATTTTTTCTAATTATAATATCATTATCATGAAGATGGTTTCCCATACTAGGGGAATAGAAGTTATTACCATCAAAGTTTAGCATTATCTCGGCCCTCTGCTCCTTTCAGTAAAATATTGGTTCTTGGCTCACTTCATTCTTTTGATCACAAAAATGTATACATTCTGCATTCCCTTTCCTCTATCTCTTCACCTTACCTGTATTTTCACTTGTCTTACTGATCAAGACAAATTCTCCAAAATCCTCCAATTTAATACATTCTATTTGTGCTAATGTAACACACAAAATATTTCCAAGCATATATAATTGCATAATTATATCTTCCTAACAGCTTTAGCCAAATGCATGCTATGTACTTATTATTTAAACTAGTGCATCTCTTTCCTCCAATATAATATCTTTCTCTGTCATAGGAAGGGGATAATGATCTTTGAGAGAGTATAATGTATACTTGAATCATTTTTGAGCCAGTCCCTTAGGAGTAACTATGTGCCTGTTTATCTAATGCTGCATAAAATACCACCCCAAGATTGAGTAGTATGAAACAACAATTCATCACTATTTATGATGGTTCTGTGGGTTGTTGATCTCAGCTTGCTGGTTTTCATTGGGGTCCCTCATATGGTTGTTTATTCATTCTTATGTTTGGTGCCTGGGCTGGGGTGGTTGGAAAAGCTGGAAGTTGGTTGGGCATCTCTTTCTCCATGATGCCAATCCATATGGCTACCTTGGGCTTCCTTATAGCATGACAGACTCAAGGAAGGCTGACTTCTTACATGTCAGTTGGCTTCTCTCAGAGTTGAGAGTTCCAAGAAAGCCTGGCATAATCTACATAGTTCCTTATGACATAGCCTCAGAAGTTACACAGCATTACTGCTACCATATTCTGTTACCCAAAGTAGTACCAGGCTAACCTAAATTCAAGAAAGTTGCAAGATGGACTCCATTTCTCAATAGAGGAATGACTTTGGCATATAGAGTGGGAAGGGAACAATAGCAGTCATCTTTGAGATAAAAGAAATGTGACAAAATGAAAGAAGTATGTCACCATTGTCAAAATAATTTTCCTGGGGGACCTTACTCAAAACATTAAAGGTGAGGGGGGGGGAATTACTAGATCCTTAAAAAAAAAGGTGTGGGATATGAGAAAAGGAAGACATTTCTATAATGATCAGAAAGAGAGATGAACACATAAGATAGGATATAGGCAGGGATAAAGTTTCAGGAACATCAGAGGAGGTCACAAGTGTTTCAGTATCACAATAAAGTAGCTTAAATGGCATCCATGATAGGAGTTATTATACTTTTCTGATGATAGGACCAGGAGTCAGAAGTAAAATAAGTTGTCCAAGATTATGATGAATAATAGCAAGTGAATTTGTTCTCATCCCTTTCTTTTCACTATTAGTGCTCTTTGAGCTATGCAATAACTCTATCTGTTCAACTGAGGCATTGCCATGATTAAACTGCAGAAAGAAAAACTATGAGACAATCATAGAAGCGTAGCATTATTGATGACTATTTTTCTCTATTTTGATTCATATATATTTTTCAAGCTCTATGTTTCTGCTAATTGTTTCCAGTTTACTGAGTTCTTATTTCTGCTTTTCCTACATTGTAGCTTGTTCATGTAAGTGGCATCGTATACCATATTTTTGTTTTTCTCATTGTAATGGGAAAATTGACTTGTGTAAAGGAAGAGTTATGGATGTTGAAATTGCATATATAGTAACTTTTTAATTCTAAGACTGCACTAGGCATTTCACAGGACATGTGTACCCTGGTTACAAAAAAGCTAAACATGCATAAAACCACAATGAATTTACTCAATACAGGTTAATGATGGCACAAGTGCAAGGTTATTAGGTTTTTTGTTTTTTTTTTAATAAAGTTTTTTTTTTAGGAGGTACTGGAGATTGAACCCAGGACCTCATACATGGAAGGAAGGTGCCTAACCACTGAACTATATCTGCTCCCCAATGACAGTTGGTTTTTTCATTTGTTTGCTTGTTTGTTTTTAAGAGATACCAGGGATTGAACCCAGGACTTCGTATGTGGAAAGGAGGCACTCAACTACTTGAGCTACATCAGCTCCCCAAGGTTATTTATTCTTGAAGAATATAAATGAGCAAATGAATGCAAATATATCTTATTGCTACTGATACTAATAATACCTTTTCAAGCAAGATTAATAATTTTCAAAGCCTTTTATTAAACATATTTGTTCCTCAGAACAATTTTGTGAAATAGAATCTGTTCTTCTCAGACCATTAAGTGGAACTGAGCCTTCTAGGAATTGAAGTGTGAGACACATGTAAAATGCCCAAGCACCAGGAACAGTGTCTGACTGTTCGCCTAGACTACCTATAGGTTTTTGCCCTCATCTTCTCAAATATTTTGTTCTTATACTCCAATTACCCATATCAATGTCAGGCCATCCATGTTTTGAAAACCCACTTCTCTGGCTTGTAAATCTTGGCCATCTCTCTTGAATCTCTGAACTTTCATGAACTCCCTGTTTAAACTAATGGACAGTTTAGAGTGAAATATCCTCCTACCACTAGCCCTAGGCTTGAATAGCCCAAAGTAGCTGAGCTATTCCATCATCTGCTCAACAGGTGATATGGGTTGAATTGTATCCCCCCAAAAGACATTTTCCAATCCTAACCCCTGGTCCTGTGAATGGCACCTTACTTGGAAATAGTGTCATAGAAAATTTGATTTGATAAAATGAGGCTAAACTGGATTAGGGTGGGCCCTAAACTAATATGACTGGTTCCCTTAAAATAAGAGGAAATTTGGACACAGACCCAAGTAGGCACAGGGGAGAATGCATTGTGATGACTCAGGCAGGGATCTAAGCCCAAGGATTGCCAGCAACCCTCTAGAATCTGGGAAGAGGCAAGGAAGGATTTTCCCCTATAGATTTTGGATTTCTGGCCTCCAGAACTTTGAGACAATAAATTTCTGTTGTTTTAATCCACTCAGTCTGTGGTACTTTGTTACAGCAGCTCTAGGAAACTAAGACAGCAGGGAAGGGAAATAATTTAGGAAGACAGTATTTCCATTTTACAAAGAATGAAGAAGAGGCTTACAAGATTAAGTAAAAGTTTAAATGGCACACTACTGTGTGCTGCAGCTGGGATTTGATTCCTTGTCTGGCATTCTTTAGGTTTCTCCAAGCAGCCTCACTTAATGCAGTCAAAAACAGGAAATAACATAACGTGTTGGTATTCACTGGGTAAAGCATAGGAGGAAAACAGAGTAAGGAAGTCAGAACTTGGTTGGAGCTGAGGCCAACAGAGAGAGGTTCAGTTGGAACCCTTGGCCCTGGAAGCTCACTAGGAATCCAGTCTTGTTCAAGGACACCAGCTACCATGGGCTGTCGTGAGGCTTAAACCCCATTACACCTGCCTCCAAAACCTGTGTTCTTTTTGCTACACCAGGCTGGTGAATAGGAGTCATACCACAGTCAAACAGTATTGGAGTCCAGAGTAGAGCACCAAGTCAGGTTGGAAGCCTGGAAACTACAATCCCAGGTATTCTTGCCATAAGTTTACAGTCCACTGCTAGAGGGCCTTTTGAGTAAAGTTTAGAAAGCTAAAGAGAAAGAAAAGTCATCATTCTCTTCTAAGAGAGGCAGAGATACATGAGGAAATTGAAAATGTGAAGGTTTTAGTGGTTTCAGGGAAAGTTCCTGCAAATCACCTACTTTGGCTATTGCAGGCAACTGAGATCCTTCATGGCCTGCTACCTGCAATTCCTACACTCCTGATTTCCTGAAAGCCAGCAGTGGTTACCTCTGACTTTGGCCCCCAAAACTCTTCCAATAAGTTTATAAGCATCTATTTCTTGGTATTAAATCTCTTCTTGTTAAGGTGACTAAAGTAGTCTTGATTTTCCTGACTAAATCCTTACTGATATGAGGTGTCTACTAATATCATAACTTGGTGGTATTCACCGGATCAAGCATTGTGCACATTCATTCCTTTAATTATCCAATTAAGCCTATGACATTGGAGTTATTGTTTCTATTTGAGAGATGAAAAAATTGACGCTCAGAAAGCTTAACTGACTTGTCCAAAGCCACTCAATAAATAGGTTCCTGAGCCAGGATTCAAATACTGAGCTCAGCGTCGTTAATAAAATGCAATCTTGCTTGTGAAGCTAATGGTATGGATGTGAACAACACAGGAAAGATTATGAGACCATCTGGCTCTTTAGGAATGTTAACACTGTGAAAACTGCTCTCACAGAGTGGAGAGGCAAGGGAAGCCATCATCACCCGAGGGGTGTTTAAAAAAAGTTATTTTTTGAAATCCAGACCCCCTCCTTCAACAAAGCATATCAAACTTTTCTTCTGGAAGGTGAGCGGAGGAAGCGTTTAAAGGTAAAAGAATTTTGAATAAATTTTGATATAAAGGTTCTCCAGTCCGTTCTGATTCAAAACTCTGGTTGAAAACCCTGACTCTGGGTTCACCAAGCAGTAAGTTTCTGCCAGTAAGAATGATTCTAGCCAGCATTCCCTGGTACAATGACTACTCAAAACACAATGCAGTCACTGTTCAAACTGGTTCAGGTATTGGGGAAGGTAAAATTGTCAGGTAAAATCAGTGACCTGAGCTGAATAAGGCAGATAGCAAAGGATTTTCACACAGCTTGTTTTCAATAAAGGTTGTTGACATCTTACTTATTCTTGGAATAATGTCTGAGAAGAAATGCCTTTGTCTTCTCCCAGTAAGCACCAACACAATCTGTCTATGCAGTAACTGTCATTACAGCATTGCAGTTCAGCAGAATGAGCATGGAATTTCAAGTTACATTTTATTCGATTGAAAATGAGGCCTAGAACTTTAATCAAATACTTCTCAGGCACATTCCAGAGATGCAAGCTTAATGTGCCAAGTAACTCTCCAAACAGAGCCACTGCCTGAATTGCTAGAATCTGTGTTAGACAGAAACATTTACCTTTGCAACCTATCTTCATTTTGGTTTGTGCCAGATTTCTGAGTCCCTATTAGCAACCTGTTTTGGATCCACAAAGCTCTATCTCTCTTCATATAGCAGTCTGTTAGAGAACATTAGGGAATTACTCTTTGAATTCCTATTGACAATGACATTGACTCTTATCTTTAAAGCACTTTTGATGATTCATTCATTCAACAAATCTTCTCTCAAATATTCATTCAGTTTGGAGTGTTGGCCAGGTACAGTGTTAAGACAAGATATGCAAGAGTCAACCAGACAGATCTGATTCTCATGAAGCTTTATATATTATACCCATAGGCTAGGGGCTAGGCAGGGACTCAAAAGTGACATGATTTTAATGGGAAAAGTATTAGTTCCAATCTTATAAGTAAGTCTATATTAAGCTTGCCTAAAAATATAATTCTATTTCAAGACTGTAAGTTCACTAAACAAAAAAACTGCAGAATGTTTACAATGTGCATAGCATTGCACAAGATGATAGATACAAAGATTAGGAAGAATTAGTCCCTGCCCTCAACAAGTTCAATCTGGGCTGAGGAAGGTAAGGGTCAATACACTCAGATACATACCACATCCACTCTACCAGAGGAGTCAGGGGCAGCATTTGAAAGGGCTTTTGAGGGAGGAGGAGCGGTCACCAGGCTGAGAAGGGTGTGGCATTCCAGTAGAGGGAAAAGCCTATGCAAAGTCACTGACCTACGCCCTAAGAATGGTGTTTTCTGTTTAGGACTGTGGATCTCAATCCAGCTGCACAGGAGAATCACTTGAGACCTACCCCAGACCAAATTAGCATTGGAATTTGGAAAGCTAATCCAGTGGAGTTTACGGAGTGACAACAAGCAATAGGACTTTATCCTTCATGATAAGGAAGCAGCCATGCCCTACCACCACCGCCCCGAGTGTGAGGGTCAATACTATTACTACTGCAACTTTCCAAAAATTCTTTAATTTGATGACTAATTCCTTTCCTGCTTCAGCTCTGAAATTAAAACTATTCAGAAACCCTCCCTTCAAAGGTTCCCTAATGAACTCATTATCAAATTCCTACCCCATTTTCCCTATGGTAACATTTGCACATTTCACCCACAAATCAGATACTTCCCATGGTTCTTCTTTAAGAATACCTGTGTTCAATTCCCATCCTGTCGGAGAGATTACACAGGCTTTCTTAACCACTTGCTCTTGCTGTGTACTGAGAAAACAGTAAAATCTTCCAGCTAAGCAACTCAGAAAACTTGGTTTAATTTCCCTCCTGCTGCTAATCACCTATAATCCTAATTAGGCTTTCAAAAAAAATGACCTATATTTGGTCACCTGCATCCTGAAAAGGTAATACGAGTGGCAGAAATAGCACTGGACTTCAGGACAGGTCTGAATGAAAATACATTCCTGTTTACTGCCTATCTGTGCAACTTTGGGCAAGTGAAAACCTTACCCTCTTTAGTCTTCAGTTTCCACCTTTGTATAAAAGAGTTAATAATATCTACATCATAAAATTGCTGTAAGGTTTGAAATGGCATAACTGAATTTGATTCCTAATCCATTTGTTTTCACCTTGGTAACTGATGATTACTTTAGCTATTTTTCGAGAAAATATTGTCCCTGGTAGCTAAGCTCATCTACTGTCTCTTAGAACAGGGTTTGGCAACCTTTTTCTGTTGAGGGCCATACAGTAAATATTTCCAGGTCTGAGGGCCATATGGTATCTGTTTCAACGACTCACCTCTGCTGTTATAGCATGAAAACAGCCATAGACAATACATGTACAAATGGGCTCGGCTCTGTTCCAATAAAACTTTATTTAAAAAAAGCTGTGAGGTGGGATTTAGCCTGCAGGTTGTGGTTTATCGACTCCTGTCTTAGAACATGAGAGACAGTATCATGTGAAGGAAAATGTGTAGGTTTAGACTTCTTATAATCATGGATTCAAATCCCAAGTCTAATGCTAGTTAGATCTATGGCATTCAGCAATTTATTAAATCTCTCTGTGCCTCAGTTTCATCATCTGTAGAATATGGACAATAATAATCCCTGCCTCTTAGGACTATTAAGAGAATTAAAGGGGATAATGTTCATTAATGAATGTGCTCCAAAATGTTACTGATATAAAACACTTTATTTATTTTTTGGAGAAAAATATTTTAACTGCATTTGGTGGTTCCTCCTCTTTACTTCTTTCTCTTACTTCCCTCCCTCACTAGCTAATCCTGCTGGCTATGATCCCATATAATTTCTCTATGACTGATGTCCCATTTTAATGGAACCTATTTGACTTCCCTTCCCCCTCCCCACACACAAGCTTTAACCTTACTTTTCCTACAAATTATAACACCAGAGAGGAGAAATATGTTAATTGTAAAGATATATCCATGTATTGAAAGATAATAGAATGCTTCATTTACAACTCATACAATATAAGAGGTTTTATTTGAAAATACTCACTTTAAATTGGAACAGCAAGGTCTCCTTGACCCAGGGAAAAAAAAGAGACTAATAATCCTTAGCATAAATCTCTCTCAACTAGCATAACATAACCCAGATCAGCTATTAATCTAGGATTCTTTGAATGAGTTGCCCACATAAATGTTATTTTAGAAGCCAGATTATAAAATGAGCATAAAATTAATGAGTAGACTGGCTAAAAACGGATGTGAGTTATTCAATCCATTTATGCTTGTGTCCATAAACACCAAGTGAGCTGAGGACAGGAGACTGAGGGAACTGATTTTTATGCACACCTGTAAGTGCCAGGCACTCTACTAAGATCTTTGCATATGTCATCTCATTTAATCCTCACAACTAGATTCTATTATTTTAAAGGTTTAAAGATGAGGAAATTGATATTCAGAGAATTTAAAATAAAATTTCCAAAGTAACATTGCAAGTAAGTGGCAGAACCTTAAAAATAATTCCAGATATGCACCACTTTCCACTGTACCTTTTGCCTTTTCATTTTCACTCACTTGACAATTCAGTAAACTATGTCAAAATGAATTAATGACCTAGACAGTCAAAACAATCAAATCAGTTTGAGTATGGTGTATGCTTTTCTCTGAACTAATAAACACTTGTTACTTTTACAAAGACTAGGCATGATGGGCACTGTATGAAATGTCTCCGAAATATTTTTCTTTTCCCTTGAACTGTTAGGCTAGATCAGATTTGGAAGTTGTATCCCAGGTCTCAAAAAGTATCTCTCTGAAGGACCTCTGCTACTTTCACTATGGATTATATGTTGACACTTAAGAATCACTTACTCCTGTGATTTTCTTACCAGTCAAGGCCCCATGCCCACATTTTCTTCAGATCCCTCAAAACTCCAGTGGCAACTTCCTGCATGTTCCACCTACTTGCTCCAGTCTTCCTCAGAAAGAGACTAGTTATGAGTGAGTTTGTTTTGCAAGACTAATGTGTAAAGTAGAAAGGCGACAGTATATTATATTAAATCTACTTCAAGGTAGAGAAAAGAACTGAAAAATAATCCAAAATTTTAATCTCTAATAATTAAAAAAAAACAAAACACATTCCTCCTGCAATTATCAGGAAGATTGTCATGCTTCTCTCTTCCCTGGAGGTCCTTCTGGCATCCAAATAAGCTTCCTTTGGAGAAAGCACACAGGTACAATTCCAGTTAAATAATATATATACAATTGCATGTATTTAGAAACACCCATACTTATAATCATATGTTAGAAGCCTTTCTTTGTGCTTTATCAGTCTGGACTGTGCATTCAGATCTTTCTTTTGGTTTTGATTTCCCCTTTGTAGCTAATCAAATGCATCTACTCTTTGTACTTATGCCTTCTTATCTCTATAACTAATTAGCAATCACCTAAGTGTGACTAAGTGATAGATCAGTGCTATTGAGCATTACAAGCCTCAATTTGCTAAATGTTCTTATAGGATTGAGATACATAATAATTAGTCATTTCTGGAAGGATACCTCTATACTCAGCCAAAGGGGTGCTGATGCAAAGTACCAGAAATTTGCTTGCTTTTATAAAGGGTATTTATTTGGGGTAAAAGCTTACAGTTAAAAGGCCTTAAAGAGTCCAACTTAAGGTTCCATAAGAACCTTTGGTACTTTCTCACCAAAGTCTGTTGCCATATGTTGAAGCAAGATGGTGGGCAATCTCTACCTGGTCTCTCCTTCCTTCTTCCTCTTAAGGCTCCATGGGCCCAGCTTCTTCCAATCTCAGCTGTAGGCTGGCACATTGCTCTTCCCGGGGCTTTAGCTGTTTGAGCCTTCTCCTTTCTATCACATGGCAGGACTGAAATGATCAAGTTCTCTCTTCTTCCGTGTCTTCTTCTGTGTTTATGGAGCTTTCTCTCTTCCCATGTCTTCTTGAGTGAGTGTTGGTTTATATCAGCCCACCAAGGGAGCGGGGACTCAACCCTGAGTTATGTCCTACTGACATGATCAAATCAAAACCCTAATCTTTACATATAATTTAATCAAAGACATCTCAGGTGAATCTAATACAATCAAAGGGGATCACACCCAGAGAATCAGACCAGTTTACAAACATAATCTTTTTCTTTTGGGGAATTCATAAACAATAACAAAGTGACACAATACCCAACCTCTGTATTACCATTTTACTAGCCAAACTAAACCACACCTGATTTACATTGGCAGAGAACTTATGAATAGCGAATTTTTGTGAAGCTATTTAATAATGTTCAAGGAAAATATAATATATTGATGAATGATGGATCATTTGGGAACTAAAGTATAACTTTCTTCCTAACACATTATTTTCATTGAAACAGAAGAAATGTTTGTTTTATTGGTTTCTTGCACCACCTTTCTAAATAATAAATTATTTAATCATATCAATGAGAGGAGATACTTGCGAACAAAAGCCGTATGGTGCCACCATCAGAGCCAAGCATGGACTGGCATAGAAGCAGTACACTTGGTTTACTATTTTCATGACTGCCCGGAAAGGATTATTACTTCACGGATAAGCCTTAGAAACCAAGATTCTTGTTTTAGAGTAAAAAAATATATAACAAAGAAACCAAAGCAATGCAAACAAGAACAACAACAAATAAAACACTGTTCTTGTCCTGGGTTATAAAAACCAGAGCTCACTTCCTCTCTGCTTCCTTTATTTAGAGATAACCATTTGGAATGCAAGTAATATCAAAGAAACCAGGGGAAAAACATGTTGACTCTTTTTATTTAACTTTTTATTGACATAGCATATATACAACCCAAAATTTCCCATTTTAAACACTTTCAGGTGCACAATTTAGTGATATTAATTGCATTCAAAGCATTGTGCTAACATCACCAATATCCATTACCCCAACTTTTCATCACCTAAAACAGAAACTCTGAACCCATTAAGCAATAACGACTCCACAAGATACCATCGGCAACCTGTAATCTACGAACTCTCTCTGTGAAATTTGCTTCTTCTAGGTACTTCATCTAAGGGAGATCATATAATACACTTAAAGCACAAAAATGAGACTATATCAATTGCTCACTTGGTGAGTCCACATGGAATATATGTAGAGTATTATTTTTAAGGTAAAATCACATTAGCCTCAGAGATTGACTGCAACTTGGAAAGCTGTTTTAAAGTAGTGAAATTTCCAGAATAATGATGGGGTGTGATGAAGTGGGGGAAAAATATGAACCTTCACCTATACCTAGTGCCATGCCAGATGTAGTTTCTGACCCCAAGGAACCAAAAGTTTAAAGGGGAAAGAGAGAGAAATGAATTCACAGGCATGAGAGAGAATAGCATATTTGGGATCAGGTTTAATCCTTTCATGTTGATTTATTTCCTGTGAAGTTCCAGGCACTCTGCTAAATGCTATGACAGAGAGAAGTAGTTATTTTCAAAGAATTTAGATCCTGTTGAGGTGAGGCAGATATGTAAACATAACACAAAATGCACTGTAATATGTTCTATAATTGAGACTTTGATGGAACACTTAAAGATACAAAAGGGTCATATCCCTATTCTTTGCCAAACTCATCCCAACAAATGCCTACCTTCAGAATGGACAAAACATTCTGTGCTCAAAGAAATTCACTTCTTAAATTACAGACTTTAGAATCAATTCTGGATGTACATACACACATATAGTACTTTATAATCATACCTTGTTTTGTTTTATTTCTGTTGTTCTTTGCCAAGAGTAGTATTGTCTGTTGAATCATTTACCTCATTCCAGTTTTCAGATACAAACTTTACCCTAAACAAAGATGTATAAACATTAAAGGTATTTAAAGAACATGCCACAGGTGCTGAAAGGCAGTGTATTTTTTTTCAGGAAAGCATAAGGATGTTAACTACTGTCACAGTTCTCTGAACCTCACTCTCTCCATCTGCAAAATAATAATAATGGGTTTTTGTAAATGTTAAATGAAAAAATGCATGTGAAGTGCCTGGCAATAAAACAAAAACAACAGTAATGCCAATACTTGCTTGTGTGCTTAGGGTCTTCCCACTTTCCATTGCCATATTCAAGCAGTTAGATCTCCTTTTCTATTTTTCCCAATATTTTCTCCACACTGCATGCTGCACAACCACTCTAAGTCAAGGTTCTGCCCAAGTTCTACAGTGACATGTCTGAGATATGGCAAAGCCTCTAGTCACAGACCTTCATCACTGCTCTCTCCCAATAGAATCTGTGAAATCCAAGCTCAAGATGGCATTCTTACATATGTTTCTGGTACCGCTGATGCAATGATAATGATACATCTCACATATAACTATTGACTATCCATTATATGGTGAAGTATGTGAAGTCTAGAAATGTTTTTTATTGACATTACAATTCAGATAAATAGGTGGAGTCTCTATAACGCTTATGGACAGACTGCCAGCAGAGTTTCATACATTAAGAGTAAGTTGCACTAGAGTCAGAAACAAAATTTTTAGAATTTTTAGGTTGAGAGAAATGACATGCAGATTGTACTACATATGATACAAACTATATGGCAGTCATTTTCAATATATGAAGAGGTTAAAGAAATGTTACTGTCATTTTGAGTTATAGCCAAGTACAAAATCTGGCTCCACATATTACCTTGAAAGAAAAAAAGAAATTCTCATTTCAACTTGGGACACATTATCCTTGAGCCTAATTTTTCAGCCAAGTAATGATCCCTATGTTTCCTTTTTAGATCATATTACTCATCAAGTTATGTATGATCTGGGTAAAATGCTAAAATGGTTTTGGCATATTAGAGGAACATCAGATGAGAATTGCTAGTCCCAGCTAAAATGATATGATGTTTTTGACCTTCTTCATTTGTGTTGACAACTTTAGATGGTTAACTTATTTTTTAATATTTTTGAAAAGTTTATTTAAGGAATTCAATACATGTCCTGGTTAAGTAATGCCCAGAGAGAAGCCACCTAAAAACTTTCATTTCTTAGATCAAGTTTATAAGTTAGAATGATTCATTATCATCCCAAAAGAATGGGGGAATGGAATGGATGAGTGGATAACACTACAGACAACATAAGTCCTTGTGATTGTTCATAAATTACAGATTAAAATGATGGATATTGATATATTTCAACAAGGTTAAATGATAAGTTCCTGGAAAATAGAAGTTATGCTTAACCATTATTTTTTCCGGCCCTCCACCAATAAAGGGAATATGTCAAATAGTATGTGTTCTAAAATTCTTTGTGCTTTATATTAACAGCTTCCATTTTTAGTAGGAAATATCATCCTCAGAAGTTCAGGCCTCCATCCAGAAGGGCAGCCTGAGATTCTTTCCATTTCCCCTTGATATGTAGTCTCCAGAGAAGAAAACTCAGAAAGGATAAAACATCTTTGGGCATAGAAATGCCTCTCCCTCTCTCAGCTGTGGGTAGTAGAAAAAGGTAAGGTATGTGTGTGCATCGCTGCGTGTGTGTGTGTGTGTGTGTACAGGGATGAGGTCAACGCTTGAAGGACACACAGCATATAATCGAATAAATAGCAAAATTTTCTCTCACTATAGAACTACAGATCCATTTTATTAGAATCTTGACAAAACTTATAGTTTATTCATGAATATCTACTTATCTGGAAATTGAGTCTAGGATAGATAATTGCCCATTGCATTATTACACTCCACTTTTATCAACTTTACGGATTATACCAAGGTGGATGGGGGAGGGAGGTGGGCAACTTATCTTGTTCCATCAGTCAGCAAATGGATAGACCCTCAAAATAGAAAGTGGTCACTGTCAGGCTAAAATAAAATCCTTTTTTAAAAGAAAACACATTGCTTCTTTATTCTCTTAGCCTCAGAGTAGTGCAAAGAATTTCACATGAAAATAATCAAACTTATCATTGTTAACCTCAGGAAAAGATCCATAATAGAGGATATTGAGATTTTAAAATAACTCATTCTGATCAGCCAATTATCTTGGTTTTACATTGTAATCATTTGATTATGTTAGGGAATAAATATCTACTCATTTTGATGACTATTGTGCTGCACATAGCAGAGGCATGAGGTTGATACAGGATATCAGTGATTGCCTTCAAAGAACTCTCAGTGAAAGAGTTAGAAAGTGATATTAAAAACTATAATATATGATATAAGAAAATGCTTTGAAAGAGGTACAGAATCTGTTCTCTGAAAAGTCAGAGGAACCTAGCACTTATAGTTGAGGTTCTCAGCTAAGGAAGTGGCTAATGGAGGAGGTGGCTTTCAGGATAGCTCTAATTCACAGGTCAGATTTACACATACCAAGACTGGAGATAGGTATTCTAGATGGCAGTAACTGTGAATTCTCTTTGGATGGGGTGAAGGTCACTTAGGTTGGAAACATGTTGTATGAGTTCTTGAAGGTCAGGCTAAGGAGATTGGTGTTACAAATATTTAATATATTTAACATCATCATAAATGATGCCACAAAAGCACTCTAACCCATCCCCTACTCTTCAGCTAGCAGGGTCTTTTGAAAACAAAAAACCTGATCATGTAACTCCTGTGCTTATAAGCTTTTTATTTTTCCCCTCTGTTCTTTGGCAAAAAAGTCCACAAATCTTACAAGGCCCTGCATGACTTGACCTTTCCCTCCCTTTGCAGCTTCATTGTACAAACCTTCCAATCTGCCTTTGGCACTTCTTACAGACTTGGGTCTTTTCTGGCCCTGGACATGTGCCTTGCCATTTCCCACATCTTTGCCTAAGCATATGATTTTTCCTCTGTTTGGAATATTCTTCCCACTAAACTTTGACTTACTCTTATTCATGCTTCAGAGCTTAGCTAATATATCACTACACTATACTGATGTTCCTGACAAGCTTACCTATAAACCCTACCCTCTACTCTCTCAGCAAATTTCCTTCCCTGTAATTCCCACAGTTCGTAATTATTAAGCAATCTCACAAACGATACTTAGCACTTACCGAGCAACCACTATGTGCCAAACACTACACTGACCACTCAATGAATGTTTGCTGAATATATACACGCACTAATGAATAAATCAATGAAGTTAGCCAAAAAACATAAGTGGATAGCTCAGATTTCATCAAATATTAGAATTCATACTTCCCTTTAATCTCCAATGTCCACATGACTGCTGGAAGTCCTGGCTTGCCCTATAAATACATCGTGTCTAAGTTAGCCAGGGTTACTATGACAAATACCATGCAATGGGTTGGCTTAACAAAAAGAATTTATTGGTCATGGTTTGGAAGACTAGAAGTCTAAAATCAAGGTACTGACAGGGCTTGTTTTCATCCTGAATTCTGTAGCATTCTGGACTAGCTTGCTGCATTCCTTAGGGTTCCTTCATTCACATCTCTACCTCTTACCACATGGCAATCTTTCTCCTTATGCTTGCTCTTCCAGTTTCCACTGACTTCCAGCTTCTTCTTATGTGCCTTCTCTTTATAAGGCTTCCAGTAATAAGAATTAAGACCCACCCTGATTCAGTTGGTCATACCCTAACTAATAATATCTTCCAAAGGTCCTGTTTAAAAATAAATCCACTTGTATAAGAACACAGATTAAGATTAAGAACATGTGTCTATGTGCTGAGTTTGGTTTAGAGAGAAGCCACACTTGAGCAACAAGGAGGCTTTCAGGAGGTAACTCTTAGGCAATATATAATACTAAGCTAAGTTTCAATTTCACAAGAACAAGGTTCATAAGTACAATCATCAATATCAAGGGTATACCTTCCCCCTGATGTGAGACATGACTCCCAGGGATAAGCGTCCCTGGCACCGAGGGATTATTACCAAATGCCAACTAGCAATGCATTTGGAAAAAGACCTTGACCAAAAGATGGAAATATTAAATACAAATGAGTTTTTATGGCTAAGAGATTTCAAAGTGAGTCAGGAGGTCATTCCAGAGGTTACGCTTATGCACGTCTCAGCAGGATCTCATTAACTGCCACAGTAAACACTGCCTCAAAAAGTGGGGTTCCTGAGGGCTCTAGAGTCATCTAGACACTATAGGCAGGACAATCTCAGGAATTCAGCACCCTGTTAGTGGGCCTTACTTTTAAATATATGCTCCCCAATGTAAAAGAGTTAGACTCATTTATAATTTGCCTACACAGGGCTCTTCTGCCCTTTTACTTGAACCTATAATTAGCATTATGCTCATTAAATATATGTCCCAAAGACTTAAATCTTCAGTCTGTTAATATGCTGATCGAGCCCTGAATCTCAGCAGAGTTGCAGCACCTACCTACCAGTTCATTGGACTCACTCAGGACAACTAATAAAAGTATGAAAAACAGAGTATCTGCAACTACAAGCAAGACAGTTCCATCCATCTGCCCCATGCCATCTAAGCCCCCTCCCAATAAGAAACAAAGTGGGCATCACCATCCCAAAATCTTCAAGACTGAGTAATGAACAAACATAAGGAAGGAATGCAACTATGGACTAAACTAGACTTATTATTATTCTAACAGTGGAAGAACTTTTATCATTGATATAAAGGCAGTGGCCACCAAAGGTTCTGAGGGGAGCAAGAGGGAGGTTTAGGTATAACATGGAACATTTTTGGGACATTGGAATTGCCTTGCATGACATTACTGTGATGGATAAGGCCATTATACATTTTGTCAAAATGTATAAAATTGTGCAGTGCAAAGTATAAACCATAATGTAAACTACAGACAATGATTAGTAGCAATGCTACAATATGTGTCCATCCATTGTAACAAATATACCCACAAATGAAAGATGTTGTTAATGGGGAAAGTGTGGGAGGGATAGTGGGTGGGGTATATGGGAATCCCTTATATTTTTGATGTAACACTTATGTAATCTAAAGCTTCTTTAAAATTTTTTTTAAAAAAGAACATGTGTCTGTTGGGTTATACAATTCAATCTACCACATATGGGAATCTTTGGGAAATTCTAATGTGTTTCATAAATCATTCCTGGATATTTCTCAGGAGAAAACCATTATCACATTATAGTATATACTTCTTCATTCCTCCTATGTCTACACTCCTATTTCTTTCCTTAACCCATTTTACTCCTTCATCTCTTAGAGATTTACTAAAAGATAATAATAGCTAAAATATTTGTGGCATTAGCATATGCCAGGAATTGTTTTACATATATGTATATTTGTAAATATATAAAACTATAATCTCTGTAAGTATGTATACATATAATCCCTATATATCTCTGTGTCTATGTCCATATGTATGCTCATTTCACCCTCACAACAGCCCAGTAAGGCCAGTTTAGTGTTACCCATATGATAAAAATAAGGAAACTAAGACTTTGAGAAGTGAAATAATGTCCCCAAGGTCTGCATTAGTAGGCTGGAATTCAAACTCAGCCAGCCTGGCTCTGGAGAATGTACCCTTAACTCCCACAATATCCTGCCTTTGCTAGGAAGGAAATGGCACATAGAGAAATTAGAACTTAAGGCTGAAGATGGTGGCCCTCACACTCCCTAGGCCTGCCCTCTCCATAGAAATGGACTACTGGACATCCTTCTCTGAGTCCTTGAATTGCTACATGCTGTTGCGAATATTTTATCTCTTCCTAACAGTAGTGCTCTTGTGTGACATGTCTCTTATAAATAGAATTGACAGAAAAAAATACAAGATGCTAAGTTAAATTTGAATTTCAGATAAACAACAAATAATTAGTATGTACCAAATATTGCATAGAACATACTTAAACAAAAAAAATAGTTTTCAGTGTTTATCTGAGATTCAAATTTTAAGTGGGAATCCTGTATTTTCACTTGCTGATTCTGTCAACAATACTAAATAAAATCCAACCCATCAACTTCTCAAAGGCTAGAGAGAAATGATAGTTCCCCCTTTCTATCTGACTCTCAACTCCTCATTTTCTATCCTAGTAAGCTGTGGGTAATGATTTTGACCTGTTTATGTTTTGCTAGTCTTTTCTAAGTGAGTATTCCATCTCCTTTTTACATAAGACAACACAAATTTTCTCTTAATCTCAGCTCATTTTATTAACACACATACATCTGCTTGCTCATTGCTCCTATGTGTAGGCCCTTCTCTCCTTCCCCACCCATTTCACTCTGTCATCTCTCAAGAACTTATAACTTGAGGATCACAAGAGAACTGGCAACTTCTCAGTTTATTTGATTTCCTTGCATAGAGAACCACGCTTTTAAATTCCCAGTCCCTTTTTTCCCTACCTCAATTCTGAGCACATGGCTCTTCAGGTAATAGATGTTCCATAAATTGTTGATCTCCAAATTTTATATTTTTGCTCATAATTTTTTTGTGGGAATGTGTTTAGACAGCACATTTCTCTGTTGGAAGCAGCAGCATGGCCGGCCACTCGGTGTGGCAATTATTAGGAACTTTCTTGAAAGAGAGGGAAAAAGACCAAGGTAATCTCAAAAAAGAGTGAGCCACCTATTGGCTTCTAGGGCCTGATGAATCCCGAGTGGACAGCATTGTGTACTTTACATAGATATGTAGACCATCAGAGCTAGAATTGTCCTCAGAGTTGTCTTAATGCTAGTTCATTAAATTCAGACAAAACATAGCTAAGGTTCACAAAAGGACAGTGTCTTGTCTGAGATCATAGAGGATCATAGGTTGGTAATATACAGTCATCAAGCTGTGCCATGGGAAAAGCTCTCTTATGGAATAACTGTTTGGATCTGGGCTCCAATATTCAATAGCTGTGTGATACTTGAGAAGTCATTTATCTTTCCTGTACCTCTATATATTTGTCTCTGGAATGGAGAGAAAAATACTGAACCATCTACTTAACAGTTATTTTAAGGATCAAATTAAACAATGTAGGTGACAGCCCTCTGCACACTGTCAAATGTTAAGTGAATGCAAGAGTGTATAATTTGTAGCCACTCTTACTGCAGCAAGGATTGAAGCTGGTGATTTTGAGGCAGCCATTTTACTCTGAGTTAATACAGTCAGTGACCCAACTCTTTGTCTGAGCCCTCTCTTCCAGATGTGGGTTATCTTAAACAAATTATTTAACACAAGCTGCTCTGATCATCTGTAGTCATTAACAAGATTAAAGGTTGGTTTCCTCCCCCTAATAATAATGTATTAGTCTCAGAAGTCTGCCCAAATTCCAGTCTCAGTAATTGTCTTTCTCCTTACCATTCCTTAATGGGGTTCAAAAGGTTAATTAGTTGTTTGCAAAATACTGAAGTACTTAGTGGAGGTAATCTAGCAAGGCAATATCTAAATGTAGAAGATTGACAGTTGATAGAGCTGAGGAACTGACAATTTATATTAATATTCGATTTATACAACACAAGAAGATTTAAAATAAAAACAAATCTTCTTGGGAAGAAGTACTTTATTATAAACAATGATACAGTAAATATAAGATTGAGTAGCAATTTCAATGTCAGTCTAAGACTGTCCACAAAAATAATAAATAATTTGTACAGAAACAATTAAATATAATACCGCATTGTCCTTGGAATTGAAGTAAATTGATGGATGGGTAAGGCAGGAATTAGTATTAACTTAAATGGCAAACTATATTAAGACCATGATATATTTTGAAAGGAAGGGAATATGCTCTGTTTGCATAGTTACACACTGGCACATTCTACTTGAACTTATTCTTTACCGATCCTTCCATGACTCATTTTGCAGAAGTAAATTTATATTATATATGTGCATCATTTTTTCACACACATATGTTGCTTCTCTCTTTTTTTGTTTGTTAGGTTTCTGTTTGTTTATTTTTCCGAGGCATAAGTTGGGGACTGCACTAGCAGAGATGATTTGGGATCAAGTGATTGGTAGATGAATATTTCAGCATATTGCAGGTCTTTGGTTCCAAGAACAGTAATATTTGATTATTTGATTGGAAGATAACTTGATGAAAATTTGTAATTTTCTTTGCATTTTTCATTTGATTATATATATTCACATTGTGTGTATATATGCACATTATCTATATATGAATATATATATACATATATCTTAGTGCACTACATTTTAATTAGGAATATGTTACAGCTATACATTTCCCTTGCCTATCATTTCTTTTTTCCTGGCAATAATGACCCTGTAACTCTATTTGAGGAGGAGGGAGAAAGTAGTGAATTGAATAGGACAGAAATGGAAGGCCATGCTACATGTTTCCATAAAGGATTTAGCAGATTTCACATAAATAAAATATAAACAAAATAAGAGTAGAAAAACATTGAAAGGGAAAATAAGAGGATAAAAATATGCCAACCACAATTTTAGTTGTGTTTCCTGATAGCTGTGGTAAGAAGGAAACATAGTTGGATCCAAATGATCCTGTCAGAGGAAAGAACAAATATTAACATGTCTCTAGGGATAAATTTTTTCCTAGTCCTAAGCTAAATAACTGGCTTATGCAGTGCTTGATATAGTAGACACTGAGTATATATAAAGGAAATTGTCCTCAACAATGTTGGTATGGAGAAAGCCAGAAGAATTGGAATCTACATGGCTGTTTTAAACCAAACTGCAATTATTAAACAAATCAGGAATAAAAATGTTTGCTGATCTGACACAGGACTAGCTAAATTCTGGCCAGGGTCCTGGTGGCTTAACTTGTTTCCAGAACAGAACTTCAAGTGCCAAAAAAAATTGATGAAATACATGGTCCTTTAGATGCTTTCCTTAAATATTACAATTGACACAGGAAAAATACAATTATTTCTCTAAATTAAGGGAATTATGCAATTTCTAGGCAAAATATATAACATATATGAAACTGCTTCATAGCATTTAAATCTCACAAATCAGACATGTCTGTCTTCATTTAGTGAAATCATTTTCAGAAAAACATTACTAGCTGAAATTTTCCCAGGATACAAAGGAACAATCAACTCTCTCAAACAGGTGTCCATTAATCCAATGGCTCACAGCCAAAATTCCAGAAAGATTTGTCAATTATCACTGTCTCCCCCTTCTCTCCTCCCACTCACTTCTCTTCTCAATGCAAATTGACTCCTTTCCCTTCTACTCCACCAAAGCCATTCTGGTTGTCACTAAAATTATCACTGTTTTGCTAAATTCTGTGGATATTTTTTGTTTCATCCTTCCTCCATTCATTCAATAAATACTTTTTGATTGCCAGCCATAAGTCAGCCACACCCTTCATGCATAGAGAGATCAGACATCAATTAAATCATGTAATTGCAATGGTGATAAGTGTAACAAAAAAACATAGAGTGTACTATGGAAGCATATAACAAAGGGCGTCACCAAATCATGGAGGACTCAATCGACCTTTCAGCAGCATTTGCCTTCTGTGACACAATACTTCCCTGGTTCTCCTCCATTCACACTGACTGCTCTTTCTCTGTTTCCTTGCTGACACCACCTTCCTTGGCTGACCTTTAAATATTTATCACAGACAGTTCTGATTTACATGGGACAGTTCTGTTTTATGCTTGTCATCTTGGCATAATTATTAATTGTGCCTCTTTAACTTTCCGAAGTATCTTGGTTTGGACCATAAATGATATGGTCACCCTTTTAATAGGTGACCTCATTCAGTGCCAAAGCATTAAAGAGCATACATATATGCTGGTGATTCCCAAATCTTTTTCTCTAACTTGGCACTTTTTTTTTACTGAGCTCCTGAACTCCATGGTGAACTGTGTGCTCAGTAACTCCAATTTGATTTCTCCCTGGGAGCTCAAACTCAGCATAGCCAAAACTGAACTGAATTTGCTGTCCCTACTACCTATCCGGTATTTGAAGCCATAAACCTGGTACTCAATCTTGGATCCTCCCTCCCTCACATACAAACAACCACTAAAAGTTTTAGATTCCTTTCTAAATACACCAAGTCTAGCTAAACATGTCTCCCAAGGGAGTTGTTGCAACCATGCCTTAACTGTGTTCCCAAGTTTCATTTCCACATACACATCAGTTCATCTTCCACACAGCATTCAGAGTACTCTTTCTTTTTTTTATTTATTTATCCCCCCCCCCTTGTTTTTTGTTTGTTTGTTTGTTTTTTGTGTGTGGTTTTTGTTTGTGTTTTTGTACTCGCTGTCTTGCTCTCTGTCCATTCGCTGTGTGCTCTCTGTGTCTGCTTGTCTTTTCTTCTCGTCTTCTCTTTAGGAGGCACTGGGAACCGATCCTGGGACCTCCGATATGGGAGAGAGGCACTCAATCGCTTGAGCCACCTCAGCTCCCTGGTTTATTGTTTCTCTCATTGTCTCTCCCCTTTGTCTTTCTTTTTTGTTGTTGTGCCAGCTCTCCATGTGGGCCAGCTCTCCACGCAGGCCACCTCACTTTTACCAGAAGGTTCCAGGAAATGAACCCAGGACCTCCCATATGGTAGATGGGAGCCCAATCACTTGAACCACATCTGCTTCTCAGAGTAATCTTTCTAAATCGCATTAAGCCACTATCTTGTTGAAAACTCTTTAGTGGTTTCCCATTGAATTCAGGGTAAAGACAAAAATTTTCATCAGAACCCTGCTTTTATTTCTAGTCTTATCTTGTAGCAGATTCTACCCTTGTTAACAGCCCTGCATACCAGTCAGGATGCATGCATTTGCTGTCTGGGACATGCTTCCTGCTATTCCAGCCAAAGTATCACTTCCTCAGAAAAGTGCATATGCCTTCTTTGTTACATTCACATGTATTAGTTTTTCATAGCAATCATCACTATGAACTGAATAACTGTGTCTTTAAATCATTTTGAAATTCTTTTAATGTCCCTCTTCTTTTCCAGGCTATAACCTCAATGAGGAGAGGGGCTTTTGCCTCTTTACTCCTTTTCTACCCAGCACCTAACACAGTGCCAGACAGATTGTAGGCTCTCAAGAAATATTTCTTAGAGCAAGAAATAAAGGAAAGAAGCGTTAGTAGGTAGATGGAAAAATAGTCTGTAGACATTGCATCATGAACTGAAAAGAACTTCAGATCCCTGATAGTTTGTACTGTAATTGGAATAAATTATAGATTGAAGGAATGAATTCCCAAGATTGAGGGAATCTGCTACATTGGGGGAGATAACACCCCCAATGGGGAAAAAAGATAGAAGGAAATATGAGAAAGATATGCAGATTGTAAGGCATTCAGTCTTTGTTCGGTCCCAGTATTAGAGGGACAGACAATTACGTACCTATTTTCATGAGAAATCTGCTGACAATTTGGGTAAAGGGGGACGGAAAGTATGGTCTTAAATTTGAAGGGAACTTGAGAATCTAGCCACAAGGAAAGCTGCTTCATGTTACAAATGTCAACAGTGTTTCCCCACCTCTGCCTGGAATTTAGACATGCTTTGGCACCCTGAGGTCTGGAAACATTTAAATTCATCCTGCTTGGTATAAACTTTGATTTTCTCACAATTGGCCATAGCTGTTGTTAGACTTCTCTGAGTGGATGCATATGCAGCAGGTATGGAGAAATGGGAGTCAGAGCAAGAGAGAAATAAGCACATATATTTCACAGTCACAGGGTGGTTACAGCTGCCATACTAGTTTGAGTGTTCCTATGAGCCAGCCCTTCAGAGATGCCAAGAGAGGGGCTACATTGCAAGCGGTTTAACTAAGATAACTCATAATTTGGTTTGTGAAAATAAAAACATGTGTTCATTTAATAGTCAGTATTGGTAAAATTGGAGCTATTTGGATGATCTCACTACCACCACCATGAAATTTGGTAAGTATAATTGAAAAAAATAAGTAGTTCATGAAGTTCCTTAATTATAGCTAACACATACCTGAAGATGAATGAAGAGCAGTGCACTTCACTGATAAAACTATATTGGGGAATTGAGTGGGTGTATTACCTAAGTAGCTCTACAGCAGTCTTACAAATGAGTTAAGTATTATAACAAATCATGCAAAGGTTTTCCACCTAGGATTCAAAACAAGTTTCTGTTTCTTTTATACCACACTGGACCTCCTCAGTTGCATATATAGAAGGAACCTCACTTTCCACTAAACTCCCATAGTGATACCTCACATTTTCAGTTGTACATTTTTACTTCTCTGAACTTTGCACTTATAATTTATTAGTATTTTTTTGTAAAGACTTGTTTTTCCTGTTAAAACATGAGCTCCTTGAGGACAGAGATAGTGTTAGCTTGTCCAGTGTCCCATGAATATTTAACCCTTTATTAAGGAAACTACATGAGTTCTATATGAATTTACAATAGCAGTCTTCTCCCAAACCTTTTATCTAGCATGATAAATTTGAATGGGTTTAGCATCCTGGGACATTAGCAGCAAGTGTCAGTAGATAAATAAAAGAAGCCAAGACATATGGGGGCATTTTTGAGACATTGGAATTGTCCTGCAAGACATTGCAATGATGGATACAGGCCATTGTATATTTTGTCATAACCTACAAAATTGTGAGGGGCAGAGTGTAAACTAAAATGTAAACCATAATCCACACTTAGTGACAATGCTCCAATATGTGTTCATTAATTGTAACAAATGTACCACACTAATGAAAGATGTTGCTGATGTGGGAAAGTGTGGGAGGGAGAGGGGGTGGGAAATATAGAAATATCTTATATTTTAATGCAACATTTATGTAATCTAAAGCTTCTTTAAAAATAAAAAAAAATAATTTTTAAAAAAAGAAGCCAAGACTAAGTGGGGGCATAAATGAAAAATGCTTACCAATCTCTAGAACTGTTCAGCTAGAGTGGTACAGACAGCAGTCAGTCCAATAATCAGTGCCCAAAATACTATGGTGAACTGAAGTTCAATCTAAGCAAGCATTGTAAGCTGGTAGAGGTGTCACAATAGCAAGTTCAAACTTAAAGTCTGGTATATGTTATTGGGTTTGGATGGTCAATCTGGTTTATAAGACCTGAACCACTGTCTTTGGTGACAGAGAGCAGGGGCTTGGCTGGGCATTGCAAATAGACTTCATCTTAGCTGTCAACTGAAATTAATCACTAGAAAAATCTCCAGTGCTGATTTGAAAAGGATTATGAAACTACATTTGGGCCCTAAAGGAAGAAAAGCCCATAACTGATTATTAAGGCCTGAAGTTTGGTTAAATCTTAATTAAGATGTCCTTAATGGCATCTAAAATGTTTAAATGGATAAAAGCTCTCATTGCCTTTTTCTGGAGGGCTCAATGAGTAGTTCTTGGCACAGCTTAGCCTCTCATCAGTGATTGTCCAGAAGGTATTGTTTTTCCATTTGTCTCCAGGCTCCTTTGGGCAAAGTCCCAGGAGATGGAACCTCATAGTGCTCTATGAGTCTTAAATGGAGTACAAGCTGCTGACATAAACTATAGGCTGTGCCAATGACAGGGAGGGGGCAAGGGGGACGATTACCATGAATTTCCTGTGCATCACTCCAGAATCAGTCTGAACAGGTTTAAAACACATAAGACAAAATAAGGGCAATATTCAAGAACAGAACATTCAAAGCCACACTGTGCCTTTTGTTTCCAAAGTACAGTGACCATAACCACAGTCTACAATGGCAATGTTTAAAAGTAGTGGAGTCTCATTCATCTCTTCGCTGAACTGCATTTGAATGAACTAATTGTTAAATCAAGAAAGTCTGGCAGAATCCTAGTTAGTAATACCAAGTGTATCTACAGCAACAAGGTCCTGGCACACTAAACTGACCTATTACTAAGCTGCTATGAGCAAAAGCCAGGAACATATAAGATAAGAAATGTTCAATGTGTTGTTCCTGGGCTAAAAGAGAAATGAGACACTGAGATTGTGTTGGTTGTTATTAGGCCCAAACTTATTTGATTATCCCGCCATATTAGAAAGCATGTACTTTTATCCCAACAGTACTAAGTAAGAATCTGAGACTTTAATATTTAAGTTACAAACACGAGGTCACACAATCAGGGACCAGGGTTGAAAGGAAGTAGGAGGTATCAGTTTCCTATGCTCATGATTTCCCGACTTCTCTTTGTTCTTTCAAACATGTCAATTGTTGGCAGCATATATCCTAGAATTTAGAGAAGGTTGGGATTGGTCAAGTGCTAGATAATGCTGGAGAGTGGCATAGATTTTATCCTGGAATTGAAGAGTCGGTGAGCATAGAAGTGAATTTTGATGAGCAAGCAGGAGTTTGGGCTGTTGTTGCTTTGGTGGTGGTGGTGGTGGAAGGGGTGATTTAATCCCTGTGCCAAAAGTGGACTCAAAGAGAGAGAGCATCTAAATGGAAACAGGGTAGGTAGAATGTTATAGTGAAATGCTTGCATTGAAGCAGTAATCAGTTGAAGTAGGAATTTTGGTACCAGAAACAGAAAAGAGTGAGCACATGGGAATTAGAATGTAAAGAAACAGTCAATGGAATGTGTTGAGAATGGCATGAAGCAAGAGTGAAGAAAGGCAAAACAACTCAAAAGTTTGAATCTGGGTGCCTAGAAGGACAGAATTATTAAACTCAATAAGGAAGCCAGAAAAGTCTAGTTAGAGGTGTTGTAAAGACAGCCTAATGAACTTCCAAGTATGCTAGCATTTGGGTTACTGCTGCTTCCTACTCCACCATCCCTCCTGAATTTTCCATTGAAACAAACAATGGGATATACAAAATATGGGCAACTTGCATTAACAGTGGAAAAAAAGCAGAATTGCTATTTACATGACAAAAACTTAAAGGAATTCTTGTTAGATATAAGGATTTGATCAAATCGAAGGAAAGCACTACTTCAAGTAGAAGACAACTCCTGCACTATTCCACCTGAAAAAGAGCAAGAAAACTTTGGTGTAAGGGGGAAGACAAGCAAAATCCCCCTTAACATATCTTGACTCAGAGGGATGAGAGATGATTTTGAGGAGAATCTGTGGGGCTCTACGAGTATATTGTACATGTATAGACCAGAAATATTTAAACCCTATCAATGTCAGAATGCTCTTGGATTTGACTCAACCATGCCAACCCAAACCCAGGCAAAGGGACCAGGAGAGGCAAGGTTGGAATGGTGCCAAGGATTGCTTAGGGGAGTTACTCAAGAATTCTATATCTAAGTCAAGTTGTCACTCCTGAATGAAGGCCATGGAAAGCAGTTTGTTTATTATTTGATTCAGCAACTATTTTTGAGACCCTACTGTATGCCAGGCACTGTTCTAGGCCCTGGCAATGCATCAGTGAATATGACAGACATTGTCTTTGCTCTCACAGACTCTGGTTACAGAAGATGTAGATAGACAATAAGCAAACAGATGATCTCAAGTGCTATGAAGAGAACTAAAGCAGTGGAAGAGTATCGGGGTATACCCAGGTTAAGAGTGGGAGATTGCTATTTTATAGAGAGTGAAAAGGACACTTTATTGATAAAGTTCTTGGTAAGCAGATGGAAATGAGGGAGGAAGCTATACAGATTCCCAGGGAAGATCATTCCAGACATGGGAATAATGAATGCAAAAGGCCTGAGGCAGGAGTATGCCTGGTATGTTTGAGAAATGGCAAGGGGGCCACTGCAGTTGAAACGGACTTAACAAGGCATAAAGTGGTAGGGGGTGAGGCAAAGATAGAGCAAATCAGATCATATAAAGATGTGTAGGTCACTATATGGACTGGCTTTGACTCTGAATGACATGGAAAATCATTGGTGGGATCTGAGCAGTAGAGTGACACAATCAGACATTCAAACTTTCAGAAATTATGTTTACTGAAGAAACAACTTGAATAATTTGCCAGAAGAAAGAAAAAAAGAATCATTACAAACACTGAACAATGAGGAAATTGTGTCTGGAATGAACTGAGTAGTAAAGCATGGAATCCAATAAAATGTGTGGAATTGTGAAGATATAACTTTTTACATGTGTTTATAAATTTGATGATTATTTTATCTTTGAAAGAGATGTTCTCTTTAGAGAAAAAGGAAGGCCATAATCACAGAATAAATTAAAGTCTGGGAAAATGGAAGAAGGGGTGAATGAAAGTGATTAACTGCTTTTCTACAAAGGACAATAAACCATTGTTTTATATTTTGCTTTGGTAATAAGTTCAATATAAATTGAAGAATATTGTCAAAAGCTCTGAGATAACCACTCTTGGAATTAAAAGCAGAACATCTGTCTTTTAAATCACCACAGAAAATAATAATAATAAAAATAATCTATAAAAAGTTTAAGGGAGCAGATGTGGCTCAAGCAGTTGAGCACCTGCTTCCCACATGTGAGGTCCCAGGTTCTGTCCCCAATGCCTCCTAAAAACAAACAAACAACAAGTAAACAAATGGAAAAACCAACTTAGGGGAGCCAACGTGGCTCGGTGGTTGATCGCCAGCTTCCCACATACAAGGTTTCAAGTTTGATCCCCAGCCCCGATACCTAAAAAAAAAAAAACTTTAAATGGAAATAAAACAAAAGAAATAGTAGACAAACTTGTACACCAATGTTCAGTTCATAGTAGCATTAGTCACAATACCCAAAAGGTGGAAACAATTCAAATGCCCATCAGCAGATGAATGGATAAACAAAAGGCACTACATACATGCAATGGAATATATAATTCAGCTGTAAAAAAGAATGAAATGTTGATACATGTTACTACATGAATGAACCTTAAGAACATTATGTTGCATGAAATAAGTAAGACAAATGAGAACAAATGCTGTATGATATCACTTGTATGAAATACATAAATAGCCAGAGTAAGGTGGAGTATTAAAAGAGAAGTACTGTCAGACTCTCAGTTGTTTTATCCTGTGATGAGCTACTTACAAGTGACATCATGACAACAGGGAACAGAAAGGTTACAAATAAGATGATGGACATCAGTCTATCAGGCAATCAAAACAAACAAGCAAAAGAACTCACATACATACATAATTTATATCAATAAAATATGATTCATAATGAAAAATAAGCAGTTATGATGTACTATGTGCTGTCATAATGTCAAAGTATACATAAACCCCTATAAATGGGGAAAAAAGAAAGTAGGAAGGAAAGGAGGACAAAAAAAAGAAAGAGAGAAACTGCCTAAAATATAAGTTCAGTAGGAGATTGTACATACTGTCAGAATATGGCAGATCAAGGGGAAACTATACATACATACATAAAAGATGTTATAATTTGAGTAATACTTTAAAAAATATAAATAAGTATATATAAAATCTGCCAGGAAATTCTTTGGCTGCATTTCAAAATATGTCCAGAATCCCACCATATAGCACCACCTGCACTGCTACCACCATCCTCATCCAAAGACAGAGACAACTCTTTCCAGTGACTTTGCATTTTACTCAGAATAACGGCCCTGATTTACAATGGTTTACATGATGCAGATGTCAATT
The DNA here is from genome assembly GCA_026826555.1 of Tolypeutes matacus. Lineage (NCBI taxonomy): Eukaryota > Metazoa > Chordata > Mammalia > Cingulata > Chlamyphoridae > Tolypeutes > Tolypeutes matacus. The sequence continues at coordinate 8,554,356 of JAKSZT010054138.1, read as the reverse complement.
AACTCTCTCATCCTGACTCCTATTACCACCCCTTGCCCTATGGAACACTGGATTTCAGCATGTCTATCATTCTCACCTCTCTGTCAATGGGCTTTTTTATTGCTCTGCCCTCTGCTTGGATGCTCTTTCCAATGACATCTGCCTGGATCTCTTTCTCACCTCCTTCAAGCCTTGGATCAAACATGACCTTCTCCCATTCCCCTAGATGCTCTACTCCCTTTACTCTGTTTATTTTGTTCCATAAAAATTGGGATTACATGTCTCTACACACACACCCACACATATGCACACACCTCACATATGCATTACTCACTAGATTGTAAGGTACATGAGGACAGGGCCTTTGTGTGTTTTATTCGCTCATGTACCCCTAAGATCTGGGGCATAGTCTGGCACATAGTAGGTCAATAAATGTTTGTTGTATGAATGATAAAAATTATAAATATATACATATACCCATATATCACATTATCCTACAGTGAATATATGTACCCATTACACATGATATTGTAGAAATATATTAATGCGAAAAGCTAATTCTAACATACTATTAATAAGAGTTTAAAAGGCAATTAGCATAACAATACATGCTATCTTTTGTGTAAGAAAAATATCTGTTTGTATGTTTGTGTGGGCAATAAAAAGTGTTGCAAGGATATACATCAAATTCCTTGAGATGCTTATCTCTAGGTGGTGTTTCAGGTTATTTTATCTATTCTTTGTTTCAGTACCTTCAAAATTTTTTATCAGGCACATGAATTACCTATTAATCAGAGAAAAAGATTAAAGTTATTTTTAAAGAGTAATAGGACTTTTTAGCCCTAAACTATAATAGTCAAAATCCATTTAAAAACTATCATAGCTTACTCACAAAATTGAACTAAGAACCAGAAGACAGATCACTTGAAAGTGATCACTAAAATGTATATAATCCTAATAAAGATGTTGCAAATAGATTTTATCTTGACTAACCATTTGCTCAGATGATAGTAGCCATCTGGAGTTGGGGTTGAGAAGGATTCTAAGACCATACACAGGCTCTGAGGGAAGAGTGTTGTAAGTGTTCTGGAACATTCATATGACTGCAGGAGACAGTGACAACAGTGTGACATCCTAAACTTAGTGTTTGCAAAATGAATGGTCTTAAATCAGTGTGGCAAGGTTAGATTATGCAATAAAGTTCAACTGAAACAATTGCTAGTTTGAACAATGTCAAATTCGATCTTCATTTCACACACCATGTACCAAAGAGGAGGGTGGGGAACATAAGATGGATAAAAGAGTTGCACAACTGAAAATAAACCGAGGGAAGTGGATGTGGCTCAAGCAGTTGGGAACCTCCCTCCCAAATGGGAGGTCCCAGGTTTGGTTCCCGGTACCTCCTAAAAAGAAGACTAGGAGACACAGAGAGCAAACATCAAGCACAAAACAATGAGGCGGTGGGGTGGGGGGTGGAGTGGGAATAAATACATAAATAAATCTTAAAAATAAAACAAACCTAGAAAAATTATGGGCGATTAATTATGCTCTTTGGATTGGAAAGGGCTGTTTTAATCACAAATAACATAGAAGGAACAAAAAGAAATAATTAAACATTGACAATATTAACAGTAAAAATCATATAATTACATATGCGTAATAATAACAATAGAAGGAAAGATCTTAAACTTTACAGTTGCCATTTTTGGGTAAATGGACAAATTTAATTTTTTCTTTATGCTTTTTAGGTTTGTTTCCCCACCAATTTTCTACAGTGAGTATGCACTGCCTTTGAATTTGGAAGAAAATATATATTATAAAAGGAAACCTTTTCCCTCTAGATAGGTGGAATCAGAGAATTACAACTCAGGAGCGAGGTGAGGCCTGAGTGAGGCCTAAGAAGCAAAGATAAAGTGCTCTGAAGACCTCTATTCAGAGTAAAAGGATGAAGAGAGGAAGAGATTTCCAAGTTTCTTATATCCAAAGCTGACAAGGAGTAATGTGTGTTCCATTAGTTATGAAGGGTTTCTAATGTGTTCCACAAATTTGGAGCAATTGAAAATATCTCTTATTTTCTTATTCTTTTTGTGGTGGTGGTGGTGGTGGTGGTGGTGGTGGGTTGGTTGGGTTTTTTCACTGAACCATCAGTCCTACCTTTTGTGGCACCTGGAAGGGAATGAAGATGAGTCTTCACACTAAGCTAATGCTCCCTCCCTCTACTGGAGTCCTAGGAGTCTGGGCACTTACCTCTGTTCCAGCACTTCCCCACATGGCAGCAGGATCACCTGTTAGCGCATCTCCATCACCAGATCCTGAGCACCTGGAACACAGAGCCGGCATCCTTTCATCTCTCTCTCTGCTCAGCTCCCGGACACTGCATGACCATTAATGAGACCTCATAAAATTTGATGAATGAATGCTGAATGTCATGATGATAGAGAAAAATCAAATCCTAATGGCATTTTTGCCCAATCAAGCCCTTCTCACAAATGAATGGTGCTCAGAGCCAACATCTAAACAAAATAATATAGTAAAAAGAGAACAGGCTATGTTAAAACAGAGGCCAGACTTTACTATTTCTTAGCTGTGTGAACTTGAAAATTTACATATCAACCATCTGTAAAATAGGAATCATAATACCTACATCAGGACTGTCAAATGCTTAAATGAGGTAATGAGTATCAAACACTTTGTAAATCGTTCAGGGCTACATGAAGTAAGCATCTTAAAGCAAGCTCCAGATTTTGCAGCCATTACAAGAATGGACAGGAAAATTTCTCTTGTGTTTTACCTGGATACCTCAGAAAATATACTCTGCCCAAAGGTCACAATGGATTTGTCTGGGGATAAAACAGTATACAGACTGTGAGCGAGAGTGTCTAAACACCATGATTGACCATAGCTGCACTTTTTTTTTTTTTTGATGTATAATATAACCACATTTATTTAAAATGTACTACAACCTCAAATGGCAAATTTCAACAATGCAAAATCACAATTACTTTTTTTTT
>JAKSZT010054138.1:8428189-8550966 GCA_026826555.1 Tolypeutes matacus | reverse complement strand
ATGTATGTACCACATTTTGCTTATCCATTCGTCTGTTGATGGGCACCGGGGCTGATTCCAACTTTTGGCAATGGTGAACAATGCTGCTATGAACATTGGTGTGCATATATCTGTTTGTATTTTTGTTTTCAGTTCTTCTGGGTATATACCCAGCAATGGAATTGCTGGATCATACGGAAGATCTATTGCTAGTTTTCTGAGGAACCTCCAGACTGTCCTCCACAGTGGCTGGACCATACCGCAGTCCCACCAGCAGTGGATGAGGGTTCCTATTCCTCCACATCCTCTCCAACATTTAGTGTCTCCTGTTTTTTTAATAGCTGCCATTCTGATGGGTGTAAGATGGTATCTCATTGTAGTTTTGATTTGCATTTCCCTGATAGCAAGTGATGTTGAGCATTTTTTCATGTGCTTTTTAGTCATTTCTATTTCTTCCTTGGAGAAGTGTCTTTTCAGGTCACTTGCCCATTTTTTATATGGGTTGTTTGTCCTTTTATTTTCGAGGTGAAGGATTTCTTTATATATGCAGGATATTAGGCTCCTATCAGATATATGGTTGCCGAATATTTTTTCCCATTGGGTAGGTTGCCTTTTTATTTTCTTAAAAACATCCTTAGAGGTGCAGAAGTTTTTAATTTTGAGGAGATCCCATTTATCAATTTTTTCTCTTGCTGCTCGTGCTTTGGCTGTGAAGTTCATGAAACCATTTCCTATTACAAAGTCCTGTAGATGCTTCCCTACATTATCTTCCAAGGTTTTTATGGTTTTGGCTCTTATATTTAGATCTTTGATCCATCTTGATTTGATTTTTGTATAAGGTGTGAGATGGTATTCTTCTCTCATTCTTTTGGATATGGATATCATAGCTGCACTTTTTGCTTTTATTTTATCATTTTCTTCCTGTCTAGTACACAGTAGGGATTTAATAGCGGTCTGTTTCACTTAATCTTATATTGAACGCAACAGCATAATGTTTTGTCAGGTCATTTCACACCCTACCTCCCTTTATAAATTTCTCTCTTATGGATAAATGGCCTTGTGAAGTAGGGACAAGAAATTGGGGGGGGGGAATGATTGAAATGCTTACCTGATGTTATCTCTGAGTTAGATCTACAGGACAAACAGTACAATATATCACTAGATTTTCCTCCTGAAAATCATTTCCCAATTTCAAAGATTAAAGTAGATTCCAACTATATCAATACAACTTATTACAATAGGATTAAGTGCCACATGGGTAACTATTATGTATGAAGCATTGATCTAGGGCAACATATCACACTTATCTCTGATCTGCACAGCAAACTCAATAAAGTAGGCATGAATGTTATCATTTGATTTCAAAGGTGGAGCTGGTACTCAGAGAAGTTAAGTAACTTTTCTAAGATCAACAGCTGGTGAGGGAAAGAATCAAGCTGTTGCTTTAGTTTGCAAATACCCAAACCTCAAGACTAATCAGAGCAAAAGGGCAATGCAAACACAGCAAACACACAAACAAAAAGATGGAATATTACAAAGATTATAAGGTGAGAGTAAGATAAATGGAGAGATGTTAATGGCCAATAGATTTGCAGCTAAAGGGGAAAAACGAAAGATGATGAATGCTGAGTAGATGTAAGGTGAATAAAGATGAAAATGAGCTGGGCTTAATGACTATCTGACATGAAGCAAACAGGAGAAGATGAGCGCAGTTGGATGAAAAAGATTCTGGAAGAGTCCACCAACAAAGAGTGCAAAGCAAAAGGGAGGCTAGAACCTCCTAAGCTCACTGGGAGCAAAAGGAAATAATTAATAAAATGGAGAACAAACTGTCCTAGACTATAAGAAAAATGAAAGCATGACAAAATAAGGAAATAAAATAAAGAGCCAGAATATGATGCCTCTCTCCCTTGGGTCGCCTCACTGCCACAGTCATTTAGCAAGTCTGACCAGTTGTAAAGTCCCAGCAACATTCTTAACATGCATAGCCTGTAGGGCTGATTATCATTGAAGAATGCAGCTTCCAATGTTTTCCAACATGTGATTGGCCCTGAGAGTGAAGTTCTCACTGCTAGAACTATGGAAAAAGTGTGTACCTTTGACTGTGTGAGCTTTTTTTTTTTCATGATGAGTATTTAAGAGTGCTGATGAAGCTATTTTCCAGGTCACTTATTGGAGGCAGATGTTAAGGAAGCAGTTACCCAGACAATCTTATTTGAAATTTTAGCTTACTACCTATAAAATGCTTCTTTTTCTTGACCTCAAAGGCTGCTAAATAAAAGTTTCTTTCTCTGTAACAGTGAATATATACACACACACACACATTTTTACTGCACCTGAAATAAATTATTCTTAGAATAGCATGTATTTTTCTTTTAATATGCTTTACTTTGGAAATTAATGCACTTTGAAATTCAGAAGTGTTCTGACCTGCAGTAAATAGTGTATGCATATTTTAATTCAATTTGAAAAATAGTTAAAACTCTCAGAAAATAGACCAAGCATAAACTTGTTACATCTTCTAATTTCCCTTAAAAGTACATCAGTGTTACTCCTCTATCTTAGTTATCAGGCTGCTTTGGCAAATACCACACAATGGGTTGGCTTAAACAGTGGGAACTTATAGTCTCATGGTTTCAGAGGCTGGAAGACTTGCATTCTCCAGGGCTCAGAAGTGTTCTGTCTGGCTGGCAATCCTTGAGGTTCCTTGTCTTTCCTATCACATGGGGCGATGTCCTCTCTTTTCTCTGCTGCGTTCCCTTGACTTTCAGCTTCTGGCTCCTCCCTGTGGCTTTCTCTCTCTACATCTGAATTTCTTCCATTTATAAAGGACTCCATTAATCCAGATTAAGACCCTCCCTCATTCAACTGGGCCATACCTTAAATAAAAATAACCTCTTTAAGAAGTCCTATTTACAATGGTTCATACTGCATTCAACAGGAATGCAGATTAAGAACATGTGATTTTGGGGGGTACATAATTCAACCAACCACATCCTCCTAGGGGAAGAAGAAAGAGTGACCAAATCTTCATCACAGATACAAATACAAGTTAATCAAAAAAAATAATAAACCTTTACAAGATACAACCAAAAGATGACTTTTTATATGTGTGTGTTTTAAATTATTGCTACTGATAAATTTCATCACTTTGTTACTCAGAAAAAATAACAATACTTGAATAAATATTTTGTAGAATGCTCATTTGCAAAGGTTTATGGACTAAGAGTGTAAATTTAATTCCAAAATTATTTATCAATTTTCAAAACAAGAAGACAGTATTTCTTCCATTTAGGATTGACATATCAATAGTATTAAATTTAGCAGAAAGTTCTTGAAATACATGCCAATTGGAAAAATATAATTTCTTCTTGCTGCAACATACTCCTTTGGTTAGGTTTGGTTTAATTTATAGGAGGGGATAGGGTAGATTTCTGATAGCATTTCCTATTCATTTTTAGATTATGTGAACAATTTATAAGTCATTTTTTAAAAAGAGAAATTATTTGTAAGTCAAATCCTATAATCATAATGAAATAAAAGTAAAACTTAATGGCTAAAATTTAAACAAAAATTTTTAAAAAACATAGTAAATGTTCTATTGAAAACTATTGGATAAAATAGAAAGTCAAAATTTAAATAACAGACCATTTAGAAATTAACAACAAAAATAGTGCAAAACAAAAACATAATATGCAGCCAAAGTTAAGAAGTAGAATAACAAATACACTTAAGGAAAGAAAAAGTTGTCTAAGTAATACAGGCAGGAAAAAAATGCACATAGTTTTATGATTGTGTTCTTCCAAAAATTTAAGGAATATGTTATGCAAACTACTCCCTAGGACAGGAAAAAAGGAAAGTTTTGCCATAGAAGCTATCAATCTATCATAATCCAGGTACCAAAATCTGAAAATGGTAGGAAATAAAATTTAACAGGAAAAAAAGGAAAAGATAAGTCTGAGGCAGTTTTAGTAGAGCTGAGACTAGTGAGGCCAGAATTGTCCTGTTGCAATCAAGTTCGTTATGAAGCTGCTCAGAATAAGCTGAGAGAGAAGCAGAGAATCCATGAATGAGAGTAATGAGTTCCCAGAGAAGCTTCAGTCCCTGGCAGCTTCTGAATTCCTATTCTGGTCTGAACTTCAGAAAGTTTGATTAAAGTGGCTAAAGAAGTGAGCACTCAGTTTAATAACCATCACTCACCCATTTTGTTTGTTTCAGTCAAGCCTCAGACACTGTATTGCTACTTAAGTTGAATTTCTGTCCCTAGAATCACGAATTTCTAATCACACCTTTGTCCCTGTCCTGATTTTATCAAACATATAAAAAAGAGAAGGAATGTTTGAGCAATATAAAGCTACTGTGAGAGATCACATGGTTTTAGAATCTAAAATACAAATAAGCACCTATCATGTAAAAACACATTTTACTGGTTTTCCTAAATGAAGCATTTATTTTGACTAATATGGACTAAATAAAAGATGCAGTAACTAATTGTGAGGACCTTGATTTTACTTTCAGAGAAAGAAACAACCATTATATAGCGAATGAATAGGAAGCTTAAATTCTGTAAAATGGCCATTTTAGCATACTTCTTCAAAAGGCAATGGTTTCATTATAACTGGAAAGTTTGACATGAATGCAATCTCTGAATCTGAAGGGATGAATAAAATGTGCACCTTTATGGAAAGTGTATTACAATATGGGGAACGGGGGGAGGATGACTTAGTAAATATCAAGTTAATAGAACCGACTTAGTTGTGTAATTACATAGAGGTAACTCACAGTCCAAAAAGTGTAACCACTTATTTACCAAAAAAGATAAATGTTCTTCATCTAAAAAACCTCACATAACATTATTTTAAAATGTTCCTTTTTTCTAAACAACTTTAAACCTACAAACTTCCACATATCTGCCATCCTAAAAAGTTGGTAGCTATCACTCTGGAGGGAATAAATCAAACATAGGGTGACAAATATTTCTATCTAATATGCACCCTAATTGATGCTTCCTGAAAGATAGGCATAACAAGGAAATAATATGGTCCTTCCCTTAGCATAGTTTATAATCAAGTTAAGGAGTGAAGACATCAACACAGAAAATGAAATAAACTATGTGAAGATGAAACAATGATAAACATATACATATCAGATCAGTGATAACACAGTTCATGACATGTTTAACTGAGTCACAGGAAAAGTCTGCAGGGTTTTAGATGAGGGAGAAGTCATTGGGAAGAATACACAGTAGATTGAAGAAAGCACCGGTCAGTTAGTTAGTTAGAAGGTGTGTTCCATTTCTGGCTCTGTCACCAAGTAGTTGTATGACCTTCAGAAATCCATTTTCCTTCTCTTGGTCTCAATAGCTTCATTTATAAAATGAGAACTATGTCTATCATGGATGGTATATAAGATTCATTACAACTCTAAAAGCCTATGCTCTGATTGTGGCTTTGGAAAGTTTAATAAAGGAAGATGATGAGAAGGCAATTGAGCTGGGTCTTTTTTAATATCATTTGACCAGACAAGAGGCAGTTGCAAGATATTCTCTGGGAGGAAAACTGCCTAAGCCAAGGTATAGAGGCAGGTACCACAAGGTATAGTGAATTATAACTCATCAGCCCAAAATCAGTATTTTTCCTCGTTCCTTATTATGAAGCTGCATTTTAAGATATTTTTTATTTGACTATAATAAAACTCTTAATGAGATGTCTAGGCTACACTTCCCCATCAGCAACCAATATTGCAACATTGGAAATGTGATTCTGGACAGACTTCAAGCATTATTGCTTTAAATGAACTGGGGGTTTCTTAAAGTAAGACACACAAAAAATTCCCGAATCTCTCTTTTTATGGTGGATCTCAGATAAGATCTATTGATTTGCAGTTTTTCTACTTGAAAGTTAAAATGAGAAAAGAAAAATGCAAAACCTAGACTGATCAGAATCATTCTCTATTCAGGAGAGGTCCCAGGTACTAGTCTTTATTAAATTTCTTGTCATTTGCTGAATTAAATAAAATTACAATGAACTCACTTAGGATTTGATTATAAATTGCAGGATTTTTCTTTCCAATTATATAGCTTCATATTAACTCAAATGTAAATGTGTAACCTTTCTCTTAAGGACTAGAGTCACATTCCTCTAAGTATTAACAGAATTGTTACTTGAAGGGATCTTGACTACTGCACAAGGACTCTCATTAAATCTGACAATAGTACTTCAGAGGCAAGTAAGTGGCCTCTATTATGATTCTTCTTTCACAGTTGGCAGTTCCAGACCCAGGCCCATCCTACAGGACTCTAGGGTTGCTGAATGGTCTCTTGGACTTGATCTTCTACTTATTCATTGGTATTGGTCAGGTGAAATCCCATATTGACTTCCCTTCCACTGGAAGCATGTCCCTAGCCATTACTGGGAAAAGTGGCCAATGGAGATTATGGGATGAGCCTGGTTTTGTCATATTTCCAAACGATTCATTAATCTCAGGCCTGAGGTAATATGAAAAATGAAAGGATACATGAACAAAGAGTTGATATCAAGCATTCAGTGTTACAATATACTTCAGAAGAGACTCGTTTGATTTGTGTTTGTTCATTGGTTAATTTTGCTTTCAGTTTGTCACTTTGGGTGTTTATATAGTCTCTCTGTCAGGCAACGTGGCCTAGAAAAATGAATTTCATTTTCTTGAAACCTCTTTTAATGAATCAAGGCCAATCAAAGTTTAAGCTTATCTACATCTTAAAATTGAAGTTAAAGTTACATTCTATACATTTATTTATATCACAATAAATATGCCAAACCTTATGATAGGCAGTATGAAGAATACAAAGGATGTATGGTCTCAGCGCCTGCCTCAAAAAACTCAATGTATTGTGCGAAGAGAACCGATTTTTTTGGCTTTTACAATGGGGATTTATTAACTTTTTTTAAAACTTTTTTTCTCATAAAATAAACTATATCCATCATTGCAGTGTCATGCAGAACAATTCCAATGTCCTAAAAATACCCTATGTCCCACCTATTCTTCCCTCTTCCTCCCCTCAGAACCTCTGATAAAGACTATTTTTACATCAACGCTAAAGTTCTTCCATTACTACAATAATAATAAGTCTACTTTGGTCCATGTCCCTTATGTTTGTTCATTGCTTAATCTTGAGGATTTGGGGATAGTGATGATCATTCTGCTTCAGATTGAGAGGGGTTTAAATCTTATGGGTCAGATGAAAGGAACTGTTTTGCTTGCAGTTGTAAATACTCTTTGTTTTTTGGAATGGAGGTTGTCTCATCATTTTGAGAATCTATTTTTAAACTAGAAGAATTATCATAGAAAACAAAAATAGGTGAGATATGTACACTTTGCTATGGGAACCCATAAGACAGAGTACCAATGTGACATTGGAGAAAGTCAGCAGGACCAATGTCCTATATCAGTCATACTGTATTCATATTGCATTTTATGTGTTATGGATTTACACAAAATAGTGGTATTTGAGAGAATTGCCTGGGAAGGTTTTCCTGAGAAGATAGCATATAAGTTGATCCTTGAAGGAAAAGTAGAAATTTGTCACCCAGAGAATTAGAGAAAGGGATTTCTAAGCAAAGAAAAGAGCACATTCAAAGACTTGGATGTGTGAAAGAACATCATACATTTGTTGAATGGTTAGTAGTTTGGGGGCACATGAGGTCCAAAAATTGGGCACTCAGAGATGAGAATGACAATGTTCCAGGCAGAGGGACTGGCACAAGAATATCACAATGAAAGAGAACATAGCATATCAGAAAACAACTAGAAGCTTGTGTGGCTGAAACATGATATGTGTGAGGGGTGGGATAGCAGGATTTGGCTTTGCAAATGTTAGAACCAGATTTTGAAGGGACTTGTGGGCCATGCTAAGGACTTGATTTTAAACTTCATCCTTTGGCAACAAAGGACACACTGAAGGAATTTAGGAAGAAAAATGACATGGTCAAATTTATGAGCTAAATCATTGCAATGGTTGTGTGGAAAATGTACAGATGGAGCCAAAAGGAGAAAGGACTGTAGGACTGGGTAGATACTAGAGGTATGAATGAATGTAGATTCATTCTACTACTCCAAAATTTCCCTCTCTCCACAAAGTGTGACTGAATGGAAATCATTTATCTTGCCTCTTTGAACCTCAGTTTCCTCTTCTATAAAATAAAAAATATATTAAAATAATGATATTGCATGTCCAATGTGAGAATTAAGTTAGTTAACATTCATTAGCATCAAGCATGAAGGAAAATGGATGGCTGGATAGGTGCACAGCAATGCAAAGGATTTATACTTATAATAAATTCAATCAATACATCAAAACATCAATCAATATAACAAATATATATATGAGACAATTTAATTTTACCAAAAAATCACACAGAAAATACAGACTTCCCATACATTTTGCCTCACACACCCAATTTTCCCTATTAGTAATTTGCATTAGTGTGCTAAGTTTGATAAAATTGATGAAACACTATTATTATAATTATACTATTAACTTTAGTCCACAGATTACATTAGGGTGCACTGTTTGTGTTGCACAGTCCTTTTTTTAAAAAAAACAAATTATTCTAGTAACAGATTTACAACCTAGAATTTTGCTTCTAACAACATACAATTTGTGGTGGTTTGAGACTGCAAGTACTCCAAAAATCATGTTCTTAAAGCTAGTCCATGCCTGTGGGTGTGAACCTAATTTGGGTGGGACCTTTTGGTTAAGTTATTTCAATTAAGGGTCTTTTGAGTAAGTTACTTCAGTATGGCATGGGCCAGGGTGGGTCTTAATCCTCTTACTGGAGTCCTTTATAAATGGAATAAATACAGAGAGAGAGAGAGAAAGCAACTAAAGTCAGAAGCTGAAAGCAATGAAACCCAGAAGAGACAGCAGAGAGCAAAGGACACCACCATGTGCCTTGCCATGTGACAGAGGAATATGGCATAGCCAGCAGCCAGTTTTCAAGGAGAAAGTATCACCTGATGATGCCTAGATTTGGACATTTTCATGGCCTCAGAACTATAAGCTTGTAAGTTCATAAAGCCCCATTGTAAAAGCCAACCCATTTCTGGTATTTCAGCAGCCTAGCAAACTGAAAGACATATGTATAATTGTGTGAAGTTAATTACATTCACAATGTTGTGCTACCATCACAATCATCAACTACCAAAATCTTTCCATCACCCCAAACAGAAACTCTGTAGAAATTAAGCATTAACTTCCCATTCCCAACCTCCACACTGGCCCCTGTTAACCTGTAGGCTAATGTTTGATTCTATGAATTAGCTTATTCTAATTATTTCATATCAATGAGATCACACAATATTCATCATTTAATGACTGGCTTATTTCACTCAACATGATGTCTTCAAGATTCATCCATGTTGTCACATGAATCAGAACTTTGTTACTTTTTACTGCTAAATAATACCCCATTGTATGTAAATACCACATTTTGTTTATCCATTCTCCTTCTAATGGACACCTGGGTTGCTTCCATCTTTTGGCAATTGTGAATAATGATGCTATGATCATTGGTGTGCAAATATCTGTTTGAGTCCCTGCTTTCAAATTTTGTGTCTAGAAATGGGATTGCTGGGTCATATGGTAATTCTACTCTAACTTCCTGAGGAACCACCAAACTGTTTTCCATAGCAATTGCCCCATTTTATATTCCCACCAACAATGAAGAATAGTTCCTTTTAATCCACATCCCCTCTGACACTTGTTACTTTCTGTTTTCTTTTAAATAGCCATTCTAGTGTGTGGGAAATGCTATCTCATTGTGGTTTTGAATTGCATTTCCTAATGGGTAATGATATTGAGCTCATTTACATGTGCTTTTTATGATATGTATATCTCCTTTGGAGAAATGTCTTTTCAAGTCTTTTACCATTTTTTTGTGTTGTCTTTTTGTTGCTGGGTTGTAGGATTTCTGTATAAATTCTGGATATTAAACCCTTGTCATATATGTGGACTCCAAATGTTCTTTTATATTCTGTAGGCTGTCTTTTTACTTTCATGATGAAGTCCTTCATGCAAATGTAATTTTGATGAAGATGCATTTATGTATTTTTTCCCTTTTGCTGCTTGTGCATTTGGTGTCAAGTCTAAGAAACCATTGGCTAACACAAGGTCTTTAATATTCTTTCCTAGGTTTTCTTCTAGGAGTTTTATAGGGTTTTGTCTCTTATACTCAGGTCTTTGATCAATTTTGAGTTAATTTTTGTATATGGTATGAGGTAGGGAGTCCACTTTCATTCTTTTGCATATGGAGATCCAGTTTTACCAAGAACATTTATTGAACAAACTATTCTTCCCAATTGAGTGGACTTGGCACTCTTGTCAAAAATCGTTTTGCTAGAGATGTGAGGGTTTATTTCTGAACTCTCAATTCAATTACATTGTGGTATAAGTCTGTCCTTATGATAGTACCATGCTATTTGGCTTACTGGTGCTTTGTAATAAGTTTTAAAATCCGGAAGAATGAGTCATCCAACTTCATTCTGCTTTTACAAAGTGGATTTTGGCCCCTAACCTTCCTTATAAATTTGATGATTCATTTTTCCATTTTTGCAAAAAAAGGCTTTTGGAATATTGGTTGGAATAGTGTTTAATCTGCAAATCACTTTGAGTAGAATTGATATCTTAACAATATTTATACATACAATCCATGAACATGGAATACCCTTCTGTTTATTTAGGTATTCTTTGATTTCCTATAGCAATATTTTGTAGTTTTCCTTGTAAAATTCCTTTATATCCTATGTTAAAATTTTTTTAATGTTTCCTATTCTTTTAATTCAAACTTTATTTTAAATTCAAAAAATAAAATAACAGACAAGAGGCTCCTTAACATGTTATGGAAGCATTACTCCAAAAAAGTTCTGGCCAGGCACGTTTATCTCATCTAATCCTAAAACAAACTCAGTTGTTCCTCCAGTGTTCAGAAAGATACACAGATGAATACACATTGGCTAAATGGCATTTTCAAGGTCTTCTTGTTAACAAAGAAAATGAAGAAGAGAAAAAATGCTTATCCTATTCATATCCTATAAAACTAAACCCAATATTCTTTTCTGGCCTTTAGCATTAATATAGTACTTTCTTTGCTTTTGCTGCAAAAATGTTATATTATTGTTAACTAAGCCTATGTTAAATTTATTCCTAGATATTTTATTCTTTTAGTTGCTATTGTAAATAGCATTTTTTCTTGATTTCCTCTTCATATTGTTCATTATTAATGTATAGAAACACTACTAATTTTTACATATTAATCTTGTAATGCTCCATGATTTTAGAGTGAATAAAATCATCTATTCACTCTAGTGGCTTTGTTATGGATTTTTCTGGATTTTCTAAAAATACAATCATGTAATCTGCAAATAGGGAAATTTTTACTTCTTCCTTTCCAAGTTGAATGCTTATGAATTCTTTTTCCTGCCAAATTGCTCTTACTAGAACATTAATTGATTTTCTTATGTTGAACCACCCTTGCATATCTGGGATAAATCCCACTTGTTCACAGTGAATAATTCTTTTAATGTGCCATTGGATTTGGTTTGGTAATATTTTGTTGAGGATGTTACATCTATATTCATAAGTGGTACTGATTTATAATTTTCTTTTTTTTGTGGTATCTTTATCTGGCTTGTTGTATTAGGGAGATGATTGGTTCATAGAACGAGGAAGTATTCCCTCCTCTTTAATTTTTTGGAAGATTTTAACCAGGATTGGTGTGAATTCTTCTTGGAATGTTTGGGAAAATTCACCAATGAAGCTATGTAGTCCTGGGCTTTGCTCTGTTGAGAAGTTTTTGATTACTGATTTACTCTTTTTACTTGTTATTGGTCTGTTGAAATCTTCTATTTCTTTTTGAGTCAGTGTAGGTAGTTTATATGCTTCTAGGAATTTATCCATTTAACCTAGTCTATATAATTCATTGGCATACAATTGTTCATAGTATCCTCTTATAATTCTTTATATTTTTGTGGAGTCAGCAGTAATGACCCCCCTTCCATTTCTGAGTTTAGTTAAGTGTATCCTCTCTTTTTCTTTGTAACTCATTTCAGTTTTTGTGGTCTTCAACTACAGTAATTCTGTTTGGTTCCTTTTTAATATCTCTTTATTTTGATTCTCATATTGTCCCTTCATTGAATTCCTCATATCCTTTAATTCTTTTCCTGTATTTTCATGTATCTCCTTGAGCATATTTATAAAAGTCTTTCTCATTTATGTCCAAAGTCTGGTCATCTTCTTTGATGGTTTTTGGATTTTAATTGTGTTGCTTTTGATTGGGCTGCCATTTTCTGTTAATTTGTTGTTCTTATAATCTTTAGTTGTACATTGTACATTTTAATATTTTAAGTTGTTAATTTGGGGATTTAGTCCCTGAGCTCTCTGTTCCTTAAGTATTTACAGGCATACTTGCTTTACTGTGCTTCACTTTATTGTGCTTCACAGGTATTGTGTTTTTTACAACTTGAAGGTTTGTGGCATCCTTGCATTAAACAAGTCTATCAGTGCCCTTTTTCCAACAGCATGTGTTCACTTAGTATCTCTGTGTCACATTTTGGTAATTCTCACAATAACTCAAACTTTTCCATTATTATTATATCTGTTATAGTGATCTGTGATCTTTGATGATATTATTTTCATTGTTTTGGGGCACCATGAATCAAGCCAATATAAGATGGCAAACTTAATCCACAGGGGGTTGTGTGTGTTCTGACTACTCCACCCACCAGCCTATCCCCTGAGATACAACAATATTGAAATTAGGCCAGTTAATAACCCTGCAATGGCTTCTATATGTTCAAGTGAAAAAAAGAGTTGCTTATCTCTCACTTCAAATCAAAAGTTAGAATTGATTAAGCTTAGGGAGGAAAGCATGTTGAAAGCTGAGACAGGCTAAAAGCTAGGCCTCTTACACCAGTTAGCCAAGTTGTGAATGCAAAAGAAAAGTTCTTGAAGGAAATTAAAGTGTTATTCCAGCGAACACACAAATGATAAGAAAGTGAAACAGCCTTATTGCTGATATGGAGAAAGTTTTTTTGGTCTGGATAGAAGATCAAACCAGCCACAGCATTCTGTTAAGCCAGAACCTAATCCAGAGGAACTCCCTAACTCTCTTCAATTCTGTGAAGACTGAGAGACGTGAGGAAGCTGCAGCAGAAAAGTTTGAAACTAGAAGAGGTCAGTTAACGAGTTATAAGTAAAGAACTCATTTCCGTAACAAAAAAGTGCAAGTTGAAGTAGCAAGCGCTGAAGTAGAAGCTATTGCAAGTTATCCAGAAGATCTAGCTAAGATAATTGAAGGTGGGCACACCAAACCACAAATTTTCAATGGAGATGAAACAGCCTTATGCTGGAAGAAGATGCCATCTAGGACATTCATAGCTAGAGAGTAGAAGTCAAAGTTGGTCTTCACAGCTTCAAAGGACAGGTTGGTTTTTTTTTTAAAGGTTAATGAAGCTCATGACTAACTTGAAGCCAATGATCATTTACCATCCTGAGAATCCTAGATCCCTTAAAATTATGCTAAATCTACTCTGCCTGTGCTCTCTAAATGGAACAACAAAGCCTGGATGACAACATACCTCTTTACAACAGAGTTTACTGAATATTTTTAAGCCCACTGAGACCTATTGCTCAGAATAAAAGATTCCTTTCAAAATATGACTGCTCCTTGATAATGCACATGGTCACCCAAGAACTCTAATGGAGATGTACTACAAGATTAACACTGTATTCATGTCTGCTAACACAATGTCCATTCTGTAGTCCATGGATCAAAGAGTCATTTAAACTTTCAAGTCTTATTTAAGAACTACATTTCATAAGGCTATAGCTGCCATAAATAGTGATTCCTCTGATGGACCTGGACAAAGTAAATTGAAGACATTCTGGAAAGGATTCACCATTCTAGATGTCAGTAAGAATATCTGTGATTCATGGGAGGAGGTCAATATATCAGCATTAACAGGAGTTTGGAAGAAGTTGATTCCAGTCTTTATGAATGACTTTGTGGGTTTAAGACTTCAGTGGAAGAAGTAAGTGCAGATGTGGTAGAAATAGCAAGATAACTAGAATTAGGAGTGGAGCCTGAAGATGTCACAGAATTGCTGCAATCTTACAATAAAACTTGAATGGATGAGGAGTTGACTATTAAATGAATGAGCAAAATAAGTAATTTCTTGAGGTGGACTCTACTGGTGAAGATGCTGTGAACATTTTATGAAATGACAACAAAGGATATAGAATATTACATCAACTTAGTCAGCAAAGCAGTGGCAGGGTTTAAATGGATTGACTCCAATTTTAAAGGAGTTGTACAAACAGCATTGGACACTTCAGAGAAATCTTTCTTGAAAAGAAGAGTCAATCGATATGGTAAACTTCATTGTTGTCTTATTTTAAGAAGTTTCCATAGCCACCCCAAACTTCAGCAACCACCACCTTGGTCAGTCAGCAGCCATTAAAATTGAGGCAAGTGCCTCCACCAGCAAAAAGATTACAACTCACTGAAGGCTCAGATGATGTTTAGCTTTTTTTTTTTAATATATTTTTTATTGAAGTATATCATTCATACATGAACATGCATAAACACTAAGTGTATACTAAAGATTGTGAACTTACAAAACAAACATACATAACATCATATAGGAGTCTCATATATCACCCCTCCACCAACACTTTGCATTGTTGTGAAACATTTGTTACAAACTATGCAAGAGCATCATCAAAATATTACTACTAACTAAGCTCCACATGCACCCCCCTTACGAGGTTTGCAATGATTAATAGGTCATAAGACCAGCCTACACGCTCCTGCTCACAGAGGCAGCGCATTCCCTCCCAAGAATAAACAAAATGGAGCAGATAAGGGCCATCACCTCCTCTGGGCCTAAGCACCACCAACCCCTTCCACATTCCAAGACCTCCTAGCCCACTTTTCCCTGACCATTTGGCCCCAGGCTGTTTTCCCACCTATTGATGTACTGTACAAAGCCATATCCACCACCCTCTGGGGACAGGCTGAAGTCTCTCTTCAGACCCCCTCCCTTGGAATAGCTTCCCAATAAACTTCCTGCCTGCAATCATCAGTCTCTGTGTCCCAGTGAGCGCCGTTTTTCTCTAATATTTGGTTCCAAAAACCTGGGTCTGGGGTCACTGGGACTGAATGATTGGTGAGGAATTTCCACCCTGCCACTGCAGAGAGAATCCATCCAGCATTGGACACCGAATCATAGCTGGGTGAGTCAAGGATTTCTCGGCTGGAGGATCCTGCTCTCTCTCTCTCTCTCTCTCCTTTTTCCGTTGTCCAGGACAACCCACCAAAAACCGAAAAACCTAGCACTAGGTCAGTGATCCTCACTGCTGTCCCAGGGGACCAAGGTGGGCAGAAAGCCTGCGTCCTTGTGGGAAGAAACCCCTTGACTCCAGAGACATCTGGCTCCAAGCGCAGTTTCCTGTTTCTTTGGAGATTTCTGACTGATTTGGTGATGCCTGTCTCACTCAGAATCTTCCCCTGTTCTAAGAATCCTTAGTCTCATCCATGCCACCTAAAATGGGGAATTCAATTTCGGCCCCCCAAAAAACCATGCCTCTGGGTTGTCTCCTTCATAACCTTAAAATTCTGAACCCGGAAGGAGAGAGAAAACTTAAAAAGCTCATTTTCTATTCAACCTCTGTGTGGCCACAATACAAATTGGACAATGAAAGTCAATGGTCAGAAAATGGCACTTCCGATTTCCAAGTTCTCTGAGACTTAAAGAACTTTATCCAGCACTGTGGCAAGGGGCCCGAAATTCCTTAAGTTCAGGCCTTCTTTTATCTTTGTAACTGCTCTTCCCTCTGTCAATCCTGTTCTTCTTACTAAATTCTTCTTTTACACCAAAAACCTCCTCAAAAGCTTCCTTCTTCCAATCCTTCCTCCCCCTCCTCCTAGTCACAGCCTTCAGCCCCAACTTTTTTCCCCTCATCATACAGGCGTGGAGGCCAGCGCTTGCCTCCCCTCCCCACCCTTTCCCCCCTTCCGCACACAGAAAACACTTCTTCCAACTCTCATCCCTCTAATCACGCCCCTCCTCCACCACCATATGCCTCATCAGCACCCCCTGAACTTGCTAAGTCTTCCTTCCATTCCCCCATACCTCTCCCTGGGCCCACTCCCTTCTCCCCGTCCATCACCTGCCCTCCAGCCCAACTCCCCGCTCTCCAGCCTCCTTCCCCAGCTCCTGCCCTCCCTCTCCAGAAAGTGGCTGAGGCAGAAAGCATTATGCATGTCACGATCTCTTCTTCCTCTCTGATCTCTCCCAAATCAAACACTGTCTCAGGTCCTATTCCTCTGATCCCTCTCATCTTATCAAAAACTTCAATACCCAGCTGTCCCTAATAATTTTACTTGACAAACCTACAACTGTTCGCCTCTTACAAGTAAGCTTTTAGCTAACTCCTAAGTCTAAGTGTACTCCTAAAAAGCAATAATCCAACATATATATGTTAAATACCTATCTAAATTGCTAAATTAAAGCTTAACCACATTTATAATGCTCAAATATTCCTAACTGTTGCTGATTACTAGTAAAAGTGTTTCTAAAAACAAGCTTTCATATTACAAGCAACATTGATTCCAGAAGAAAAAAATCTTAAAAGCAGTAAAATCAGATATAAAATAATGAAGAGCCTAAAAATAGCCATACCAAAGGAGTAAGAATTATGAGTAAAGTTAATGAGCTTTATGTTTCTGTTGGTGTGTCTTAACTCTTTTTGTGTTTGTTCAGTGCCAGTGTATATTTTAATACCTTCAGATGGTAATATTAAACTGATAAATGAAAATTCTTAAAAGAGCTCTATTCAAATGGCCAAAATTTAAATAAGCGTTTATATTAATAAATAAGTATGAATGCTAATAAGGTAAATTTGCATTATGTATATTCAGTCTTTAAAGTGATGAAAATTGTAAGTCTAGACTAATGAAATTACTACAAATCTCTTCATAAAAAATAGTTCTTGTCTTGAAATGAAGTAACTATACTCTATGTGGTTATGAATAGTTACAAGAAGTTTGTAGAAGCATTGCTTAAACTGAAATATTCAAATGGATAATTACAGGAAGTCATTATTATTCATAACAGGAAAACCTGTCAGAAGCCACCTCAGTCTGCATATTAAAGTGGTGATAGGGAGAAGAGAATTTTGATTCCATTAGGAATCTTAGGAATCATAGCAATTGTATGTTATAAGAAATTTGCTTTGAGACATTTCCCAAAATCATTTTAGTAAGTTATGTATGTAGGGTGTATAGAATGCATTTTTATTAATAAAGAAAAAGACAGTAATTTTGTCCTAAAATAAAATGACTGGTTATAAAGAAAACTTAAAATATAAAACAAAACCTGAATGAATACAGAAAATGCAGAAAGATCATTAAAAAGAAATTTTTGTAGTTGAGTAAAATTTATTAGGTCTATCTATAAACTTTTAAAAGCTGTAATATCAAATAGTATACTGATGCAAAGTTAAAATTTTGTTCTTTCTCCATTAAAACAACAAAATTCCCCAAATCAGTGGTCTGTTTCAGCAAAAGTTTGCAAAATGTTTTTCTGACTAATCAGTATACAAAAGAAAAAATCTCTTTTATCAAAATAGCTTCTTATACTTAACCATATCATTTCCTTGGCTGTTTAAGAATACTAAATCTTATCACTTTTAAAAGAACATAATGTTCAAACCTGTCTTCTTAGTGCCAAATCCTGAAAAATATCGTTCACCTTGAGAAAAAGTGAAATAATAGAATAGTTGAGTTTGTTTGATATAAGTTGAATGAAACAACAACAACAACAACAAAAAAGTGTTTGAAATTAAAAGAGGTTCTTTAACCCGCTGTTAATCAAAGTTGTATCAGCAAAATGTTCATATGAATACTTAAAGGGTACATAAAATTCCTGAAAATCTAAATTTTTTTTTGGCATAATATTAGATAAAGTATAGTTTTGTTAATCATGGTTTTAATTTTTTTTTTTTTCAAAATGGTATGTGTCACAGAAACAACCTCTTCGCCTAGAAATCAAGAGGCGGATGCTTTAGCTCATGTTCATCTAGTTTGCCCCTCCTCCACTAAAAAAGCAGCTTTATGGCTGCAGAAAGAGTGGCCATCGAGGGCTGCCAGAGGTGGTGCATAACAGTGGATTATCATGAATTAAAGTAACACCACTGCTGTCTGCAACAGTCCCAAATATTGCAAGTTTCTTGTAAAATTAATATCCAGTTATGTCACTGTCACTTTGTTTTAAAACTTGCTAAGACTTTCTTTAGTATCTTTTTAGGCAAATCAAGCCAGCCTGCATTCACCTTCCTGTGAGAAGGCCAACAGTGGATTTTGCAGTGCTTCCCCAAGGCTGTGTCATAGTCCAACCATCTGTCCTGGTGTGGTGGCAAAGATTCTGGCTGCGTGGAAAAACCTGTGGCCGTAATCCTATTGATGATATTATGTTAACCAGTAATCTTTTTTTTCAGAATTAAAAGCAGCATCAGAGACAATGGTATCTTATCTTAAGAGCCTAGGATAGGCAAACAATTGCAACAAGCTACAAAGTCCTGACTGTCAATCAAATTCTTAAAAGTTGAGTAAAACAAAAACTGTACCCTCTGCTGTACTTGATAAAGTACAATGTTTTCTCATATTAATAGAGTTTATAATATTGTTGGGGTACTGAAAACCCTTCATCCCTCATTTAGCTCAGATATTAAAACTATTATATGTGTTAATCAGAAAAGGTTGTGCATGGAAATGAGAAAAACCCCCACCAGGATGCTTTTTAGAAAAGAAAAAGAGTAAAAAGGACAATAACACAAGTTTAAGCAGTAAGGGGGGTGGTGAACCTTAGCTTACCCTGTAAATTGGATGTAACCAGGACCAATATTGGCTTTGGGTGGGGTTTGTGGCAGAGGCAACATTCTAAACCAATACCCCTTGGGCTTTAGTCACAATTGCGAGAAGAAGCCAAAGTACAAGACAGGAACAATGAACCGTTGTGGGCTGCCCTCTGTGGGGAAGAAAGATCTGTGGAAGAATATCTGGGACATCTGCCAGCAGTGACACGTAACTGTCTGTCATGTCCCTGCCCCCTCTTCTAACATCTCTCTTGGGACTGTTGAGGTAGATGCCCTCACAAAGATCCAGAGCCAGACCACTGAGACCCAAAAGCAGCAGAGTGGCTTCACCAAAAAGGCAAACATCATGGATACCAGACCTTGTGGTGCCAAGGCCAGCAGTTCTAATGCCTGTCACTCACCAGCAGCTCATGAACCTCACCCACGAGTGTCCTTCGTGCTCACTCCAAAGACTGCGACATCGGTCCCCTCCTGTTCTCAGAAGGGGCAAGGTATGCTTTCAGTGCTGCAGACACTGCAGCGAACTCTTGTAATTCGGCACAGTGGGCTGTAGCCATGGCTCCAGTTAAGATGCTAACAGCAAGACCAAGACAGGCACTAAAGTTATAAGTTAAAGGGCCAGCTGCCCCACAGCCCAAAAGGGGGAAGTAATAATAATTTGTTGTTGCCTATGCCTCAAACTATACAAACTGGGAAAAAATAAAATCATTTTAACCGTAGGCCTATGCAGCCCTACTGGTTGGGAATCTTAAATCCATGGAAAATAAAAAATCACCCAAAAACACTTTTATGAAATCACAGTTAATAATCTGAAGTCTCCTATTCCCACTAAAACACTATGTGTGTAAGCACACCAAATTATGTAATTTCACTGTCAACCATTAATGTTCAATGTTGAATATATAATCTTATTATTCCTTCTCCTCAGATTCCTGGAAGTGATAACCTCACAGCCCACCTTAAATTTCATGGTTAATTCTGATCCTTACCACAATTATAACTCTCATTCTCCTCACATCAGCAGGTCCATACATCTTCCGCTCAATAACTCAGTTTATCCAAACAGCCATCCAAGATGTCACCCACGATCATGTACATGATCTTCTCCTGTTGCAAAAATACAGTGCCAGCCACGGAGCCAGAAGCCGCAGTATCTCAACGCCAAAAGGGGAACAGTAACTGATTCTCACAATGCCCCATAACAGCAGAAAGCAACCAGATGATCAATACCCACCTTCCCGCTCTCCCTCTCCACACAAATAGTTTGCAAAAAGGGTTGGGAATGTTAGCCTCATTTAGCAAAACAACCGGGGTCCCTGTGACCCCGGTCGGCACCAGCAGGTCTCCCCTGCCCCGATAACAGATGACCCCCCAAACCCCCACCCCTGTCCCTAATCCAACAGGATGTACTAATCTCAAAACCAACCATGAGAATATCACGAGATCATGGGAGGCACATGTGCAATCATAAATGAAACTTGTTGTTTTTATATTAACAAAACTGGACAGGTAGAAAAAAATCTTAGTCTTTTCTCTTACTTTACTTCACCTTTTGTCTATTATAACACCACTACTGTTATTATTGTTGCTGCTTCTTTTTGCTCCTTGTCTCTTATAGCTTCTCATTCAATTCACATGCTGAATTGTACAATCAACAACTCCGGAATATATGAACAGCATCTGCTTGCTACATGAACGCCAATACCAACCTCTTCGGGACCAGAAATCAGAATCCACTGGACAGAATAGAAGGGAACCCTTCGCTGACCCATAACAGCAGGAAGTAGCCAGACTGAATTGACATCCCAAATCATGTCCAGTATTCCCATTACTTAGGCCCTTTGTCATATATATATAATCAGAGTTAGGAATGTTCGGAGGTCTCCCCTTACGAGGTTTGCAATGATTAAAAGATCATAAGACCTGCCTATGTGCTCCTGCTCCACTCATCTCCTCCCAAGAATAAAGAAAATGGAGCAGATAAGGGCCATCACCCCCTCCTGGCCCAAGCTCCACCAACCCCTCCCACATTCTAAGACCTCCTAGCCCACTTTCCCCTGGCCATTTGGCCCCAGGCTTTACTTGGTTTCCCCACCTATTGATGTACTGTATAAAGCCATATCCACCACCCTCTGGGGGCGGGCTGAAGTCTCTCTTCAGACCCCTGCCATTCCAGTGAGGGGCGGGGCTGAAGTCTATTCTTCAGACCCCCTCCGTTGGGAGAGCTCCCCAATAAACTTCCTGCCTGCAATTGTCAGTCTCCGCATCCCGGTGAGCACCACCATTTTCTCCAACACCAGCTTACATTTGGTGTATTTGTCCCCCAACCCACCTTATTTTTTTTAAATATATTCTTATTATATAGGTTGTGAAATTACAAAACAATCATACACCCGTGTAGAATTCCCATACAACACCCCTTCACCAACACACCACACCGTGGTGGAACATTTATTATGGATTATGAGATAACATCAGATTATTACCACCAACCATGATCCATAAGAGTACATCTGGCACACTTTTTCCATACCCCTCCATATCAACACAGTACATCTTTGGCATTGATGCAAGAATATTACAATATTGCTGTTAACCACAGTCTATAGGTCACACTAATTGTATTTTTCCCATGCTTCTCCACATTCCCCCGACCCTGCAATAGTGACGAACATCTGCTCTAGCTCACAAAGAATACTCTTGCATCTGTACCATCAACCACAATTCTCATCCACCTCTGTATTCACTGTGTTATTCAGTCCCTAGATTATTCTCTAGCTTTCTTTCAATTGACATTTATATCCCTAGACTACCCTTTTCAGCCACAATCCCATTTATAAACCAGCTGCTACTCACTATAATGTGTTACCAACTCTATCCATTTCCACACTTTTACAATCAAGTTAATTAAAACTTCTACATATATTAAGCATCAGTAGTCCTTCTTGGTCCTCTTCTTATCCCCTAATAACCTATACTCTAGGTTTTAACTCCATGTGTTTATTCTTCATATTTAGTTCATATTAATGAGATCAGGCAATATTTGTCCTTTCATGTCTGGCTTACTTTGCTTAGTATAATGTCTTCAAGATTCATGCTTGTTATCATATGTGTCCCAATTTCATTTCTTCCTACTGCAACATAGTATTCCATCATATGTATATACAATGGTTAGCATTTTTTAACAAAATAAAGTATTTTTAAACTAAGGTATGTACATTTTTTTAGACATAATGCTATTATACAGTTAATAAACTACAGTATAGTATAAAAGTAACTTCTTTATGTACCGGGAAACCAAAAAAGTTGTGTGGCTCACTTTATTGCGATAATTACCTTATTGTGGTCATCTAGAACCAAACCTACAATATCTCCAAGATATCCAGCTAGTCATATGACAGAGATTTCCTGGAATGCCAGGAGCTAACAAAAACAAACAAAAGCAAAACACACCTTACACAGTTTTTTCAAATTGGCTTTGTGTTGGCCAGTGCTCTTCAGATTTTAGCCTTCTTATCAACATGATCACCCCAAGGGGAAAGTGAAGTGCAGGGTCCTCTCTATCTTTGCAGAGCTTGTGTCTAGTCTTGAGCTTGTGCTTACTAGTGGCCTTAAGAATTCTCCACTTTATAGGAATTTGAATGTCCATTCTACTCCCTAAAAAGTAGACTTTCTTCCCCTCCAGGGTGCTCTATTGTATGACTTAATGCAGGTAATCCTTTTGCTTCAGGCTATTTTGAGTTCATTGTTTCTTGAACCACTTTAGCTGCCTGCAAACTGCTTCTGCAAGCAGGACAAAGTTCTCTGAGGGTGAGTCCCAAAAAAGTTTCCTGGTTCAGGATTTCATGCTTCCACCTGATAGATTGACAAGGATGACCATCATGTGTGCATAGGGGTTACTCTGCTTTCTCTGGAACAGTAACAGGAGCCACAATAGAAGCACAGGCTGGCTCCATACCACACCAGGGAGGGTTTGGGGTAGGGGCCAGCAAGGGGTCTAGGAGCTTCTCCTATCATTTTGAAACCTGCATTTTCTTGATTTGGTACTTGCCCAGTTACTGCAACCCTTTAACTCTTTTCCAGGATTTTGAGTACAAGGGCTCTGCTTAGTTTTACTAGTTGTTCAAATCTTCTGTGGGAGAATGGTACCCTGGAACATCTTACACTGCCATCTTGGTTGACTGGAAACCCTAGATTATATATTAACAACATTTTAGCTATTACTTTTCTATAAATATAGAGACAGTTACCAATAAAATGTTAATATCCTAAAGAGAAATCACTGCAATATCTATCATCCTTCTAGCCCTTTGGTTTCTTTTGGCCTAGAGTCTACCTGTGAACTTTACAAATTTCAGAACACTATGCTAGAATCCATGGTTGTCAAGGCATCCAATGTATCCCTAAGCAGTTCTTGAGCCATTTGAGAATCACTCAGAGAGTGTTGTGGGACAATACCTTGCAGTCTTTGCAAACAACAGATTATTCATATTGTTGACTTTATTCCTAGCTTACCAAAGCCCCACTCTTGGAAAATGAAGATTCAAAGCTAAGATCCAAAGTCAGAGAGCTAAGTTCCTCATCATAAAGGCCAGACTTAAACTTTTACCTACCAGAATATAGCATTAGTGTTTGCTTTACTTACTGAAGATAGAGCCTCTCTTCAAATTAGTTTGAATTGTCCATGGGCAGTGCAGACAGGAAAGGAAATTTATTTATGCAATTGTCTTGTTCAATATTATCTGTCATGAAGTAACCAGAATATATATTTCATGGCAAAATTATATCATAGAACACTTTATAAAATATATTGAAAACAATTCTATGGAAAAGAATCAAATATAAGTGCAGACTTATCTTGTTTCCCATCTTCCTATTTTCCCACCTCTTTGGCATGCCCTCTCCTCTCCCAGTTGACAGGCTATAGTTCGTGAAGCTAAATGATTTAGAACATCTTTCATAGAAAGAAAAGGTTATCTGTACCACTCAAGCCAATTGATCTTCTGTCTACTCCACTACAAAATCACCCCCTTCCTTATATTTAAAGAGAAACATGATCTGATCTTGACATTCCAACTCTTCAGAGGAAGGCCTGTGCTACTTTGGCCCTACCTCCTTTAAGAATGGATGGAAAGCTGTGGTAATATCAATATTTTCACACTTACTAAACGGCTGTTGAGGATCATAATATACCTACCAACTGCTCCAGGCAAAATTTACTTAAACCAGTCTTCTGAGATGATACTGCCATGATGAAAGTGAAGAGGTTTCAATTAAAGGCCATGACTACTGACAGAGAAGGTCACCTTGGAATGTAATAAACAAGCTCTCCAGTCTCATGCTAATAGGAGCTGGGTGGGGAAACATCCTGAGCTTGTAAGATTTACAATGTCTGTGAATTTCAGAAATGTAAAAGAGCTGAGTCATTGACCTTTAAGACTTGTTGATTTCAGTAAAATGTAACTGTCAAGTATTTATTGTCCTTGCACATGCGCACACATATTTTCTTTGTTCTAAAGCCAAATAAAAGCCACACTTTATGAGGTGGCTGGGCTCTTCTCTCCATATCGGAGGGAGGGTCCCCTGATCCCAGTTTTTCTTCTCTTTGTCTTATTCTTTCCTTCTCATCCATGGCACCGTTTTCACTAACCCATTTCCTGAATGCCAACAGAAAGTGTCTTGGCTAAACCAAAGCAGAGCAGGTTAATAAAATGATGGTCAAGGTAAATAAGGAAGAAATGAGAAATGTTAGAAAAAAAGAATGTGCTATACTAAGAAAAGACGAACAATCTGATTATGCTGACATTCAACACTGGAGCTTCCTCATGCTTTAAGGGTAGACAGTTTATTCTTTTCAGTCTAATCTCATACCACACCTTTTGTACCTTTCATGCAATTAACTACTTGATATGCATTTCTTTATGCTTTCCACTCACAGTGCTCAGCATAATATATATTAGGTATGCAATGATTATCTGTTGAAAATAAGAAAGTATATGCCCCCCTTTTTAATTGAACCCTTGATATATACCCTAAAACTGTACATCTAATACTTTATAGTATTATACACCACTTCTTGGGTCAGCCACATGCACCAGTCAATCCTTGATTTTGTCCCCGACAAATGCAATAAATAACAGGCCTATTGTAGGAAAGCCATGGCTTCCATTAATTTCTTTAAATATTCTGAAACTCTTCATTCTGTTCCTTCTTGGGTCAAATTTCTTAAAACTGTGCTTCCTGCTGTGTAAAAGAATTTCAATATGAGTTTATTTTAATTGATGATAACACTGCTTGCTTTAATGTTCTGGTCACTGTCGGTTCCAAAGCTTAATCAATACGCATCTTCTTTTTTCTCTTGTTTCTCTCAAACAACCTTTGGCATTAACTTGGCTACTGATAAAAATCGACTTCAATATGGAAAATGTGACTCGTCAATTAGTAACCACCATGTTCACTAACACAAAGGGGATCTTGGGTTTTGCATAGCACTGAGTAACAGCTTGAATCAAATCAAAATAGAGGCCATAAAGAAATCTCTATCAACCCTCATTACTCTAGTATCATCTATTGAAAATAGCTGCTGTTAATATTTGCTCTAATTTAAGAGAGAAACACATGAAATCAAACATCAAAGAAAACTGTGTCTACAATATGGGAAGCACTTGCCTAATTGGAATTTTCCAGCTGTTTGGTATTATTAGATAAAACTTCATTATGCTGGATAGCTCTGATTCTCCTGTATAGATGTTTTGGCAAAATGCAGACATAGACAAAACTACATCTGTTATTCATGGAAAAGAAAAACTGTAAAATGTTAATATAGTAAAGAACCTTATACCAGTTGACCAGAAGCATATTTTTTATATCATTAGTTGCAGAAACCCTCGAATGACTCTAAATAGTAGGAGTATATCAGCTCTAGCAGCCAGGATGATTAGAATTCTTTAGCTGCAATGTTTAATGAAAATTAGCCCAGGCGTGAGAAAATAAAACACAATCAAGAGTTGGACACGTTTTCCAGACTTTATAAAATAATTATAACATCTAAATAGGTAAGACATGATTTTCCATGTATAAAGGTGACAAAGACAGTGATTGTCAATAGAAATCTTATTTTAAAAACTGATTGCTCCATGTTGTGAACTTTCAAAGTGTTTTGGAAATTGTCTAAAGAGATGTCAATACGGGCAGAAGCCAATGCATATCTCTCTTATGACTCTTCATAAGAGCCTTTTAGAGTCATTTTTAAATAATGCTATTTGGATTATTTGTTTTATTTGATAAAGACATTCACAGTTAAAGATAAAGGCTTGAAAATGAGTGTAAATTAAAATGTGTCTTTTGAATTTCTGTGCCTAAAGGAGTCTATGGTAAATTCACATTTTAATCTTCAAGAATATCTTAAAATCAAAATTTCTGTCTGTAACATAATATATAAGTACTTTGGAAACGTTTAATGATGGTCATTCCAAGGAAATGCCCATGAAGGCCATTTCAAAGGAAAGTAACCTGCCTTAAGAACCACCCCCCATACCTTCTATAATGCCTGCCACTTTCTAGATCCTCACTGAAAAGATGCATTACTACATGAATACACAATGATTCTTATGATCTGGTGTGATTCTTCATCTATAGTTTGAATGTTGTGAAGAAACTTCAAATTCTTGCTAGAGGCCGATGCCTTCAGAAAATTGTAGAATTCACTTGCATAGGCTCCGAAACCTGACTAATTTAATTAGCACAGCTTGTGTCTCTGGAAATGTTCTTGTCCTGGGTATTGGTAGGACAGTGGCCACTTTGTGAAAGAGCTAAGCCATATTGCTTTTTCTCATCCAATGAAATCTAATCAAAGAGTGCAGTTATACAATGGAAACAAAAGAATGATTTGTTCAGTTTTAAGGTCATTTTTCCTCTTTTTCATAGGGTTATCACTCATATGAACAGAGCCCAAAGAAGAGAAGTCAATTCAGGCCAATCCCAACACAGTCTTCCCTACTTTTTTGTTTTTCTTTTTTTATCTCTCTTTGATAATCCAGAGACTAAAGAGCTGCTGGGACTAGGGATGGAGCTGTTAATTTTGAATCACAGAAATATAAAACATTACAAATGCAAATTCTATTATTGCTATGTGCATATTTATGTGTGCTTTGGGGGACTGGGAGGTGGGAAATGTTTCCTGTATTAGAAAAATAATCTAAGAACTGAAACTTCTAAAATACCATCACCCCATTGAACACTTCAAGTGACAGAGAATCTAATAAACCCTGAAAAAATTTCCTAAGTTAAAGAGAGATTTTTCTACATAAAAATGAACATAACATACTTGGTAAGATCTGACTAGTAAATAGTAGAAGAGGATACTTACTGCCTTGTTTCAAATAATGTATTTATAATACTAATACTTAAGAGTGTAAAATCATTGTTGAATCACTTTGAAATAAAGATCAACTAAAAGACCTTACTTATTCCACATGTACTTCTGAACCAGTATAGTAGATGATTTGAATACACATTCAGGACCATATAATATTAATATTAGCAGCCAGGAGAAACCAGCATTTGACAAAGGCTATTACACAGTCTAGGGAAGCTGAAGCATGGTATAAACAGGTTGAAGTCATCCAAAGATATTTTTTTTTCTGTAACTATGTAGGGACTGAGCCAAAGAAAAGTATCCATTAACAGATTTCACTGTTGGGAATAATTCAACTATCTCAACACATACAATTCCCCCACTATTCCCAGTCATTACCCAATATCTACCTAAGGTGATTTACTCACTATCCCTTTTGTACAATCCACCACATTTCCTCCAATCAACATGAGCTTCTGCCTATTTTTCACACAATGTAACAAATATTTATTATTAAACGTTTATTAGTTGCCAGACATTTGAAAGCTGCTGGGGATTCAGTAGAAAACAAAAAGACAAAAATCATTGCCTTCATCAAACTTCTATTCTAATTTGAGAGAGACAGAAAATAAAAGCAATAAATATTCCTGGCACAAGCCCTTTTCTCAATTCCCCATAGGGAAAGCTGAGACCAAGCATGGAGATTGTGAAGAGAATTACAGCACAGAACCCCTTAAAATTGGAAATTCTATAGCTACTACCAGACTATCCAACCAAGCCATTCCACTGGACACCACTATCTGAGTCCCTGTTTGGTACAATGTTGCAAAGGCCACTTTGTTGCCTCCAGCAGTAGTAAAAATAACTTCTTAATATTATTTTATATAATATATAAACAATGGCTAAAATGTATATTTCTTAGTGTTTTAGTGTTTTGCATCTATTAACTATTCTAATCCTCACTGCGATCCTATGTGGTAGGTAGAAAATTTTACAGCATTTATTGATTTCAATGGTATATTTCAAGTTACCAACATGATGTAAACTGGGCCACAAAATTCCTGAAAATTTAAAAATCAGTTCTCACAGGTGTGACCTATCTGCCTCCCAAAGGTAGTGTTCTGGGTGACATAACTTCCCTAGCTAAAATCTAGTCCCTCAATCTTCCAAGGCCCAGGCTGAGGAAACAGTTTCTCAAAGGAAACAATCTACAGAGGTATCCACAGTGATGATACTATTTAACTTTACACATTCCAGTGTAATCACATTGCAAAATAGGATTTTTGCTTTATGTTTTCAAATGCATACAATGATTCACATATTTCTCAAAAAAATCCAAAAAACAAACAGTGTCTAACATCAAATGAAAATTTAACCCTCTTTCTTTAGTGATAAAGAAATACCATCTCAATCTTTAAAATGATCGTCCCAAATCACCCCACCCCCACCTCCTTCTACCCATCAAGGTTTCAGAAAATCTTATCACTTAATCTCAGTCTGGGCACTAGATTACAGATTCCACTGGGTACTTGGGAATTGTGTCCATGTAATAGAGCTACATGATGTAATCTTAAATCATATGACAAAAGGATGGTATGTTCATTCAGCTCCAGTGCCTATTACAATATTTGGAATAGTGTAGGTGCTCAGCAAGTGTTAGCTATGGGGAAACAAAATATGTTTATTCATTTCACTATTTCAATAATCCCACAAAAAACGAGACTAAAATGAGACTAAAAGATAATATGATGACCAGAGGGCAACAAAAAAATACAAATGACTCTGAGAAACAGGAAAACATGGACCAGTCCAATGAAAAAATTAAAAACCAGAAAGTGATTCAGAACATCAAACAACTAATCAAAGCTATCCAAACAAATATCATGGACCAAATTAAAGAAGTGAAGGAAGAGATTAAGGATATAAAGAAGACACTGGGAGAACATACTGAAGAAATTGCAAACATGTCTAAAAAGATAATGGATATAATGGTGAACAATGGCACAATCCAAGAAACCAAAAAGACGCTGGATTCACATAACAGCAGATTTGAACAGGCAGAGGAAAGAATTAATATATGGAAGACAATACAGCTGAAATCAAAGAGATAGTAGAACAGATAGACAAAAAGATAGAAAAAATCCAACATGGACTCAGGGAATTAACTGATAACACAAAACACACAAACGTACACATTATGGGCATCCCAGAAGAAGAAGAGAAGGGAAAGGGAACAGAAGGAGTGTTGAAGGAAATAATGGCTGAAAACTTCCCAATCCTATTGAGAGAGGTAGATGTGCAGATCCAGGAAGCACAGCACACCCCAAATAGTATAAGTCCCAACAGGGCAACTCCAAGACATATACCTGTCAAAATGTCCAATGTTCAAGACAAAGAGAAAATACTAAAGGCAGCAAGAGAAAAGAGAACCATCACATACAAGGGAAGCACAACAAGATTAAGTGCTGATTTCTCAGCTAAAACCATGGAGGCAAGAAGACAGTGGTATGACATAGTCAAAATACTAAAAGAAAAAAACTAGCAACCATGAATTCTCTATCCAGCAAAACTGGCATTCAAAAATGATGGACAGTTCAAAATATTCACAGATAAACAGAAATTAAGAGAGTATATTAAGAAGAAACCAGCACTTCAAGAAATACTAAAGGAATGTCTACAAGTTGAAAGGAAAAAACAAGGAGGAGAGTTTAAAAACAACTGAAAAGACAAAAAGAGAAACAAAACAACATATGACATACATTAAACTAAGAAAAAATGGTTGAAGTAAGAAATTCGTTATGAGTAATAACACTGAATGTTAATGGATTAAATTCACCAATCAAGAGACACAGATTGGCAGAATGGATAAGAAAATATGATCCATCTATATGCTGTCTACAAGAAACACAACTTCGACCCAGGGATTCAAGGAGGATGAAAGTAAATGGCTGGAAAACCATTTTACAAGCCAACAATAGCCAAAAAAGGGCAGGAGTAGCTATTCTAATACCAGACAAAATAGACTTTAAATACAAAACTATTGTAAGAGACAGAGATGGACACTACATATTAGTAAAAGGAGTAATCGCTCAAGAAGAGAGAACAATCATCAACATTTACACACCTAATCGGGGTGCCTCAAAATACATGAGGCAAACTCTGGAAAAACTAAGAGGAAAAATAAATGTCTCTACAAAATAGCAGGGTACTTCTTTTTTTTTTTTTCTTTTTTCTTTAAAGATTTATTTATTTACTTTATCCATTTTAAATCCCCCCTTCCCCATTTGCTGTTTTTTTTGTATGTCCATTCACTGTGCAATTCTCTGTGTCTGTTTCCTGCCATCTCTTCTCATCCTCCTCCTCCAGTCTTCACCAGGATTCGATCCTGGAGACCTCTGATGTAAGAGAGAGGTGTTATGCCACCTACGCCACCTCCGTTCCTGGCTTCTGGAGCTTTCGGAGCATATCGTCTTGTCTCTCTCCTGTTACGTCATCATCCTGCTACATGGCTCTCGGGGCCCGACACCTCAGCAGCACACAGAGCCTGGCAGCCCGTGCGCCTTCGGGAGGTCCCGGGGATCGAACCCAGGTCCCTCCATATGGCAGACAGACGCCCAACCATTTGAGCCACATCCGCCCCCCTAGCAGGGGACTTCAACACACCACTACCAACATTAGACAGAACATCTAGATGGAGAATCAATAATGAAACTAAGGCACTCAACAATACATTAGAAGACCTGGACTTAATAGAAAAATACAGAACATTACACCCAAATACACCAGGATTTACATTCTTCTCGAGTACACATGGAACATACTCCAAAATAGACCACATGCTAGGCCACAGAACAACTCTCAATGAATTCAGAAAGACTGAGATTATACAAAGTAATTACTCTGACCACAATGGAATGAAATTGGAAATCACTAAGGGCCAGAGAAACAGGTTAGGCACAAGGATATGGAAGTTAAACAACACACTCTTAGACAAACAGTGGGTCAAAGAGGAAATCTCAAAAGAAATCAGTAACTACCTGGAAACTAATGAAAACGACAACACAACATATCAAAATCTATGGGATGCAGCGAAAGCAGTCCTGAGAGGGAAGTTCATAGCCATAAATTCATATATTAAAAAAGAAGAAAGAGCTAAAATTGAAGACCCAACTGCACACTTGGAGGAATTGGAAAAACAACAACAAACTAAACCTAAAGGAAGTAGAAAGCAGGAAATAACAAAATTAGAGCAGAACTAAATGAAATAGAGAATAAGAAAGCACAGGAAACAATAAACAAAACCAAAAGCTGGTTCTTCGAGAATATCAATAAAATTGACAAACCCTTAGCCAGACTAACAAAGAAAAAGAGAGAACAGATGCAAATACATAAAATAAGGAATGAGCAAGGGGATATCACTACTGACCCCACAGAAATAAAGAGTATCATAAGAGGATACTTTGAAAAATTATATGCCAACAAGAATGATAATTTAGAGGAAATGGACAAGTTTCTAGAAACCCACAAACAGCCTACATTGATGAAAGAAGAAATAGATGAACTCAACAGTCCAATTACAAGTAAAGAGATAGACTCAGCCATCAAAAACCTCCCAACTAAGAAGAGCCCAGGACCAGATGGCTTCACAGTTGAATTCTACCAAACATTCGAGAAAGAGCTAACACCAATTCTGCTTAAGCTCTTCCAAAAAATAGAAGTAGAAGGAATATTGCCTAACTCATTCTATGATGCCAACATAACCCTAATACCAAAACCAAATAAAGATACCACAAGAAAGGAAAATTACAAACCAATTTCTCTAATGAACCTAGAAGATAAAATCCTCAACAAAATAATTGCTAATCGCATTCATCAACATATCAAAAGGACTATACACCATGACCAAGTGGGTTTCATCCTGGGTATTCAAGGATGGTTCAATATGAGAAAATCAATCAATGTAATACACCACATAAACAGATTGATAGAAAAAAATCACATGATCATCTCTATAGGTGCAGAAAAAGCGTTCGACAAAATACAGCACTCTTTCCTCATAAAAACACTACAAAAGATAGGAATAGATGCAAACTTTCTGAATATGAGAAAGGGTATATATGAAAAACCCAAAGCTAACGTCATTTTCAATGGAGATATCCTAAAAGCCTTCCCTCTAGACGGGAACTAGACAAGGATGCCCACTATCACCGCTCTTATTTAACATTGCTTAGAAGTACTTGCGCGAGCACTGAGTCAAGAAAAGGACATAAAAGGCATCCGGATTGGAAAACAAGAACTAAAAATTTCATTATTTGCAGATGACATGATCCTATACATAGAAATCCCTGAGAAATCTACAACAAAGCTTCTAGAACTTATAAAGGAGTTCAGTAATGTTGCAGGCTATAAGATCAATGCTCAAAAATCAGTAGCATTTCTATACACCAATAATGAGCAAACTGAGGAGGAAATCAGGAAAAAAATACCATTTACAATATTAACTAAAAGAATCAAATACCTAGGAATACATTTAACTAAAGATGTAAAAAACTTATATACAGAAAACTACACAACACTGTTAAAGGAAATCAAAGAAGACTTAAATAAATGGGAAAATATTCCCTGTTCATGGATAGGAAGACTAAACATCATCAAGATGTCTATCCTACCCAAAGTAATCTACAGATTTAATGCAATCCCAATAAGAGTCAACACTGTATTTTTTAAGGAACTGAAAAAAATAACCACGAAATATATTTGGAGAAGCAAGAGGCCCCGAATTGTCACAGACAAATTGAAAAAGAAAAATGAAGTTGGAGGTATCAAACTACCTGACTTTAAAACATACTACAAAGCTACAGTTATCAAAACTGCGTGGTATTGGCACAAGGATAGACCTGCTGACCAATGGAACCGAATTGAGAGTTCTGATATAGATCCTCGCATATACAGTTATCTGAAAGTTGACAAGGCCACAAAGACCACTCAGTTGGGAGAGAATGGCCTCTTTAACAAAAGGTGCTTGGAAAACTGGATATCCATATCCAAAAGAATGAGAGAAGAATACCATCTCACACCTTATACAAAAATCAACTCAAGATGGATCAAAAATCTAAATATAAGAGCCAAAACCATAAAAACCTTGGAAGATAATGTAGGGAAGCATCTACAGGACCTGGTAATAGGAAATGGTTTCAGGAACTTCACAGCCAAAGCACGAGCAGCAAGAGAAAAAATAGATAAATGGGATCTCCTCAAAATTAAAATCTTCTGCACCTCAAAGGACGTTATTAAGAAAATAAAAAGGCAGCCTACCCAATTTGAGAAAATATTTGGCAACCATATATCTGATAGGAGCCTAATATCCTGCATATATAAAGAAATCCTACTCTTTGAAAATAAAAAGACAAACAACCCATTTAGAAAAAGAGCAAGTGACCTGAAAAGACACTTCTCCAAGGAAGAAATACAAATGACTAAAAAGCACATGAAAAAATGCTCAACATCGCTGGCTATCAGGGAAATGCAAATCAAAACTACAATGAGATACCATCTTACACCCATCAGAATGGCAGCTATTAAAAAAACAGCAGACACTAAATGTTGGAGAGGATATGGAGGAATAGGAACCCTCATCCACTGCTGGTGGGACTGCGGTATGGCCCAGCCACTGTGGAGGACAGTTTGGCGATTCCTCAGAAAACTAACAATAGATCTTCCTTATGATCCAGCAATTCCACTGCTGGGTATATACCCAGAAGAACTGAAAGCAAAGACACAAACAGATATATGCACACCAATGTTTACAGCGGCATTGTTCACCATTGCCAAAAGTTGGAATCAGCCCCGGTGCCCATCAACAGACGAATGGATAAGCAAAATGTGGTACATACATACAACGGAATATTACTCAGCTGTAAGAAGGAATAAAGTGCTAACACATGGAATAACGTGGATGAATCTTGAAGAACTTATGCTGAGTGAAGTAAGCCAGGCACTGAAGGATGAACAGTATATGACCTCACTGATTTGAACTGAGGAAAGTGAGCAGTCTTTGAGAACCATTGTCTGAAAGATAGGTTAACAAAGGAGAGTAAGAGAAGAGCAGGCTTTGAGCCATCACCCATATGGACATAATCTTGGTAAAGGGATAGAGTATAGTTGCATACTGAAGGATAGGACAGATGGGTAGTGATATTACTGGCTTTTGTGGTGCAGCCTTGACAGGTGGGTAGATTAGGAAGGGCAGGTTCAAATACCCAGGGCACGTAACTATGAATCTTGACATTCCATGAGTCAAGACAGGGGAGTGTTATATGCCCCAGGGGGGTGGGGAGGAAGGAACAGTTAAGATCTAATGGGGTATTTAGTGGTCATGGAAAAGGTTTCTCATTACCTTACGGTAATGGACACAGGACATGGTAAATATCATCAAAACTTATTAAACTGTATCATCTAAATTGTAAACGATACTGTAAATCATTGACAATGTTTAGTTGCTATATTTTGCTATCTGTATAACAGTTATAACAATGCTAACATCCAAAAAAAAAGGGGGGGGATGGTTAATATGGCGTGGGGAAGGGGGGGTGGTTTGGTATCTGGGAGTCTCTGGTATTCCATGTGTGACTTTGCTGTGACCTAAAACTTCTTTGAAAATTAAATGAAAATTTGGGAGACACTGGGGATTGAGAGGGGGAAGCTGTCACGGCACACCGGCCATCCGATAACAGAGTGATAAAAGGAAAAAAAGAATATATATATATTTTTTTAAAAGGCATTTCTTTTGCTTTTTTACCATTTTTTTACTGTCCCAATCCACTAATTATATTGTTTTGTTTTGTTTTTTGTTTGATTGTTTGTTTGTTTGTTTGTTTTTCCCTGAGTTTCCTTATGTTTGTCTCTTGCATGTAAGCTTATCATTGTTGTTTCTTTTTCCTATTAAGTGTATTTGATTATTATATGGGCTACATGTTAATGGAAGATTTAGAACACAGAAGGGTTACAATGGGTACTGCAGGGGATTATTGGTGGGGGGTGTCTGGGAGGGGGTATTCATGGGAGTAAGTTCATCTGAATATACATGAAAGATATACAAAATTGTTCAAAAGATCAAAGGATGGGGCATGGTCACGGTGGGTGGACAATCACTCAATAAATGAGGGAATCTGAATTCCCAGTCTGGAGCGCTCTGCCACATTCTCCAAGGTAGCAGCAACAGGCCTCTGAGTGCAGGGACAGTATCTGTCAAAAGAGGATGACTCACTGATGAGTTCTTGTTATTGATGACTACCCTTATAAGTCTTTGCTCTTGTAACTGAAACTTAGCCTACTGTTATGGGGTGCCTAAGGGTTGCCACCTGAGAGCCTCCTTGTTGCTCTAAGCCAAACTCAGCATATGAATGCATTACCTTTCCCCCAGCGTGGGACATGACTCCCAGGGATGAGCCTCCCTGGCAACGAGGGATTAATACCAAGTGCCAACTGGCAACACGACTGGAAAAAGACCTTGAATAAAAGGGGGAAAAAGTAAAGACAAATGAGTTCAAGTGGCTAAGAGACTTCAAAGAGAGTTGGGAGGTCATCCCAGAGGTAACGCTTACGCACACCTCAGTAGGAGCTCATAGAACATCAAAGTGCCTAGCACCCCACACAGAGGGGCTCCAGAGAGCTCTGGAAACACCCAGGTCCTATATAAGGGGGGAAAGCCCCAGAGACTGACGCCTTATCAGTGGGCTCTATTTTGGAATCTGTGCTCCTGAGAGTGACAGAATTGCACTCCAGTAAGTCCTCCCTGCACATGGTTCATCAGTCCCTTCTATTCAAACCTATATGTGATGCTGGAGTTCATAGGTATACTTCCAGAGACTGGAGCTTCTGCCCTACCTATGTGCCAGGTGTGCGTGGAATCTCGGTGGAACTGCATCTCCTACCCTACAGCTCAATGGACTCATCCAAGTCACCTGGTGAGGAGACAGTGATGGGCAATCTCACTTGGAGGTGGAGTGGACATCACCATCCCAGTCCCCTCAGGATTGGGGGAAGAACTATGGGCTAGAGTGGACTTGATGGTATTCTGTTGTACACATATGGTGATTCTAGCAATGGAAGAAATTATAACAGTGAGGTGGAGCTGGTGGCCACTGGACACTTTTGGAGCAGGGAGGGGATGTGCAGTTGAAATACAGGGGCTTTTTCGGGACTTGGAGGTTGTCCTGAGTGCCGTTGTGGCGACAGATGTAGGCCATTTTAAATCAGCACACACAATTCAGAACTGTGTGGTTGAGAGTGTGGTCTACGATGTGAACTGTGGTCTATGGCTGATGGCAAGGCCCCAGGATGTGTAATTCCATTGAGGGTGATGGGCCACACTTGTAGGTGATGTTTGTGTGGGATGTGGTGGGAGGTGTGGGAGGTGGGCAACATGGGAATCCCAGTAGGTTCCATGTAATATTTAGGTAATCCAAGCACCTCTTAAAAAAAAAATTATATATATATATAACATTTTTTAAGCAAATGCCATATATGCATATATATTTATATATCATTTTACAAATATTGGTATGTATTATTAAAATTTTGATTTTTACCCACAATAAAAAATAAACAAATTTTTAAAAAAATTACATGAGAGTAAAAAATTACATGAGAGGAAATATCTTGCTTGAAAACAGAGCAAATAATAATCATTTGGAAAATTATAATTATAAACACATTTTCAGTTTGAATAAGTAATCACTATGGAGGTTATGATAATGGGTTTCACTTCTTTTAAATGTTTGAACTTTAAAAATAAAATGTAATAAAAAGTGAAAAAAAAACCACAAAGCCTCATTCCTAAGAAATTAGAAACAGCATCACTTGTCAAGAAGCTGGAAGTCGATTATAGCATGTAATTAAATACATATACATACATATATACATAAACTGTATATGCATAGAATATATGTGTGTGTGTGTCGCAAAAGAAAAATCTGATAGGTGGCTGACATGATTAAATAATTATTTGAGCATAGGGAACAACTTGATGAAGTCAATTAGTTGCTATATTATTGTCATTAAAATTAATTGACAAGACTTTTAAATGGATGTTTTCAGCATACTGTTTTGGCAGCTATCAGCACTGATTCTCCTCCTGGACATAACTGTAGCCACATTTTTTTCTTTACCAACCATAAGGCTCTCACAGTATCAGATGTTTGTTGCCTGGACTCATTTTGTCATAGCAGGACAATTTATATTTCACACTATAATGATAACTGTACTTAAAGGACAACTCATTTGAGCAAAGGGCACTAAAAATTTTCATAGAATATGACAGATAAGACATAGTCCACTATTACTTATGTGAGTGACCATTGCAGATTTAAGATGCTCTTCTTAGACAATTCCTTATGATTCACGCCCCTCTTCACTAATCCCCTAATACCTGGCCCTCTAAATGTCATTTAATTATGTAACTTTATAGCTAAATCTTGTGTTTTGTGTGACAGAGACCTACATATATGCATTTTTCAGAATTTTTTAATGGATAGTGTGCTTTTCTTCTACTATAAGTGATTCACATTAAAAGGGAAATGAATCATTCAAACATGTTGCAGAAAAAGTAATTTTCCAGAAATACCAGGCACGTGATATAGCTATTCTTTTCAATAATTTTCATTGAAAATTGAGATTGATTCAGACTATAAATCAGACCAGGGGGAGAAGATGTAAATTCTCTGTAGCTCCTGTCCTCAATTTTCCATTGCACCATTTTCCCTTTATCTTTTCTGCAGTTTATGCAGTAGTATTCTTTTCAATTTTCCTAACTCCATTCTTGACACCCCAACTAATGGTACATACCATCACCACATTTACCTTTATAAAGTGTAATAATTGCCATTACACTCCTCCAAACTCAATGGTCCCCAACTCCTACAGAATGCTGTTAAAATTTCTTAATTTGACAGTAAACCCACAGCAACAGAGCCTCAATCTTCACTTCTTGCCTTAAATGTTTCCCCTGCCTAATCATCTAACTTATACCAGACAAAAATCCCTATTAACAAATTGAATGTGCTGTGACCTATACCTGCTTCACTCAGGTTTTTCTGCTTACTTGGCTGAAAGTATATACAGTGAAAAAAAGCAAATACATTAAACTATCTGGGCCTCAATTTCCTCAGCTCGTAAATGGAGACATCAATTCCTACCATGTAGGGTTGTTGTAAAATCAGTGATAACACATGTAAATTGCCCACCATGGTGCCTCACATATAGTCAGTCCTTAATAAATTACTACTTGTACTTCCTTTCCAGAGTATAGGTCCTGGAGGCAGATGCACCTGGAATTAGATACTGGCTCTCTAGTTCCTAGCTATGTGCCTTTGGGCAAGTGAATCAACTTCTCTCTCTTTTTCCTCAGCTGTAAAATGGGAAAGCTGTAGTACCTCTCATAAGAGTCACTTGTTTCAGTTTCCTTTGACTGCTCAAGCAAATACCATGAAATGGGTTGGATTAAACAATGAAACAGTATTCGCTCACGGTTTTGAGTCTAGGAAAATGTCCAAATCAAGGCAACATCAGAGATGCTTTCTTCCTGAAGACTGGCATTCTGGGGCTGGCTGCTGGCAATCCATTGTCCCAAACTCTGTCACATGGCAATGCACATGGTGGCCTCTCTTGGCCTCTCCCTTTTCTTCCAGCTTCCCATGGCTTTCTCTCTTTCTATAAGAATTTCATCACTCTTATAAAGGACTCCAGTAATAGGATTAAGTCCCATCCTGATTGAGGTGGGCCGCACTTTAACTGATGTAAACTCATCAACAAGTCCTACTTCCAATGGGTTCACACCCATAGGGATGGATTAAGTTTAAGAACATGTTTTTCTGAGGAGCATGAACCTCCAAACCACCACAGTGCTACAGTGAATAAGTTAGAGAATTTATGTGAAGAATTCAGCACTACATAAAAGCTAAAATTTATGGAATATTTTTTATTGTTAATATGGTCTTCCAAATTCCTGTTCAAATACCCTTCCTCCAGGATTTCGTTACTCATCTTCCCATTCAAAAGTAACATTTTTTTCTATTTTGAAAACTTTAAATTTTTTTTTCTTTTATACAACCTATATATTAGTCCTTTTAATCCCCTTTATTCATGTGTGAACTTAACTCCCTTACTACAAACTGTAGACTTGCTGGTGGCATAAAGTTTTAGTATTGGCATGACCAGATTATTTAGGTGTGACAGTGGCAGTGTTCTTCATCAGATAAAAGCAAATATTTATGAAAAACTATTCTTTGCTTAACTGGAACTTGAGGCTGCCACAACCTTTTAAGGCCTTTCCCTTGAAAGTTATTTTCCCTCTTTCCTTATCTCCATCTGCAGTAAGTGCAACCTTTTGCCCATTTTCCTTGTCTTAGTTTCCTAGGGCTGCCATAAAAAGTACCACAGACTAGGTAGCTCAAAACAACAGAAAACTATTGTCTTACAATTTTG
Organism: Tolypeutes matacus; assembly: GCA_026826555.1. Taxonomy (NCBI): domain Eukaryota; kingdom Metazoa; phylum Chordata; class Mammalia; order Cingulata; family Chlamyphoridae; genus Tolypeutes; species Tolypeutes matacus. Next base: position 8,511,235 of record JAKSZT010054138.1, on the reverse strand, counting down.
CAGGCTATAAGCTCTAAATCAAGATGTCAGCCAGACCATGCTCCATCTGAAACCTGGGGGGGGGGGGGGAATGGGAGGCACACAGGGCATCCTTTCTTGCCTCTTATAGCTTTTGGTGTTTGCTGGCAGTCCTTGGTGTTTCTTGGCTTGTAGATACATTACTCCAATCTCTGCCTTGTCCAACTTCACATGACCATCTCCCCAGTGTCTGCCTCTGTGCCCAAATTTCCTCTCCTTACAAGGACACTAGTCACATTGGATTAGGTTCTACCCTAATCCAGTTTGGCCTCATCTCAATTAATTATATCTAAAATACTATTTCCAAATAAGGTCACGTTCATGGGTTTGGGGTTAGGACTTGAACATATCTTTTGGGGGGACACAATTCAACCCATAATATTCCTTTAGTACTCTAAAGACTGACCTCACCAAATTCAACAGGCTGCTCCCCTCACAGAATATTACATGTCTGCCAGAATGGCTAAAATTTGGAAGGGAAAAACTGACAATGCAAAGTACTGACAAGGATATAGAGCAACAGGAACTTTCATATATTTCTGGTAGGAGTATAAACTTTGAAAACATTTCACACTGACTACTATGACCTAGCAGCTGGGACTTGGTCATATAAAGTTCTTTCTTTATGGTTTCCATCAACAATTGATGCTAGGTAAATACATTTATATGATCAAAATAATGTCAATGCTGTTTTATTATTTCAATTTTTAAAAAAATTAGAAACAAAACACAGAATACTTAATTATAGCTACAAATAGATTGTAAATGATACACATCTCAATATAATTAAAATTAAAATAAGGTCAAGAGGAGAAGAGAAGGTAGAAAGTAACAATGCAGTAAAACCTTCCTCTTTTAACATTCCATAGTCAACATGTTTAAAGTCCCTAAATCAAGATTTAGCAGTATAATGATATCATTTGAATGCTAATCAACAGAAGAAATAAAATATAGAACTGGACAAAATGTTTACATTTTTTTAGTGGGAATAGAGAATGAAGGGAGAGAAAAAATTATTTTAATTTTAATTTTGGATCCTTCTCTATAATTTGAATATTTTAACATGTGAATGAAATTAATTTTTAAAAGTTTATGTTTTTAAAAAATGAATGACACACATCAATAAATCATAACTTACTTCAGGAGTCAGAAACAGCTCACAGGCCAAATCCTACTCACTCACTGTTGTACATAGCCTGCGAACACAGCCACACTCATTAATTTACATCTTGATTTTTGGCTGCTTTCACTCTACAAGAGAAAAGTATTTGGCCTCTTAGACTCTAAAGATTAAAATGCTAACTATCTGGCTCTTTACCAAAAAAGTTTTACAAAATCTGGTAGATTCTTCCAATTGAATGCTAGACAGCCACTGGCAGAATAAGGTAGGCCAATATAGACACTTGCATGGAAAAATGTCCAAGATATAATGTTGAATAAAAGTTTCAGAAGATTATGATTAGCATCATTATAGTTAATATATGAAATGTATTTATTCATCTGTAGTTGCATTTGCATATCAATTAAAGGAACATGGAAAGAACATCATGTGCAATGTGTCTAAGGCAAAAAAGAACTTGACATACTTGAGGAACTGGAATAAAGACTGTGTGGCTATGAGCAGAGAGTAAGTGTTGCAAGTGGCATAAGATGAAACTAGAGAGGCAAGTTTCAATCAAGTCAAACTCATTCTTGTAGGTCATGTGTTTTGTCATAATTTATGGTATTATTTCTTTAATATTGTTACAATTTCTGGATCTTAGACTTAATTATATTATTAAGAGTCCATTGTCATGGAGCATTGTCTCATTGGATGAAGATCCAAACAATAACTGAAAGAATATTGAATTCCCATCCTGGGGAGTTCTGCTATATTCTCTAATAGGACAGCAAGAATCCCCTGAGGTAAGGGCAATGTCTAGTGAAGGAACACAGACAATTACTCACTTGATATTGATGATTGTATTTATGAACCTTTTCTTATGAAATTGAAACTTAGCCTAGTATTATATATTGCCTAAGAGTTACCTCCTGAAAGCCTCCTTGTTACTCAAAAGTGGCCTCTCTATAAGCCAAACTCAGCATATAAACACATTTCCTTCCCTCTGGCATGGGACATGACTCCCAGGGATAAGCCTCCCTGGCACCAAGGGATTATTACCAAGCACAAACCAGCAATGGATCTGGAAAAAGACAGGGACCAAAAGGGGGAAATGGTAAATACAAATGAGTTTTTATGATTAAGAGATTTCAAAGTGAGTAGGGAGGTCATTCCAGAGGTTACGCTTATGCATGTCTCAGCAGAATCTCATTGACTGCCACATAAAATATTGTCTCAAATAGTGGGACTCCTGAGGGCTCTAGAGACATCCAGACACATCAGGCAGGGTTCACAGCTCAGGAATTCAGCACCTTGCCAATGGGCCTTACTTTGGAATTTATGCTCCCCAGTGTAACAGAGTCAGACTCATTCATAGGTTCTCTACACATGGCTCTTCTGCCCCTTTTATCTGAATCTATAATTAGCACTATACTTGATAAATATATGTCTCAGAGACTTAAATCTTTGGTCTGTCCATGTGCCAGTTGAGCCCCGAATTATAGCAGAGTTTACACTTACTTTCCTTTTTTTTTTTTAACTTTATTTTGTACATTTAATAATTGAAAACATAAACAATTAAAAACTAAAAAGTAAACACAGATGAATAAATATATACATTTTTCAATTAAATGTAATGGATACATGTATTTTTTTTTTAATCAAACAATATACTACATAGTTCATTGGACTCAACCAGGACAACTAACGAGGAGATGATGATGGACCCATCCCAAGGAACAGAGAATATCTGAAAATGCAAGCAAGATATCTCCATCCATCTGCCCTATGGGATCTAAGGCCCCTCTAAATTAGAAGCAGAGTCAGCATCACCATCCCAAAATCCTCAAATTGGGGAATGAACAATGGACTAAAGTAGACTTATTATTCTACTATAGACTTATTATTCCAGCAATAGAAGAACTTTTATCATTGATGTAAAGGCAGTGGTCACCAGAGGTTATGAGGGATGGGAGAGGGAAGAATAGGTGTAATATGGGGTCATTTTCAGGACACTGTAGTTGTCCTGCATGACATTGCAATGACAGATACAGGCCATTGCATATTTTGTCATAACTTACAAAATTGTGTGGGACAAAGTGTAAACTATAATGTAAACTGTAGTCCATGATTAGTTGCAATGCTTCAATATGGGTTCATTAAGTGTAGCAAATGTACCACACTAATGAAGGATATTGTTAATGTGAGAAAGTATGGGAGAAGAAGGGAGTGGGGCATATGGAAATTCCTTATATTTTCTATGTAACATTTATGTAATCTAAAGCTTCTTTAAAAATAAAAAAAATAATTTTAAAAAGGGTCCATTGGACACAATTTTAGTTTTTGAGTTTCTTTTTTAAGCAGTTTTAAATATTAGTAAGAACTGATATTTCATGTCTTTCATTGATTATTAAAAGACTTCTGAAGAATAAAGAGAAACTTTACTTTTTTAAAGGAATATACCTCATTCTATCTTGCAAGTACCTTGTAGATCCATTAGACCCTTTAATAAATCCAAGATGTATTATGGGATATTATCTTATTTTTCCAGTATCTTGAATGATTTTTCTCTTTTATCATCCCAGAAATTATTTCATCATTATGCATGATTACTCATCAATAATTCCCAACTATGCTAAAAATTATTATGATAATATAAAAACAGAAGAATGATGGAATTACCAAGAAGAATGATGCAATAGTGATATAAATTGTCATCCTTCAATTCTCTTAATTCATTACCCAAAATATTGAATCTTCTTTAATAAATTATAAAGGAACACCAGGGCATTATATTTGCAGTCTGTTTTTGGCATTCATTGATCATGAGGTTTCAGATCTTTTTTTATACCCATAATGGCAAAGAGAAGAAAATTGTCAATGAAAGATGTTTCACAGTTATGAGACAAATAAGAAGATGAATACAAAGAAACAGCAGCATCATAGATCCTAATAATGGTGGTGAAATTCATCATGTAAGAAGAGAAATCTCAGATTATATGAATCTTCAAATGGCAATATACAAGGTGAATTTTCTTAAACTCAAGAATATATTTTAAGAAGGAAAAGTAAATTTGGTATATTCTATTCCAGTTTAGTCGTTCAACAAGAAGAACTTTGATCACACAATATTTTGATACAAGAACCTGACCCATAATACTTAGCTAATAGGATATATGACAGTATTCTTTCATCTTTCATGATATTTGTGTGCCAAAATTTACTTAGTACAAAGAAGTACACTATGCTTAAATACTCATTAAATTTTCAAATGAAGTTATTTTCTACCATCTTTTTTTTTTTAACAAATCAATTTTATTGATACATGTTAATAAAGCATACAATTCCTCCAAAGTGTACAGTCAGTGATATTTGGTATAATCACACAGTTGTGCATTCATCACTTCAATCATTTTAGAGCATTTTCATTATTTCAGTAATAATAATAATAATAAACAAAAAACAGACAAACGAGAAAATTCTTCACATCTCAATCTCCTACGTTTCCCTGCTGTACATAGCTGCTATTTCTGGCTATTCTTGCACAATTATTTATTTATTTACTCAGCAGTTTTATTGAGATATATTCACATACAATACGATCTATCTAAAGTGTGTAACCAATGGCTTTTAGTATAATCACAATGTTGTGCATTCTTCAGGACAAAAGATTTTAGAATTTTTTCATTACTCCAAAAAGAAAAACTTTACACCACTTTGTTTTTATTTCTGTAAATTATTTGTAAAATGCCCTTAAAATGTAAAAAATAAAATAAATTTAAAAGGTCCTTTGGACACAGTTGAGGATGTTCTCCTGTTTTACCAAGAGCCAAATTAAACTCTAGAAGGGTATATACTCTGTCTGTTTTGTTTACCGCTGAATCCCCAATACTTAATAGTTTACATCTATTAAGGGCTACTATACAACCGGAACTATTTTAAATTCTTTACATGCATTAAATCACTTACTCATCAAAATAAATGTATGAATAAGTCCTATAATTACCCCCATTTTACAGGAACCGAAATTGAGGCATGACAAGTGTAAATAATTTGGCCAAGTTTAAACAGTATGTATAAAGGCATGATTCCACCCCAGACCATCAGACTCCAGAGCTAACAATTCTTATCTGATATACTGTCACTCTAGCACAATGCCTGGAATATAGTACATGTCCAGCAAATATTTGTTGAATTTAAATGAGCATTCTGCACTTGCCAAAGCAATATGCAATAGCTCTGAGACAAGACGAGCATTATTGAAAGATAAACAAACAGCCAAAATTGATTTAGTTGAAACAAACATGGATAAAGTTTAGCTCTGAATAGTTCCAGGAAAATGAAACTTCTGGAATAACTTAGATTTGTATCTAAGTCCGTATTATCATTGGGCATAGACCACTAATTTAATGGTTTCTTCCATTTAAATAATGCTTCTGATATTCATTTAATTTTGTTTTTGACATTCGTTCATTGAATAAATATTTAGCTAGTGCTTATATTGCTAAGCATTGGACTAAATGCTGAGAATACTACAGTGGGGGGGGGACAGGCATATTTAGAAATCTCAAAGACCTAGAAAGTGCTGGGTTCGATATAAATTTAATAATATTGTATCCAGTCTAACATATTAAATACTAATTGAATACTCTTATTCCTTATAAATAAGGTAAAATGCACTTTCTAGTTGCCATGAGCTATTTTTTTAAAAATGGGGAAGTTTTCTTGTTTTCTGAAAACAAGGTTTTCCTACTTTAAAATCTTAAAGCAGCATTGTTCAATATATATTCATTAGCCACATGTGGCTATTAAAATTTATATTTAAATAAAAATAAATTAAAAACATTAAAAATAAGAAAAGTAAATGAAATACATATATAAAAATAACTAAATAAAAGTAACATTGAAAGTTTAGTGCTTCAATCACACTAACTACCCTTCAAGTACTTAGCAGTCACATATGCCTAGGAGAGAGCACAGATACAGAACATTTCCATCATTGCAGAAATTCCTATCAGACAGTGCTGACTTTGAGAATATTAAGTGGCATAATTCTCTGCTATCTCAAATGGTTTTGAAACCTTCGACAAGTTCTTCAGATGATAAAAATAAAGCCTTGTTCCTAGTTTTAGAGGCAAAGAAACCATATACAATCCCACTATGATAATCTATATTAAGAATTCTTACAATGAGAAGTGGATGTGGCTCAAGTGATTGAACTCCCACCTACCACATGGGAGGTCCTGGGTTTGGTTCCCAGTGCCTCCTGGAGAAGATGAGCAAGACGGTGAGTTGGCATGACAGACAGGTGCGGTGAGCTGATGCAACAAGATGATGCAACAAGGAGACACAGAGAGGAAAGACCATGGGAGACACAACAAAGCAGGGAGCAGAGGTGGCTCAAGCGACTGAGCACCTCTCTCCCACATGGGAGGTTCCAGGTTTGGCTCCTGGTGCCTCCTAAAGAGAAGATAAGCAGACACAGAGAGCACACAGCGAATGGACACAGAGAGCAGACAGCAGGTGCAAACACCGGGGAGGGGGGGGCGGGGTATAATTAAAATAAATATTTTAAAAAAAGAATTCTTGTAACATGCAATATATGATTTTAAAAAATAGAAATTCAAATTTGGGAACTAGTGCCAGCAAACCACTCAATTCACAGATCACCTGCATATTGAAAGTAGCTGTTGATTCAAGTTACAAAATTTCAGTAATCTCAGAAAGTTCTTTCATCTCAGAAAATAATAACATAGGATGAAAGTTCAGCAGATTATTGACAAACTATATAGCTTCCTAGTATTACACTGCTTTAAGCATGTTTGGAAGGTAGCTAATATGTTCACAAATGCATGTACAGTGTTGTAGAAATAATTGACAATATTGAGAGATTTAAGTTATTTCCTTACAAAAATCTTCTCACGGTTAAATCCAAATAGAATGTGCATGATAATGTGTTTATAATGGTCTTGGTTTTTCTTCTTTAAACTTTGCTACAGTTCAGTTACATTTTCCACTAACCTTAACTGTACCATCATAGGCCTTACCATACATTTTATTCAAATCAACTCAGATTTTCTAGGGCTCAATTTTTATAACCTTGGATAAACAGGTCCCAGGTGTCTCTTCAAGATTGATGAAACTCAAGACACTCTCTTTAATTAAAGTAGTCTTTGACGTTATTTGTGGATATCTCGTCCAAATTGACAGCTGTTCTTTAATTGCACTATCACTTTTCTTATCATATATTATGGAACAAGCCAAGAAAATATTGATTTCATTCAAAATGGCCTACAACATTCCAGTCTTTATTATTCTAATGTTTTAATTTCGAATTTGTACACTTCTCCAGGAATCAACTCCTTCCTTAGTTCCCCAGGGAAATTTTTTTCTCCGTTTGAATTTCTACTTTGGTTTCTAGAAACCTCAAATACTTCCTTTATACACACATGAAGTAAACTTTATTAAGAGTAAATAATGATTCCAATAAATCATTATAATAAATGTGACTATCAAGAAAAATATTCAAAGAACTATACATATCAAGACATTGCTACAATGTGACTATAAAGATATACAGAAGCTTCTCTCTGGAGTAAGACTGTCTGGGTTCAAATTCAGGCCCTGCCAGATAACAGCTGCCTCCGCTTGGCCAATTAATTAACCTTTATAAACTTCAGGATCTTCATCTGAAAATGGGGATAATCATAGAAACTATCTATTATAGTTGAGCTGATTATCAAAAGAGGTAAGGCTGATGTTCTTTGTTTTATTTTGGTTTCCATCATTTGAAACTTCTGAGTTTGGAAAATCAGCCACTGTGTGAGAAACTTAGAAGGTGAGATACTCACTATCTCTTTTTTTTTATTTATTTTTTTTAAGATTTTATTTATTTATTCATTTATTCCCCCCTTGCTGCTTGTGCTCGCTGGGTCAGCTAACCGCGCCATGCAGACGGGCTTGCCTTCACCAGGAGGCCCCGGGAACCGAACCCGGGGCGTCCCATATGGTAAATGGGAGCCCTACTGATTGAGCCACAGCCGCTTCCCAAGATGCTTACTATCTCTTAGCACTGATACAGCACATCTTCTAAGCTTAGCCAAGGGGATGAGGAAGCCTGGAACTTCTAATCTGAAGTTAGTGACGCTAAGAAACAAGAACAATATAGAATTCATTGCAGTAGCAGTTATGGTGCTGGTCATAAAATTCAGTCTATCTTTTCCTGAAGTTTATAATGTCAATATTTTTTTCATTGACATGCTTTACATTTTAATTGTGTGCTAAAAGAAAAAAAAATCAACAGACTATTTTTTCAGATGTAAAAGAAAGAGTTAGTAAGTTGGCTGCCCTTAAGAAATTTATTGTCTTGAACTATATTTAAGTGGCTTTTATACGCATTTCTCAGAATTTAGGAAATTTGGCGTATACAAAAAATCTTGCAATTACCATAAGATATTCACCTGCCCCATCTATCCACTGGATAAAGGACATTTCTACTATGAAGACTGCCATTTGCTATCACTGAAATAGGCTTAATTAAAAAGGATAAGGACCTTGGTCCTTAACATGTAGAAAAAAATGAAGCATTTAAGCGTGGAAATAACATGGTAATATCTGTTCTAAAGGAAAATAAATTGACAAAAGTTCTTGGGCAGTTGGATATGGGTAATGAGGTACAGAGTGGAGAACAGAATGATTTCCAGGTTTTTGAAGTGAGCCCATTTGTTTATAAATAGTTTACAATTTCAGTTTTGATATCAAAAATATTTTTTGATACTTTTAAATTTCTTATGGAAAATTTCAAACATATCCTAAGTAAAACAAATAGTATAATCTATACTTCCACTCCCTAAATCAATTATTACAATTATTTTTAAGAAATTTATGAACATTAAAATGCACTAATCATAGCTGTACTATTTGGAAAATATACACACCCAAGTAACCCACATCCCTCTCATGATATTGAAAATCTCTGCAGAATGCTCCCCATCCTCTCCAGAGATTGCCCTTCCAGAGGCAACCACAGATCTGATGCTTTCAAGTTAGATTAGTTTTGCCTGTTTTAGGACTCTATAGAAATAGAATCATACTTTATATCTGTGAGACTCATTCATGTTGATGTACATATCATTTTTTTTTCCTTTTTATTATGGGTAGGATTTCATTGTATGAATGTACTACAGTTTTTTGCCATTCTTCTGTTGATGGACAACTGGGCTTTTTTTACTATTGGCTTTTACCTATGAGCATTTTTTCCCTTTTTTTCCCTTCTATTTTATTGATGCATATTAAAAAAGCATAAATCCATCCAAAGTGTACAACCAATGGTATTCAGTGTATTCACATATTTGCGCATTCGTCACTTCAATAATTTTAGAGCACTTTCATTATTCCAATAATAATAATAGTAATAATAAACAATAAACAAACAAAACTCATCTACACTATGAGCATTTTTATATGTCTTTTTTTGTGTGTGGAGGGACGTTTTTATTTATCTTGGATAAATACTAGGAGTGTAATTATTTGGCAAAGGGTAGGTGTACTTTGAATTTTATAAGAAATTACTAAAGATTTTCTCAATGTGGTTGTACCATTTTCAATTCATTCCAGAAATGAGTGAGTTTCAATTACTCCACATCCTTTCCAACATTTTGTGTTCTCAGTCTTTTTTAATTTTAGTTTTTCTAACAGTGTCTTTTAGTGGTATCAGAAATGTATTTTAAAATTTAACAGAGTATATACTTTTGGGAGGTACCTGCTAATTATAAATTTCCAATTTTCTTGCATTGTGGCAAGAGATTAGGGCCCATATGATTTCTGCTTTTCAGAATACATAGAGAATTTTTTCTGACTTAATGTATGATATTTTAGGTATGTGAAAATTACATACCTAAAAGGAATATATATTGTTTCACTATTGGTACAAATTTCTATATACACATATATCTATTAGAGAAAGTTTTATAATCTTTACTTACTTTTTGCCCATACAATTCATTCATTTCTAGTATGGTATGTTAAAAACTCCCAATATAATAATATACTTGTATATTTCTACTTGTATTTGTACTTATTTTGCTTTAAATATTTAAAGTCTTGTAGTTAACACTGACCCTGCAGATAGATATATCATAAAAGGATACTATGAAGAACTGTATGCCAAAAAACTAGGCAATGTAGAGGAGATGGATAAATTCCTAGAAACACATGAACCACCTATACTGATCCTAGAAGAAACAGAAGACCTCAACAAACCAATCACAAGTGAAGAAATTGAAACAGTCATCAAAAACTTCCCAAAGATGAAAAGCCCATGACCAGATGGATTCACAGTTGAATTCTACCAGTCATTCAAAGATGATATAATACCAATCTTGCTCAAGTTCTTCCAAAAAAATTGAACAGGAAAGAATGCTACCAAACTCATTCTATGACGCCAACATCACCCATAACCAAAACCAGATGAAGATACCATGAAAAAAGAAAATTACAGACCAATATACCTAATGAATACACATGCAAAAATTCCCAACAAATTACTTGCAAACAAATCCAAAAGCCCATTGAAAGAATTATACACCACGATAAAGTGGGGCTTATCCCAGGTATACAAAGGTGGTACAACATAAGAAAATCAATCAGTGTAATAAACCACATTGATACATTGACGAAAAATCACATGATTCTATTGATGCAGAAAAGATATTTGACAAAATACAGCACCCTTTCTTAATAAAAATACTCCAAAAGACAGGAATAGAAGGAAGCTTTCTCAATAAGGTAAAGTACATATATGAAAAACCTACAGCTAGCATTGTACTCAACGGTGAAAGACTGAAAGCTTTCCCGCTAAGATCAGGAACATGACAAGGATGCCCACTGTCACCACTGTTATTCAATATTCTGCTAGAAGTTCTAGCTAGAGCAATTAGGCATGATAAAGAAATAAAGGCAAGACAGAGAACTACAAGTGTTGTAGAGGATGTGGATAGATAGGAAAAATTATTCACTGTTGGTGGGAATACAAAATGGTACAGCCACTGTGGAGGAATGTTTAGCAGTTCCCAAAGAAGTTGAATATAGATTTGCCATGTAACCCTGCCATACCACTACTGGGTATACACCCAGAAGAAATGAAAGCAGTGAAATGAATACACACCTGCACACCGATGTTCATAGCAGCATTATTCACAATTGCCAAAAGTTGGAAACAATGCAGGTGTCTATCAACTGACGAGTGGATAAATGAAATGTGGTATAGTCACACAATGGAATATTATGCAACTGTAGGAAGAAATGAAGTCATAAAACATATGACAACATGGATAAACTTGGAGGACATTATGCTTAGTCAAACAGGCCAGATACAAAAGGACAAATACTGTATGATTGTGTTACTATGAACTAAATATATTGTGTAACATATTGAATGATTTCATTTATATAAAATGTAAATATAAATCAATTTGTAAGTATTAAATTTGAATAGTGGTTATGCAGGGCTAGGGAAGGCATGCAAAGGTGTGTGGAGTTTTTCTTTTTGGAGTAATGAAACAAATCTAAAATTTTTTGTGATGATGAATGCACAACATTGTGATTATACTAACAGTAAATGATTATACACTTTAGGTAGATCGTATGGTATGTGAATATATCTCAGAAAAACTGTTTAAAACATAAATAATTGTACAAGAATAGCCATAAATAGAAGCTATGTGAAGCAGGGGAAACATGGAGAGATTGATAGGTGAAGAATTTTCTTGTTTCTTTGTCTGTTTTTTGTTTATTATTATTATTATTGAAATAATGAAAATGATCTAATAATGATTGAAGTGATGAATGCACAACTATGTGATTATACCAAATACCATTGATTGTACACTTTGGACAAAATGTATGCTTTATTAATATGTATCAAGAAAATAGATTTGCTTAAAAAAAAAGGCACCAAAAAAGTAAAGGAAGAAGTAAAGCATTCACTATTCGCTGGTGACATGATCTTATATCTAGAAAATACTGAAAAATTCACAACAAAACTACTAGAACTAATAGACAAGTTCAGCAAAGTGGTGGGATACATGATTAATATGCAAAACTCAGTAACATTTCTATACACCACTGATGTGCAATTTGAGGAAAGAATCAGAAAAAAAATCCATTTATAATAGCAAATAAAAGAATCAAATATTTAGGAATCAACTTAACCAAGGACATAAGGACCTGTATTCAGAAAACTACAAAACATTGCTAAAAGAAATCAAAGAAGACTTAAATAAATGGAAGGACATTCTGTGTTCATGGATTGTAAGACTAAATATCATTAAGATGTCATTTCTACCCAAACTGATTTACAGATTTAACACAATCCTAAAAAAAAATCACAAAAGGATTTTTTTTTTTTTTGTAGAAATGGAAAAATCAATTATCAAATTTATTTGGAAGGGTAAGGGCCACAAATAGCCGAAAAATGTCTTTAAAAAAGAAAGAAATTTGCAGGACTCTCACTTCCAGACATTAAAGCATATTACCTAGCTACAGTGGGAAAACAGCATTGTACTAGCATAAAGACAGACAGATTGACCAATGGAACTAAATTGAGAACTCGGAAATAGACCCTCACATCTACAGTCAAGTGATTTTTGACAAGGTTGTCAAGCCCTCCCAGGTGGGCCAGAACATCTATTCAACAAATGGTCTGGGAGAACTGGATAGCCATATCCAAAAGAAAGAAAGAGGACCCCTATCTCACACCTTACACAACAATTAACTCAAAATGGATCTAGGACCTAAATATAAATGCTGCAACCATAAAACTCCTAGAAGATAAAATCTTCAAGATATTGTGGTAGGCAATCCTTTCTTAAAACTTACACCCAAGGCATGAGCAACAAAAGGAAAAATAGATAAATGGGACCTCTTCAAAATTAAACACTTTTGCAACTCTAAGGACTCTGTCAAAAGAGTGAAAAGGCACCTGATTCAATGGGACAAAATATTTGGCAATCCCATATCTGATAAGTGTTTAATATCCATGATATATAAACAGATACTACAACTCAACAATAAAAAGACAAACTACCTGTATTAGTCAGGGTTCTCTCCGGAAACAGAATCAACAGGAGATATCTGTCAATAGTATGAGATTTTATGAGTCTCTCATGCGACCGTGAGGATGCACAAGTCCAGGTTCTGCAGGCAGGCTGCAAACCAGGGGCTCCGATGAAAGTCCAATGAAAGGTCCCTGATGAGTTTCTGGGAGAAGTTGGCTGTCCAAAGACGAGCTGGGAAATTCTCCCTGAATGTTGAAATCACTTCCCCTTTTAAGGCACTCAACTGATTGGATAAAAGCATCACCCGGTTGCTGATACAATCTCCCTGATTGATGCAGATGTAATCAGCCATCCACACAGCAAACTCACTGGTGATCGAAGTCCATAAATGTTCTTGTATTACAATTAGCCCAGTGCTTGCTGGACCTAACACCTGGACACAATTACCTGACCGAGTTGACACATTAGCCTAACCATCACACTACCCAATTTAAAAATGGGCAAAAGACTTGAAAAGACAATTTTCTAAAGAAGAAATACAAATGGTGAAAAAATAGATGAAAAAATGTTCAACATCACTAGCAGTTAAGCAAACATAATTCAAAACTACAATGAATTACACATCATTTCACACCTATTAGAATGGTCACTATTAAAAAGTTTGAAGACTGTAAGTGTTGGAGAGGTTGTGGAGAGATAGAAACGCTTATTAACTATTGGTGGGAATGTAGAATGGCACAGCCACTGTGGAGGACTGTTTGGCAGTTCCTAAGGAAGTTGAATATAGATTTGCCATGTGACCCAGCAATACCAATACTAGGTATATACCCAGAAGAACTGAGAGCAGGGACATGAATAGACATTTGCACACCGATGTTCACAGTGGCATGATGTTCACAATTGCCAAAAGTTGGAAACAACCCAGGTGTCCATCAACCAATGAATGGATAAACAAATTGTAGTGTATATCCAAGATGGAATATTATGCAGCGGTAAGAAGAAATGAAGTCGTGACCCATATGACAACATGGATGAACTTGGAAGACATTATTTTGAGTGAAGCAATCCAGACACAAAAGGACAAATACTGTATGATTTGGCTATTATGAACTAAAGAGATTGTGTAAACTCAAGGAGTTAAAATTTACAATATAGGTCACCAGAAAATAGGAGGATAGAGAATGGAAAGCTGAGCATTAACCTGTGCAGAAATGGTTAAAATGTTGTTTATAAATATTTGGAAATGAATAGAAATGGTGAAAACACATCATAGTGTTTGTAACTAGCACAGCTATGATATGGGTATGACAGTGGTTGAAAGTGTAAATCTAAGGTCTTGTTTCTAATCCTTTATTAGAAAGAAGCTGAAAAATGTAACATGGGACTGTATAACATAGTGAAATCTCATAAAATATGAATATCGGTAATATTGCATGTAAAAGACTGCTTTTACAAAATAAAAATACAAATAAACTAGAGAGCGGAAACAGAATAGCAACTATGTATGGCAGGGGAAGCATAGAGAGATTGAGAGCTGATGAGGTTTTGTTTGTTTTTTGTTTATTATTATTATTGGAATAATGCAAAAGCTCTAAAAATGATTAAAGTGATGAATTCAAAACTGTGTGAATTATACCAAATACCATTGATTGAACACTTTGGATGGACTTATGCCTTATTAATATGTATCAATAAAATTGATTTGTTAAAAAATCTCCCACTATAATAATATATTTATATATTTCTCTTTGTATTTGTAACTTATTTTGCCTTAAATATTTAAAGTGCTTTGTTAGATGATTAAAGGTCCACTTGTATGATATCTTTTTGATGGAATGTAGATTAATTTGATATAAAATATGCTTCTTGGTTCCATTTAATACTTTTCATCTTGAATTTTATTTCATTTGTTTATGATGCTGTTGAACCTGTATTGGTTTTTCTTAGCATATACCTTCAGTTAATTTTCTCTATTTTCTTCGAATATGTCTTTATCATTTGCCATATGTTTGTCTCATAAGTAACATATACCTGGACTGTTATTACTCTTGGGAGGAATCTTTAATTAAATATGGGATTTAATCCATTCATATTTGTTGTGATTTTTGTTATATGAGGCTTACATGTCACCTTCCTGTATATTTTTATGAAAACACACTTTCTTGTTTTTTCATCTCTCTTTTTTCTCAATTTTGTTAAATTTTCTTTGTTCAATTATCATTTCCATGAAACTTTTAAGTTATGTACTTCAATTCTAATATTATATTGGATGCTTTTACTTACAACCCTCATATTTACACTTATATTATTCTATTAATGTCTGTAGTAAATCTCCATCTGTAACTCTGCTTCACAAATTACAAGAATTTTTCTCATCTCTCTGCCTACTCCAAAAACCTCCCATATTGAAATAATACAAAATAGTATTGTCAAATAAGGATTACTGGTGCCCTGATGGAATATTCAAGTATCCTTCTGATAATTGTGGCACAAGTGCTGGACTAGAGTCATGTATTTGAGATATTCAGATATAGGAGCTTCCCATTTCTCCAGATGACTCTGATTATGTAGGAAACTTTCCTACCTCTCCTGTTCAACTTCCCACTATGAGAGTTTCCTAAGATGCAATTATATCTCCACTTTAAAGCTATACTTTAAAGCTAGGGCATACCAACTTATCTCAATCTGCTCAGGACTTTCTCAGATTTATTGCTAAGCATCCTAAAGCAAAGCAGAATAGTTGGTTACCTTAAAATCAGCCTTTATTTTCCACCTCCACTCAACCCTCTACTTCAAGGGGCTGGAATCACAGGGGTCTGGTGTCTGCTTCTCTCTACCACCAGCACTTACATTCAAAACCCATTTCCAATAAGATCATTAATTTTGTTTTCAGGGTCATTATGCTGGCAGTAAATACTGCTACCATTCAGAATAAATAAGTAGGAGTCGGATGTAGCTCAACTGGTTGGGCGTCCATCTCCCATATGGAGGGACCCGGGTTTGATTCCTGGGACCTCCCGGTAAAAATAAATAAATAAATAAATAAATAAATAAATAAATAAGTAAAAGAATGGGGTCCCACTGATCAGTTTTTCCTTATTTTGTTAATCAATTACTCTGACAATTTTTGCACAACATACACTTGTTGGTTATGGTTGTTGTCTCCAAGCTTGACTATTTCTCAGAGTCTTTGCTGTGAAGAACAGCTTTTGCCTAGTTTTGGGTGTATGTGCACGCATGCAGGTGTGTGTTTCTGTTTCAATTTCCCCCATTATTCTACTCCTGTCTGTTTAAAAAAAATTTTTTTCCACACATCTTTATTTTTGTCATGGTTAAATAAATACATGCTCACTGTAAAATGTTCAAATATATAGATTATAATAAAGAAAGTAAAATTCTAAAATCTGTCCACTACAAGACAACCATTTATTAATACTTGGGGGACCAGCATCTCATGCATATCTTTAGGCATTCTCACAAGAATGCATACACACATTCATACACACACACACAGATACAACACAACATCAACAAATTTACAAAACTGGGATATTATACATGCTGTCTCTATCAATGAACACCTTTTTAATTTAAATATTTTTGCTTACCTCTACCTTCCTCTTACCCCTCACCCAGCACCACCCATCCCCTCAACACAGAAATAAAGAATGATGATTAATTAATGTATTTCCTTCAGCAGTTCCTCCTTACGTATATAGGCATCTTGATTTCCCCAAAAATGGTTTTACTATTACACCCATCTGCTTCTGACTTCCAGGCTATAAGAACCCTTCATGATTATTAGATAAGCAGTCATGCATGTATGTACACATATTTTTAAACATTTCAATGGCACAATGAGTGAGAACGCATGTGCCCCCAATTCCTCACCTTGAGGCCTCCAGTCTCAAAATATCCCCTTTTAAAATTGATTTGTAACTTTCATATTATAAATTCTTTATAAAGAATGTGCACATAAGAATTTGTTACTGGATACGTCACAACTTTTAATGATAAATATAATATATTTGAAACATGAAAGTGAAAAGTAGGCCTGTGTAAACAAAAATCAATCCAATAAAAATACTGATGACCTATAAAGTACCATTGTATTAATACTTTTAATTCTCAAAATACCATATACTAAATTATTGACGTTAATGTTATGTTTGCCATTGTATTGTTACTTCAGTTGGACTTTCCATATTTTAAGAAAGAAATTTTAAAGACTTGGTTTTAAAATGAAACTAATTTTGTTGCCTTTTTTTCACCACACACATACAGACACACACAGCACAAACAGAGACAAAGTCATAAAGTATTTCCTTTGCTTATCTAACACATAATTTCCCATGTACTAGTTTTTTTGGTGTACCCAATGCAAAGACAATGCCATCCATTTTCCCCGAAGAGAAAATATTATTTTACCATTTTTGGTTAATTTTTCACTATTCATATTTTGGAGTATCCAAAAAAGGATGAATAATGCAAACATGAAAAATATAACTACAAATAAAATCATTTTGAAATATAAAATGAGAAAAAGGTCCATAATGGAAAATACATAATTGCTAATGAATAAATGTAGCCCAAAAGGTTACTTCGCATTTGACAGGTTCAACTTATCAAAACATAGATAGCATTGTTCAACGTAAAATAATGGTGCATGTCTCAAATATATTAGAATAAACATCTCTGTCAAAAACTTTGTGCATTAAGGATCATCACTTTTTTTAAAGAACCTTGAATTTCATATGCATATTTGCAACATTTATTGTATCAATTCTAAAAGCCTATGTCTAAATGGTCAAATTTGTTAAAAATCCTGGAAATCACTGTCAGACTCATCTCCCTAAATGACTGGTTTCATCAAGGCATTATCTTGTTCAGTAATTTACAATGCCCACTGAACTAGGGTCAAATTCTTCTGTTTGACTTTCAAGACCATCAATCTTAGTATCTCACTGAATCTTAGTTATCCAATTTGATTTCCAAATTTGCTGCAAAACTTAGCTTCTCATTTTGTCAGTTCATTTTCTTTCTTATCTCCCAAACATATTAGACTACTTACTATCTTGGGCCTTGACACACATGCCACAGTGTAGGCAATCCCTTCTTTATATGCAACAATTCCCTCAAATTTGAGTAATGATAGTAGCTATACCACAAAATCATGCTTTGAACTTGAGCACCTTGCTTTTCCTCCAGTTTCTTCTTTGAAACAGGGTTAATTATACCTATGCATCAGAACTATGTGAGGATTAATTGAGATAATATATGTAAAATACCTAGAAAAATCTCTAAATAAAGAGTAGGTGCTATATATATGTCCATTTGTATAAAACCCACAAAGGTAACTGCTTTGAAGGAGCAACTTCTATTTAAATGCCTAAGCCCCAGTGTATCTGTTATAAATTATAGTCATACTGTAAACTACAGGGATGTAATTTATGGACATGGTTATTATAGTTTTATTTTTATCCATGGAATTTTCTAGAATTTACAGATGGAACTTTCAAGCCAGAAAAAAATGAATGAATAAAATATTTTCTATATGTAATAAGATATTTGTACAGCACCTTTTCACCTATAAATCTCTTTACATATATTCTCTTATTTGAACCTAGGTGGAAAATAAGGAACTAATATTATTATTACCATTTTATAGAGGTAGTGGATACCGAGGCTTAAACAGAGTACACAACGATCCTAAATAGAGAAGGTATTATTCAAATTAGGTCTCTTTACAGGAAATCAAGTGGTCTAGGACCCTGTCCAAGATTTATGTTTAAAACATATATCACAGAATGAATGAAGTGTGTGTGGTATGTATGTGTTTATAAGATGAAGTGATCATCTTTGTTGCAAAATTGTGCACTGGTTATGTAAATGAGCTTATATGCAGAAAAATTCAAGTGCAATTATTAGAGCAATCATTATGTCATTTTGTGCAGTGTGTAACATCTGACAGTTTTATTTTGTCCTGAAAGATAGTTGGGAGATTTGACATCTCATCACCCGTTACCTTGGGATGACACTCTATGAATAGTGATGGGAAAAAAACCTCTAAGCAAACCTGTGCTTCTCTCTGAAGTCTATTAATTCGTGAAATCTTTGGCCACAGTTTGATTATTATTCATTCTGCTTTGCTGCTCAGTGAATGTGGATTAAGTCACAATATGTCATCATTGTCAGGAAAGATCCAAATTGTCAATAAGAAATCATAGTGCCTGGATCATTTGTATTACCTCTTTGCCCACACTACCCTAATTTCTACATAATTGCCTTTTACATTTAAATCTATCAAGCTTTGCTTCCCAAGAGGATTACCTGGAAAAATTCCAGATGAAAAGGGAAAGGAGCAAAGAGTTACTATTGTAAACAAAAATTGATAGGAAAAAATAATGGAATAAAAGCTGAAAGCGTTTGTATAAATGTTGAGATAGCACCATTTTACCCCTGGCAATATAAATGAATAATACACAATGTAGATATTACACAAACGCTGAAAATGTGTCATTTTGTTTTCCCTAATATGTATAAATTTAATTACAAATCCATTTCTTGCTTTTCCTAATTAATGCTTATAAAACCATATTAACATTCTTTCTACCAACAAAAATGAAAAAGTCTTATTTGAATTTAAAAAAGTGCTTTGTTCACATTAAGAGTTGAGATATGTATCAAGACCCATTAGAAAGCAAATAAATAGGAATGCAAGAGGTTAAAATGCAGTCCAGCTTTGGGATGAGGGTGGAGGCAGGCAGGTATCACTGTGGGTGCTGTGCTTCTCATCTCTGGATTATTTCCTGTTCCAGTTGATAGCGTGGCCCTTTGTTTTCTTCTAGTTTTTATTTTTCCCTTGCAGCCCAATCACAATCCCAATTTCTTGTGAAGATCATGTTTGAGCAATTGAAACCTAAACTCATACATTTCTAACCTTGTTTCCTGCTGACTATGACTGGTCCTTCACTGGTGAGTTGATCTTGATGAGTCATTGCCTCTTTGGCTTAATAGCATTCATCTAATGTTCTATACCGTGGACTGTATCTAAGCTCTGATTAACCTTATCATACTGACTCTGTTGAAAATGCCTAATTGCCTTCTACCGACCAAAAAAAATGAATAATCAGGAAAATGTTATTTTCAGTACAAAGACCTTTGTGCAAAATGGATCTTAAGAATTCTAGCATGGATGCCAATGGAGAAAAACGCAGGTTTTATCACCAGGAAAATTCTGTGTTTCGTTTGTTACAGAACTTACTAACTCTTCTTTACAAAACCACATTATCAACATGGAGTTCTAAGATATCTATACTGTATTTAGATAACGATTCAATCAACATTTATCAAGCATATGCAAAGATCCAGGTAGTGCATGAGACACTTTTTCATGAATTCCTATTAAAATAAACATAAGCCTGCAAAACAAGCAAGACTAGCCCTATAATCCTTATGTAACTGAGAAGAAAACTGAAATTCAGAGGTTAGATGAGTTGCCCAAGGAGGCAGAACTACTAAATAGCAGAGCCAGGATGAAAGCTCACTTTGCTAGACCCCAAGACTAAGGTCATTTCTGCTTTACCACAACAATCTATATGAACATGGATTGAGAAGTAATTATAAGGCACATTTACCCTCATTTTTCATTTGGCAAAGTTGGGAGGTTAACCACATACAGCCTCAAAAATGTGGAAGGATTTCTTCTTTCAAACAGGAATAAATTTCCATAGCCTACAGAAAATTAAAAATTAAGAATATAATGGGAAATATAATATTAAAATTTAGGTGGTAGATTATAAGTAATGAGAAGCATTATCTCTATAGATTAACTACACATTTCCTCTCAAATGTAATATATATACCTTAAAATGATTTTCAGACAACATAACTTTGTCCTAAGTAGATCCACTAGAAAATATAACTGAGAAAATGCTAGAGTCAAATTAGATTAGAGGGATAATTGACATAAAAAAGAAGTACAAGATTAATAAATAACCCTTCACCTCACACTTTTACCTCTGTCCATATGTAAGTAAGGTATATTGAACTTCTACTAAATGCTAGACATTGTACTAGGTGTCAACATGGGTTTTTAAATCCAATTTTCATAATTGTGAAAGGTAGGTGGATCTAATATTACTACGCCCACCATCACCACCAGCAGCATCTCCATTTTTAAAACGAGGAAACTAAGCTTCACACATTAAGTAATTTGCCCAAGACCACATAGTCCAAAAATACGAAGGCCCAGAAAAGAACCCACATCTTTTGACTCTTAAATTCAGTCCTTTTTCTGGATGTCTATATTAATTTTTTACTGAGTTTCTGTTTCTTACTTCCTCTGGTTTTAAAATTGCTTGGCAGCTCCAGAAGAACTGAGCTGTGGTATATATGCTTATAGATGCGAAAGCTACTGAGGGAAGTGGATGGTCCCCTATGCAACAGAACAAGCTTTGCTGACATCTGATGTACATCAAAGTAAATGATTCCCAGATTCAGTTTGCATAAATGGAAGCTCTTGGCTAAATAGAAGAGGACCCTTGGTGAATGACTGCAGACAGTCCAGCAGATAACAATGTTCTCACAGACAAGTTCCCAAAGAATCACCAACATTTATTAGCATCTACTAGTGATAAGAATTAACAACATCAGGGATTAGAAAGAGGGCACGATTAGATTGCTACATTCTGGTAGCAAATTAGCTTTATCTCTAAGGTAGGAGTTCTTAGCTTTTTTCTGTTCCACGGACCCTTTGCCAGTCAGGTGAAAACCACGGACCCCTTACTAAGTCCACACTCTACTGTGTATTATTTCATAAGTATATTACACCCGCATCAACACGTCCCCACAAGAATAATGTTTTTTTTTGAATTTCAGTTCAAGCTCATGGACTGCTTGTTAAGAACTCCGGCTCTAAGGGATAGCTTTAAAGACAGGAGACTGGGAATTTGATCATACTTCTGCCCCTTACTAGCTGTGTTACATTGCGCAAGGCATTCCATCTTTATGATCTTTGTTTCCTTCATCTGCAAAATGGGGATTATAATAACACCTACGCCATGAGACTGTTGTGTAAACGATTCTGTATGTTAAAGCATTATACAATCTAGAACCTTAATTATCAATAGTTAAGCAAATCTTCCCACCTGCTATATACACAGCCTTGGGATATCAGTTGTAGGTAATGCAAAGAAAGCACGGTAGTTATTACTTACTCCTAGGAAGTGTTCTCATCTTATAAATGGGGGATAAATGCATGAAACACTGAGAGTCTACAAGCAAAATATGCATTTGTGCCTATGAATTGTTTTCCTTCAAAACACTGATAATGTGTAAGTTGTCATCTTCTTTCAAACTTAAGTATGACAGTGGTGCAGCAGTTGAATATACGAAGGGGATTGGCCGGTTAGGTCCTATGCCAATGTAATAATAGGATCTATCCTGTAACCAGCCATTGTGCTATGTTATTTCCAGCCATTGTGTTCTGTTGGGTGGTCCCGGATCATTTTCTTTCCTCTCTGCTCTCAAACTATATTCTTCCCCCTAATATGCCATTTTACAAGCTCATATAGATGTAAATAATGTTTTACTGAATTTTACATAAAAACACCACATTGAATTACTAAGGTGTGTTTCATATTGTGTTAATTATTTCTAAATATAGTATTTAACTTTTATCTTCATAATAACCCTTAAAATTATAACATAGAGAAGGAAATAATGCAAATTTTACAGATGAGGTATCCGAGGTGCAGAAAAACAAACAGACTCATTCAATTACATTGAGACCTAGAATCAAATTCACATGTATCTAACTATGGTAGCTTAAACTCAAACTTTCAGAGAGGGAGAGGTTCTTAGAGAATATCTAGTTTTCTGATTTTGTAGCTCAGGAAACTGAGGTCTCAAAAAAAAGGTAAATGAATTTCTCTAGGTCACATGGAAAGTAACAACATCAGTTATAGATCTATGCAAAGCAGAATATCTGTTTATATTTAATCAATATTACTGATGCTCATTAGCATTTGATGATGTGATGCTTAACTGCCAAAACACAGCATTTTGGCAATAAGAGCTATAACTATGGAGTTGGATCCTAAGATGAGTATAACTAGGTCAGAGATCACAATGTTGAATTGAGATAAACTGTGGTTAGAGCTTGAGAAATTGAAATCTGAGCCTCTGAGCCACACTGTCTGGTTTCAAATTCCAAATTCACTTCTTTCTTCCTTTACTCAATCAAGAACTAACTAAAGAATGCCAAGTATGTTTCAGGAATTATTCTAGATACTTGGGATACACCATTGACCAAAACAGATAGAAATCTCTGCTTATGTGGAGCTTAAATTCCAGTGGAGAAATGGACAATAAAGAAAAAAATATTCAAAAAATAAAGCAGGCTAAGCAGGATCATGAATCCAGGGAAATAGGTATACTTTTTCAATAGGGTGGTCAGAGAGGCTTCATGGAGAAGTTGACACTTGAATAAAACTTAAAGAAGGAGTGGGAGTAAGCCAGGCATATACTTGAAGGAGAAGCATTCTGGACAGAGCAAATAAGTAGAAAGAATATGAGGTTAGATAACAGCTGGCATGTTTGAAGAAAAGTGAGAAGAGCAATTTGCCTGGAATAAAGTGGAAAAGGAGAGTAGAAGCTGAGGAGGTCAAAGAAGTAACAGAGTGGGGGTAGAAGAAAATTGTGTAGGATCTGGAAGGCCACTGTAAGTATATTGGATTTTACTCTAGTAAAACAAACAAACAAACAGGGAGCTATTGGAAGTTTGTGGGCACAGGAATCGTATGGCCTGGATTACATTTTAACAGCATCTTTCTGGCTGCTGTGTTTGTGTAGACTGAAGGGGAATAAATGGTGGAAGCAAGGAAATCATTCAGAAGAGTATTGCAGTCATCCAGAGGATAGACAATGGTGACTTGTATCAGAGAGGTAGTTATGGAGGTGGGAGAAGTGGTGTGATTCTAGAAATATTTTCAGTATAGAACTTTCAAGATTTTTCTGACAGATTAAATGTGGGGGGTGGGGAGAAAAAGCATCAAGAATAGACTGAAAATTTGGCCCAAGCAACTAGAATGAAGTTTCCAATAATTGAATTGAGGAGGTCTATCTGAGTGGAGCAGATTTTGAAAGGAAGACCAAGAACTCCACTTTGGACATACCAAGTCTGAGATATCTATTTATTCATCATCCAATGGAGATGGGGCAATAGTGTGAAATTTAGGGTAGAGGTGTGGTCTCAAGATATACATTTGGGAATGAGGAGTATACAGACGATATTTATAGCCATTAATTGGGATATCACTTATGGAGTGAGTGTAGATAGAGAAGAAGTCCAAAAACTGAGCCTTGAGGTATTTCAACATTAAAGTTTAGGTGATAAAGAAGAACCAGGTAAAGGAGACTAAGAAACATGGCCAGTCAAGTAGGCATAAAATCAGGAGATTGTGATGTCCTGGAAGTTGAGTGAGGAAACAGGAACAGGCAGTGATCAGTTGTGTTAGACATCAATGTTAGATCCAGTAAGATGAGGATTAGATTGAGAATGGACAATGGATTTAGCAATGTAGAGCTCGTTGGTGACTTTGACAATAGTATTCTCAATGAAGTTGTGAGTAATGCCTTACTAGCATGGGTTTAGGAGAGAATGGGAAGAGAAGAATTGGAGTCAGTGAGCTCGAAGGAGTTTTGCTCTAGAGAAGAGCAAAGGACTGGGGCAATAGCAAAAAGAAGAGAAGTTGAGACTTTTGTTTGTTAAGATAGGTGAAATTGTAGCATGCTTTCTGCTATTGAGAATGATCTAGTAGAGAGGACATATTTTATGATACAGGAAAGGGGTAGAATTGCTAGCATTGATAAACTTGAGGAGGTGACAGAGGATGGGATCCTGCAAACAAATAGAGATTCTGACCTCAGGACTACAGACAGGTCATCCATAGTAATAACGTACTGGGCAAATAGTAATAGGAGGTGGTTGAATAGATGATTTACTTGCTTGCAGTGTGAGCTTGAGTAAATCACCTAACATTTCCAAGCCAAAATTTTCTCCTCTGAAAAATGGAGAGAATAATATTACGTGCCTCATACAATTGCTATAATGACTAAATTAGCATGTAAAATACTTAGCATGATGTTTGGCACAAACTAAACACTCTCTATGCCAGTTATTATTTTTAATAGCATAGGATCTGGAATCAGATAGCCTGGGATAAGATGACAATGACTACATCAACTGACCTCTCTTGGCCTTATTTTTCTCATCTATAGAATAGGAATAATAATAATTCTTACCGCAGGAGATAGTGAGATCATGGATGTTAAAGGCTTAGCACAGTGCCTGCATTAGCATTACTGATAATCTCCCTCTATGAATAGAAAAACAAAATACATGTTTTAGCAATGATGTCTTATAAAGAAGAAGAGAGACACATGTTCTATAGGGCAGGAAGCATGAATCCTGACTCCATCTAAATCACCACCTGAGCTTGGGCAACTCACTTAACTTTGGAAAATGAGGATGATATCACCTGTGTTTCCTGTTTTTATTGTAATTTCGAGAATCCCTTGGATAATATAATGAAACATAATACCTAACCAAATTCTATATAATAATATGAGTGTTATCTGAATTGTAACATTAAAAACCCATATCTCAGGATAATAAAACAATATAAACATCATAAACAATGTGTAAAAGGAGCATGGAGAAAGGGAACGATTTATGTTCATTGCCTATACTCTGCACAGCTCAAAGATCATGTTGTGTGTTATCAATAAACATCATGTGAAAACACTCCCCCACCCCACCCCACCCCCAAAAAACAACATTCTAAACTAACAATGTTCACACTTTCAATTAGATATAGGCATTCAGTTAGGTAGCTATTCTGTGCCAGGTCCTATTCTAGATCTGAGTACAGACTACTGGACAAAAGAGATTTTTTAAAACTCAAACTCTGTCAGTGAAATAAGTATGATAATAAATGTATAAACAAAGAAAGGGGATGGGGAACACAAGCAGCAACCTCGAGTGTATTCCTTTGTTCTAAAGTTCTATTTCTGAGAACAATCCTGTTTCTGGAATGAACTCTTGATCTTAGAATTTCAGCTCCTTTAAGGCAAGCACAGGGATTTATTGTTCTTTGCCTCTCTAGTTCCTGGCAGAGAGTAGATGCTCAGGATCTACTTCAAGATGGGAGGTGAGTAGGGAGGGATGAAGTAAGGGTTGATTTCAGATAAAAGGTGTGGGACTGTTCAGTGATAAATCTAAGTGCCATGAAAATGTTATGCAGTTTCTTCTCAGTAAGAACCACAAATGCGCTATTTTCAGAACTGTTTTGTGGATCTTGGGCTGCATTTTTGCAAAATGGCTTGGTTTGGCCAAACAACTGTGTCTTCTCTACATATGCAAATAGGAACAAATATGAACAGAACTTACTGTAATAACAATTCAAAGTTACATACCAGCATCTGGATGGAAATCTCTCCAGCTGCACTGCTCACTCTTAACTATAGGCAAAATAATCTTTGCAGCCCTAGAATTAGGCCTGAGAAGTGGATAGAGACTATTTGATGGGATATCACAGGATCTGCTAATGGCCATCCCTCTGAGTCTGTGAGCAAGGAAGAGAAAATTCTTATGTGGAGCAGCTTAGTGGAAGAATCATGCCCTCAGCATCAAACAGACCTGGTATTGAGCCCTGGATTTGCCACTTACTATCAGGGTCACCTTATGAAAATTATTTCATCTTTTTGAACCTTAGTTTCCTCTTCTGCAAGCTAAGAAAAATGATATTTATCTCATGGGATTGTTATGAGTATTAAATAAAATAATGCATGAAGTGAGATTAGAAGCAGGCCCAGTTACAAGTGGAGACAGAGCAGGATAAATGGTAGCTTCTATTACTAGTAGATTTAAGAAGTACAATACTCAGACAGAATTGAGTAAGCAATATTGAGTGCACAGATCTTTAGGCCAAGTTAATTTGGAGGTACTTCCAATGTATAATTTAAGTTCTCTCTCTATATAAGATAATTGAGGAAGACCACCAAGGACAAATCTCTTTGAATTGAGGGCAAATGTTGCATGACAATTTCAGTGTTGATAACACCTGTGGCAGTATGAAATTATTTTATGAATTCCAAAAAGATTATGTTTTTAAGCTAATTCATTTCTGTGGGTGTGAATTGCTTTCAATTGGACTACATCTGTGAGGCGGACTCAGGTTGAGTCTCCACCCTCTTGCTGGGTCTGATATAAAACATACACACAGGAAAAGTCTCCGCCATATTTGATCCTGCCATGTGGGAGAAGGGAAAGGCTCAAAGAGCTGAGGCCGAGGGCAAGATGAGCCATATGCTTGATAGCTTACAGCTAAACTTGGGATGAAAGCAGAGCAGCTGAGCCTGAGAGAGGAGGCCCACCAAGAGACAAGCCCTATGCCTGGTTGCCCACAGCTGAGCTCCAGGAGATGGTACAGCCCGGAGAGGAAGGCAGAGACCAAGGCAGCGATTGCCCGCCATCTTGCTTCAACACGTAGTGCCTGACTTTGGTGAGAAAGCACCTCTTTTATGGTGCCTTGAGTTGGACTTTTCAGGTCTTGGAACTATAAGCTTTTGCCCCAAATAAATCCCCTTTATAAAAGCCAACCCATTCCTGGTACTTTGCATTGGTAGCCTTTTGGCAAACTGAAACATCACCCATACCTACTGCTTGTTATGTGATAATTTGTTTTGGTGATGGGAGAAGATATGAACTAGGCAAGAGGCAATGATCTAGATTTTTCTTAAAACCAGCCTTTCCAGCACTTACTCCTTGAGACTTGGACTGCCTGCTGCCTTGAGGATGAAAGGAATCATAAGGGCAATAAATTGTGTGAAGATCTGAGGTCCTAGTGAGGCCATAGGTCATAAGACAAAAAAGTTTGGTAATGTTAAAAGTGAGTAGGGTTCATTTCTTCATACAAGATATACAGCCATTCCTGAGAGCATTCCGTCTACAACAAGGAGGAACTATGTTGTAGTCCTTCCCTGAAAAATGTGAGACAGAGCAAATATTTTCTTTTAGGGAACTCTCCTTCGTTTTACGCCTTCTTGTGTGAAATTAAGAGTTTGGTCCAGATGGTATTTAAGGACCACATTAGCTCTGAGAGTCTATCATTTTAGTCAGGGGATTCTAGGGATGAATTAGCAACCAAAGTATTATGCTCAGAGAATCAGTTAGTGCTATGATAGAAAAGAAGGCTTTGGACTGGGTTTCTACTTGGGGCCCATGAAACAGTTTCTAAGCTTGGACAAAGCAAGTCTTTTAGACCTCTACATTCCCACTGGTGATTTTTCCTGCTGCTACAATTTTAAGAAAAGCACTATGCAAATCCTGTACAAACTTTATTGAAGAATTTCAGAATTTCACAAAAGCTAGACAACTTTTAATAGGCTCACATATGAAATGAAACAGCTGACACCATCACCAGATAATTAGCTGGTTTGCACAAACACCTAATTTCTGTCTCTGTGACCACCAGAGAGATATTTTTTTCATCAATATCATAATGCACTACCTGCTTAAGCCCATTCAAAGATTTTCAATTACCAAAGGAAACAGCCCAAACTCTTTGGAATACTCCTCTATGGCCTGGTTTCTGATACCACTTATAGCCTCAGCTTTCTTCATATGCCCTCTCATGACCACTCCCTTATCCTTAACTCTACTACATGCTTTACATTTCAGTCAAACCAGACTTCTTGTAGGTCTTCAGTTTGCCAGTGCCTGTGTAGATCCTACACTTCCACTGAGTTCATGAATTCTTTCTGATCCTTCAAGAATTAGATCAAATTTCACCTTTTTTTACTATATATACAGAAGGAAAATATATAAATATGTTGTGCTCCGTTCCCAACCTTCTCAATCTGAGCCTTCCTAGATAGGCACAACGTAGCTTATTAAGAGTAGAACTATGGCTGATCATTGTGCATTCCCCACCCCCTCCCCAGCCCAGCTCATTCCTCTAAATTGTGCTAGAAGCATATAACTTCCTGCAGAAGCACCGTAGTTTTAGCTCCCAAATGCAACCAGATCCATGCCCACTAGTTTGCCGCTGTTACCCTTCACTCTCATTTTTCTGTTTTTCTCTCTCTGCTTCTATTTGTCTCCTGGCCCCCTTCAATGATGACATGCATTGTACTTTTCTTCCAGGCTTTAACTGTAGGACTCGTCTAGGAATATGACTTTTGAAAATTAAGCACTTACACCCCCCACTGCCTAAATACACACACACACACATACACACAAGAACATGTGCATACACTTGTGATTAAGAACTTTCATGACCCAATGTGCCTTGTCTCAGAATACATGGTATTGATTAAATTAGCTACATCCTAATCATGGAAGGCAGTTCATACAAGTTATATTACTGGCTTTGTCATATCTCAATTTAAAATAAATCAATATGAACATATACTTAGAACTATACTGCAGTTTGATTATATACACAAAGTTTCTTATATATAAATCCATATCACAAGAAACAGCTTTATAGGTAAGGGGAATCCACTTTATGAAGTAGCTATTATGTGGTACTTTACAAAAATTTTCACTTGTAATACATGCAACTAATTTAATTGGCAATGATTATTGTTCACATTTAACAGAAGAGGAAATAAGGTGCTTGTTTAAGATCAAGGCAGTGAAGCTTTCACTAGTGATATAGTGAGGAGGAAATGATGCTTAATCTGAGACTTCCACTTCATTTAGGAGGCCAGGCAAAGAAGGAGATGATGGTGGCCTCTAATTGGAAGACTCTATATGTGAAGTAGATAAATGGATATCTTCAAGAGATACTTTGGAGTTAGAATGGACAGAAATTGATGACTGATTGATTTTAGGAATGATGGAGAAAGAGGGTCAAGAAAGATACTGTGATTTCTGGCTTGGGAGATTGTGTAGAAGTTAGTGTGATCCATTAGTACTGACCCAGGGCTAAAAATAGATTTGAAGAGCCAAGACAAGGAGCTTAATTTTGGAGCTATCCAGTCTGAGGGGCCAATGACATTCCAAATGAGCTCTTCAGAAGGCAGTCACATAGATAAGAAAAGTCTGGACTGGAAAAACATATTTCCAAATAATGGACATATTTATGGCAAAGTATGAAAGCTTCCAGGAAACGTGTTCATAGAGAAAATAGCTTAGGATATAACTAGCATCTAAAAGATGTAAAAAAAAGAGGAGATAGTAAAGTGGAAAAAGGTAAAGTAGCCAGAAAATTAGGAGGAATCTCAGGAGAGATGTTTCACAGATGCAAAGAGAAGAAATAAGTTTGTTTGTTTATGACAGAGAGAATGATCAACTGTGTCAACTGCCCCTGAGAAGGAGTAAGATGAGGAATGAACTCACATTCAACTTGGTGACATATAGGTCATCAGCAACTATAATGAGAGCTGGTATGTGGAGTAATGATGACAGAAGGCAGGATGAGAAGTGAGGAAAAGGAGACAGGGTATACAGACAATTTTTCCAAGATGTTTGGCTCTCCTGGTGAGGAGAGAGATGGGCTGATAACCTGCAGAGGATGTAGGGAATGAGGAAAATTTACTTATTTTAATTGTAGAAAAAGTGGACATAGTTAAATGTTGATGGACAAGATCCAGATAAGAGGGAAAACTCCTCAATTATAACAGGATAGAAGGGGAGAAGACCAGTGTAGGTTTGAATGTTTGGAGAATTCGCATCTAAGGGTGTTGTTTTCTCTATGTTAGGAAGACCAGACCTCTACTGAGATTATGGGTGGTTGGGGTATGAGTTGGGAGGAAGAGTGGTGATCAGGATCTTAAGAGTGAAAAACAGTTGAAATAGTATTCTGTCATACCCAGGTGTATGTTGACCAGAAAGGGAAAAAATGTAATGGTTTTAGCAGACAAATCAGGGATCCACTTGAGAATAAGTTCTACTATAAATCCTGTATTGAAGTTTTTATGCTGAAAAGATACAAGGGTGAGAGGGATTAAGGTATTGACAAAAGTTTTATTAAAGTGATAGACCATGAAAACTCAGCATCTTAAGAAGGTAAATCAAAGGAAAAGACAGATGAATTGGGAGAAGGTAGAGGGCTCAATGACTAAAGGTCCTAATTATGTAAACATGGTCACAAAAAGAGTCATTGTAGGGAAGCGGCTGTGGCTCAATCAGTAGGGCTCCCGTTTACCATATGGGAGGCCCCGGGTTCGGTTCCCGGGGCCTCCTGGTGCAGGCAAGCCTGCCCGCACGGCGTGGTTAGCTGACCCAGCGAGCACAAGCAGCAAGGGGGGGATAAATGAATAAATAAATTAAATCTTAAAAAAAAAAAAAAAAAAAAGAGTCATTGTGTACTCTAGCTGGGAGTGGTGACTGAGGTCAGAAAGCAGTATACCTGGATTAGTGATTTTGGATGTGATTCAGTCATAATTGTTCAACATGTGTCTGGGGGTATGGATAGCTTAGTTGCAATGGAAGAAAAGGAAAGGAGTTCTACAAACTGAGAACCTAGGGTGAAGGACAGGTTGTCCAAGTGGATGTTGTAATAATTCAGGATTATCTCAAGGCTTGTGATGGAGATTAAAGTACTTAAGTCTTTGATGACAGAAGGGGAGTGACCAGGAAGTCTATAGCTGATTTGTGGATAATTGTTTGAGGGGTGAATTGGTATGGATGGATGGCATGGTCCTGAAAAGAGCAGGATTTCTTCTATGATAGTGGGAAGACTATGATTAGGAAGGATCAATAAGTGGACTTGAGCATGGGGATGCAAGGAACACTGACCCTATCCAGTATCACTGTGGCCCTTAGTAGTTGTTGGAAAAGATCAAATTGCATATAAAATTCTTCATAGTAGA
This sequence comes from Tolypeutes matacus, assembly GCA_026826555.1. Taxonomy (NCBI): domain Eukaryota; kingdom Metazoa; phylum Chordata; class Mammalia; order Cingulata; family Chlamyphoridae; genus Tolypeutes; species Tolypeutes matacus. Next base: position 8,479,177 of record JAKSZT010054138.1, on the reverse strand, counting down.
ATGGAAAGAAACTAATTGTTGTGATTCTGACAATGATCACTAAAATATGTTTTCTAAAATTAAATTAATTCAACTGCAGATAAAATGAAATGTCATTAGTTTTTATTTTAAATAGCTCATAACCATATTTGTTTCATAAAAATGCACTATTAACTGCTGTACTTCAGGAATTATGCTAGGTTTTTCTTTTAAAAAATGTCTGTTGTGTGCTAATTTAACTTCTCTTTAATATTTATTTTTTTCTGAGAAAACAGATGCCATCAGTGGTTCAGATTTCCCGTATTCTATGCTTAGGATCTCGAAGTTTCTCTGTCCTGATATGTTTCTTTCCGTCTTATAACAAAAGAATGTATTTTGTGCATTCATTTCAAAATGAACATATCCAACATGCTCATTTCTGCCTACTTCCCCTATTCAGAGTTTCTTCACTTTGATTGAAATATACAAAATTGCTGTCTTTGTAGGCACATAGTCAAACATCTGCAATTTAATGTGATTCAGCCTAATCTAAAATCGGGATAATAATATTTTCCTCAAAGTTTTGAAGATTAAGTAAGTTAATATATATGAAGTGCTAAGAAATACACCACATACCTGCCACATGGAATGAACAAAGATATACATTTTATACTTTTGCTATCATTACCTTTATTATTTGACAAAAAATGAGCAACTATTTTAAGCCCTAGATTTAAAAGTAAGATATGGGAAGAAAGCACAATGTGCCATTGAGGTATTCCTAAGATGCTGGGCTAGCAAAGTGAGTAATGAGGCTCTTCCAGGTGCACTAAGATATTGATACCGTCCTCCATGGAGACTTCCAGGCCAGAACATAAGAGGCCTATGTCCCCATTTGGTCATCCCTGGACACAAGCAGTCTCCTCAGGTTATGATCATTTTCTCCGAGCATATGGCATGAGATGAAAGGGTTAGGAGCCTCTGGTTTGGATCATGAGCCTTGGAGTCTGGCAGACATGTTTATGAATCAGTGCTATGCCCAGAGCTGGCAGTGGGGCCCAGTGCAAAATGAAAATGTGGGTCCTTTGTTAAAAAATTAGGAACACAGGATCCTTAGCAGTACTATACACACACACAAACACACATATTTATAAATCTTTCACCTTTCTTCCATGGTCTGACACTTGAATTGTCATGGTATATTTTATTTGCTATTTAATGTTAATCTAAATGAAGAAAAATTGAAATTCTAAATTGTTAGCATAAATTTTATTATTCCCCTTTATATAGTGCAATGCCAGGTTTAAAAGAAAATATAAGAAGTTTTAACTTGTATGTGGAATCATCTAAATTACACAATTTGTATTTCATAGCTTGTACATGTATGTGTATTTTTTTCTTACCAAAAGAGTAGAAACACTGCACAAAACGCAACCACTTTTAACTTTTTGATACCAGCACATTCTACCAACACTCTCTACCTTCAGCTTACTGATGAGCAGAGGACTGAAAGGAAAAGGAACTATGGGTTGCCATATCTTTCCCTTTCTTTTATGCTGTCATTTTTGGTATAAATGGTTAGCTAATACAGGGAACGAATAAGAGTAAGAAGGATTATGATAGGGTTCAATGATTGTTCATGTTTCTTAGAATGCTATCACCTTCATTCTATGTTGGAAACAGGTTATGGTACAAAAACAGAAGTGGCCTCTCAGGGATGTCAGTGCCCTGTTTACTCAGTCATAGACAGAATACGATTACCTTGTACTCAATTTGAGTCTTGCTGAAATCCCACACATCATGGCTCCACCAGAACGTTTTGCCCATGGGGCATGACAAATGTTATATGAAACAGGGAGACACAGGCCCTGCCCAGATAAAAACAGCAGCATGAGAACCTCCAAGGCTCCATTCCCCGACAAAAGCTTTGAACAACCAACAAGAAACAGCAGAAACATCTTTCTCAAAGCCCCCAAAACAGTTAATAGATTGCAGTAATAGGATGAGTGCTGAATCAAGAGAAAGGCCACTTAAAGCAGTAAGACCTCATGGTACCGTGGCTGGCTCTTCCCCTCCTAATGGCTTGGTGTGGAACCGACCTAAGTTCCCAGTGCAGATCCCTGGTCCTGGGTGTAGAGGGAGCAAAGTAACCCTCATGCACATATTGAGAGCATGTATTTCTAGTTCGATCTTTCTAGTGGCAGTCTGAGGGACTGACTCAGGACACTTGCTGCAGGTTTCCCTCCCAGAACTCACACTGTATGTAGAAAGCAGCTCAGTTCACGGAGATCTGTTTCCTAGGGAAAAGGGGATATTCGTATCTGTATAAACAGGAGAATTCCTAGAGCCACATGCACATGCTTAAGATAAAACACATATGCAAATAGGATCAGGGAGGCCCCTAGGCTTTGGCCTGGAACTAAGCTCATTGTATGATTAACCTCTGAATGAAAGCACTTGCCTGGGAAAGGTGTTTTCTTTTTTCTTTTTTTTTTTTTTTTGTTATCTCCTGGCATTTAAGGAAAGCTCTGTCATAAAATTAGCTGGATACTAGCTTCAGGAACAGATGCCTCAGGCTAAATTCCAGTAATAATACATTGAAGTATCAATGTGTCCAGGTTTCAACATAAGATAAAATATATATATATAAAGAAACAGAAAGTGATGGCCCAGGCAAAGGAGAAGATTAAAGCATTAGAAACCATCAGTGAGGAGGATCAGACCTGGAACATTCCAGACAAAGACTTTAAAAAATGGTCCTAAATACGCTCAAAGAATGAAAGGAAATCAGGAAAATGAGAGATGAACACAAAGAGATTATTAATAGAGAGATGGAAATTATGAAAAGGAACCAAACAGAGCTGAATAACACAGTAACAGAAATTAAATATTTCCCAGAGAGGATCAACAGCAGATTGGAGCTGGCAGAAGAAAGTCAGTGAACTTGAAGATAAGACTATTGAAATTATTCAGTCTAAGGAGCAGAAAGGGGAAAGAATGAAGAAAAATGAAAACATCCTGAGGAACCTGTGGAACACTGTCAAGCATATCAATACACACATCGTGGGACCCCCAGAAGGAGAAGAAAAGAAAAAGGAAGAGAGAATATTAGTGGCTCTGGTTATCTGGGAGGATAGAGGTGTGTTGGAGTTCTCTCTATGGGCTTCTACTATTTTTGTAACTGTCCTGAAAGTTTGAAAATCATTCAAAATAAAAAGTTAACAAAACTAAATTAAACAGGGAGGCAAGGAATGGCCAAAGACAAGTATATTGCAAATATCACTCCAATGGACATGGGTATGCCCAATGGAATTCACTTAAAAAAAACACAAATTCATAGATAAAATAATTAAGGATTTCAAAATAGTGACAGCAGAGCATTAAACCAAGCATAGATAGTAATAACATTTCCAATATTATAGGTTTAACCACAGACCTGCAAATCCCCAGAGTTTATCTGCTCCTTCCCTCGACCATCCCCCATGGATACAGGCCATTGTACATTTTGTCATAACTTAGAAAATTGTGTGGGACAGAGTGTAAACTATAACGTAAACTTTTCCATGGTTAGTAGCAATGCTTCAATATTGGTTCATCAATTGTAACAAATATATCATACTAATGAGGGATGTTGTTAATGTGGGAAAGTGGGGGGGGGGAAGGGGGGCATACAGAAATCCCTTATATTTTTTATATAAAATTTATGGAATTTAAATCTTCTTTAAAAAATTATTAAAAAAAAAAACAAGCATAGCTTTGAATACAAAATGTGTATTATAGATGCCAGGTGGCAGGGATGACAAATGTTAAGTAAATGGGACAGCATGGAACAGCAGAGGATCCACATATTGTAGGCATCTCCTTTGCTCATGTGTATGCTCCGTTTTCTCATAAGACTTACAAAACACAAGTTCAAAGACAAAATTATTAAATATTTCAGGATGTCAACAGCTGAACATTAAGTAGGGGGCCCTTCTGAGCGCAGGACCCCATGCAACTACACTGGTCACACGTCCAGGAAGACAACCCTGGCTCAGGCCTATGTTCCCCATATGATCTTGGGAAGAAATCTGTGCTAGTTTTCTAATTTGGCATATAGAGATAATATCTACTACTGCATAGTTTCCTTGTGAAGATTAAAAGAGATAATGTACTTGACACATTTCCTGACACATAGTAATGCCAATACTAATATTAATACTAATTCTAATAACAACTACATTTACTGAATGCTTATATTTGCATAGTTATGGACTCTATTGGAAAGTCTTTATGAGCATGTCAAAACCCAATCACGGCCGGGACAATGTTATTAACTTCAAATGAACCATCAAGTTCAATGTCAGTGTCTTCTTAACTTTTATTATCACCTCTCTTCAATGCCAAATAGTAAACGTTGTGTCAAAATTAGACAGAAACATCAAGAAATTCTGACTTTAAATTATGCCTGGGTGGGGGGCAGTGAGGTGAAAATAAGCTTGCCCTCTGAGAATTAATGCAAAAGACAGAACAGGTCTTAACTGACATAATTAACATTCTCATCCAAAGGCTAGGCTAGATCTGGTCCTCAAGTGATATTGTGAACAAAAATCTCTACAAGTGTTGTTAAAATTAAGAATTAGAATCTAAGATTATTGTTCCTGTTTTTATTTGTTTAGATTTCCTTTTATTTCATGCTCTAATTAATGCAGCATGAGTATAAATATTCTCTAAGACTACAAACTCCTGAGGGAGCATAGACAATACCTGCTCTTGGCTTTAAAAGATCCACATGAAACATGAAAGTAATGACAGATTTTATGTACATAGCTTTCTATAGTTTATGGTTCACTTTCATATGTGTTTATCTACATAGCCATTTGTTCTAAGCTCAGAAACTAGAGTCCCAAGTCAATTTTCTTACAAAACACCATTAAATGAATAAGGCAGTATACCAAAGACTGCTAGTTACCTAGCCAATATACATTCACCACTGTTTTTCTAAATGATAGAATTACAATTTTATTTAGGGAACCAATGTGCTCATCTAGAAGATTACAGCTAGTTGTAATCATGTGACTATGATCTTTCTAGTAAGACAGAAGCAGAAGTTGATTGGTGAGACTTCCAGGAAGAATCCTTAAAAGTGGGACAATTGTGGGACATTTGTTACAATTGATGAACACATATTGGAGCATTGTAACTAGGTGTGGATTATACTTTACATTATAGTTTACACTCTGTCTTGCACAATTTTGTAAGTTATGACAAAATATTTAATGGCCTGTATCCATCATTGCAACGTCATTCAGGACAATCCCAATGTCATGAAAATGCCCCCATATTACACCTGTTTTCCCCTCTTCTTAGCCTCAGAACCTCCGGTGACCACTACCTCCACATCAATGATAAAAGTTCTTCCATAGAAGGATATTGTTAATATGGGAAAGCATGGGAAGGGTAGGGAGTGAGGCATATGGGAATTCCCTATATTTTTTATGTAACATTTATGTAATCTAAAGTATTTAAAAAAAAAAGTGGGACAATTGACTGAGAGCCATCCTTTTGCATCATTCTCCTCCCTGCTTGGAACACAGATGTGATGGCTGGAGTGCCAAAAGCCATGTAAGAATATTTTTGAAACACTAAAGAAAAAAAAACTTTGAATTTATTCTTGGTTATGTAGTAAGGTTGCTCTTAATGGTAATCAGCTTATCTTTCATTCCCTATGAAAATATACACCCTTACTGTGGAATTCCCCACATTTTTAATAATTCTATAACTAAAGAAGAAATTATAAATGCAATTCTGACTAGAATGCTTCAATACATATTTCAAGAAAAGCAGGGTTTGTTCAGTATTTTTCAAATCCCTTTGATGTAACAGAGTTCTGAACACATGGCACAGAGCCAAAACTGGACGGCTCCAGGATTTCTACAGCCCACCCCACTTTGAGCTTCCATACCGGAAAGGGAACATATGAACACATGCTTCCAACAGCTTTACCCTATTTGAGATTTTCTTCTCACTCCTACACTCTTCCAGAGACAGAAGGAAAGGATGTCTTGAGTTCTTTCTATGCTTGCTTTATAATAGTAACCTTCATGTTCAAATCAACCAAGCCTGGCACTTGAAAGGGTGGTTTAAGGGCAGTAGGAAACCAAAATCTGGAATTATTAAGGATGAAAATATATTGATTTCATATGCCAAAATATTATCCTCCTTATATTTATGCCTTTAAAAAACCCACAGAAATCTTATATATAAACAAAATCTTGTGAAACCTAAAAGGTTTTAAAAATTTAGCATAGTGACAGTCAAAAGCATAAAAATGTGTCAAGTCATTTTAGGGGAGGACATAGAGCAGAAGGAGGTCATAGAAGCAATAGATGACAAGTAGTGCAATATGAGTTATAAAAGAGGGGCAAGAAAAGAGTGTGGGAGTTAGAGTTAGTTAAAGAAGTAAAGAAGAAAGTGGGATGAAAATAAGAGCAAGTAATTCATGCGGTTTGGAGAATATATAAAATATCATATTTGTGTTCAAATGTAATGGCATGGATAGTGTTAAATGAAACTGTTTAGAGAGATGGTCTATAATTCTTGAACTATGTAATTGAAGGTGTTTAAGCACACATGCTTCTAATGGGGAAAAGATGTTATATCATGGCTCAAATACATGGAGTGTATTTCAGAAATCAAAATGAATTTAATTAGGCAGCACCTAATTACTCATTTAATTCTCAGATACGGCATTCACTTTTGAGAGAAAATTAACATTGTTACTTCAATTCTGCAGAATTGCTAATATATTAGTATATTATGAGTGGTATTTTGGGTAGCTGGACTACTTCCAAAATAAGTTTAAGTTTTCAAATAAATGATAATCCCAGATCACAAAATTTTTCCACACTGGGGTACTATTCAAATGAACATTAGCATGAGCAGTCTTTCTTCAAAACAGATGTTCCTCGTTCTGAGTAGTACATTAGTATATCTTTTATCATTCTCTCCTGGAAAATTCATCTCTATTATGTATAATTTCAGACAGTACAGATAATGCCATTATATTTGTAAATGACACCGATGTCAGATTCATCAGGTGCCTTTAACTTGGAATAAATTGGAACTATCTACAATAATACCTCACTTAGCCAGGTTCAGCTACCCAGCAACCTCAACTATTGAGAGAAAAAAAAAATGACCTATTAGCAAACCAAAAAGTCACCACAATAATTTAGAAAAGGGAGCAATTTGCTGAGGGAAAGGATGATGTTCCTAGTGACAGTGAATTGAGACTAGGGAGATTGTGGTGGTCTGAAGCTGCACATACCCCAGAAAAACATGTTCCTAAGTCTAATCCATTCTTCTGTGTGAACCCATAGTAAGTAGGACCTTTTTGATGAGGGTACTTCAGTTAAGGTGTGGCCCACCTCAATCAGGACGGGTCTTAATCCTATTTCTGGAGTCCTTTATAAGTGGAATGAAATTCAGACACAGATAGAGAAAGTGTGACAAGCTAAGGACCAGGAATCACTGGCAGAATGCCACAGTGTTCAAGACGAAACCATTACCTTGATGACACCTTGATTTGGACTTTTTCCCAGGCTCAAACCATACTCTTCTAAAACAGGAGATAAAGCAGGTATGTTAGAGTAGCATGAAATGCAAAATGTAAAATAAATAGACAAGTAATTCACTATCTATAATTTAGTATATATTCTTCTACATATCTCTGATTGTTTCCTAAAAATGGATAACATTATTTTTATTTGGTACTAAAATAAAGTATGTTTATTTGGTTAAAAAAATAAGTTTAAAGAATTTGATACATGTTGCAGGACTGTACCAATCCACCTTTCCACCAGCAGCATGTGAAAGGACCCATCTCTCTGCACCCACCCTTGCCAGCATAAGAAATTCAACCTATTTTTTCACTTATTCCAGCATTTGCACTTTTATTCAGTCTTTTCTAATATTATTTGGAGTTTAAGACACAAATTATCTTTTGTAAAATTATTATGGTATAGTACACTTCCACATACACTTCTTTTTCAATGACCCTTTTCAACATTTATATTTAGTGTTATAACCATTTTACAGCAATTCAAATTGAATTTAATTATTAATTGATTTCGATGTTCATTTAAATGCCTTTTTTGGTACCATCACTTACCCATTTTGCTGTCTTAATCACTCAGACAACTGAAGAACATGGCTATATAATTTTTAAAAGGAAAGAAAATGTGATTGTGGTTTAATTATGGTGTCCTTTCATACTTGAAAATATCTGTTTATTTCTAACAGAAGTGTCAAATTGATGAAAATAAAAATTCTTAACTCTCAAAAATTTTTCCCTCAATATATTTTAACTGTTGGATCACTGGCCTACTGCATTTTGTGCTGTAGAGGAGAAATCAGAGGTCTAGCTAATGGTTATTCCTTTGTAAAGTTAATTAATGTGTTCTTTCTTGATGCTTGCAATATAGGTCTAGTAGGTGTTTCCTTTCACAGACTTTGGCTAGAATATAGTAATCCCTTCCAATCTGTACAGTCTGTGCATTCTCTCCACCCCCACAAACACACACAAACACCCCACACATACATAATCTTCAGAGAGTACTCTTCAATTAAAACTACAATTATCTCCCCAATTCCCAATTTTCTTTTATTTCTTTTTTCCTTCTCCACTTTAGGAACATCTCCCTATAACCTGTACATTGAATCGCATTTCTTTGACCTCCAAACCTATGATACTTCAATATCTCTTTATTTCTATTTCTCTGTTCTTTTTCCCCAACATTTGGGAAGGGTTACTCAAGGTTTGTCTTGCTATCATGGATTTTGCTCTTCAGCTTTTCCTTCCCTCCTTGTGTTCCTGAAGGACATTAGAATACCACTGGAGAGAACTGAGCTTTCCCAGTAGCTAAGACTTCTAATAAGGTTATCTTTTCCACATTTTTTTTTTTGGAGTGGAAAAGGACAGGCTCCAAGCAAATAGATCCAATAACTTTTTTTAAAGATTTATTTATGTATTCCCACCCCTGTACCCCCCGCTGTTTTGCGCTCGCTGTCTGCTCTCTGTGTCTGCTCTCTGTGTCTGCTTGTCTTCTCTTTAGGCAGTACCAGGAACCGATCCTGGGACCTTCCAGAGTGGAGACAAGCTGCTCAATCTCTTGTGCCACCTCAGTTCCCTGATTTTGCTGCGTCTGTCATTGTCTCTCTTCTGTGTCTCTTTTTGTTGTGTCATCTTGCTGCGCCAGCTCTCCACGCAAGCCAGCAAGCCCTGTAGGTCAGCACTCCTGCATGAGCCAGCACTCCACGTGGGCCAGCTCTCCACTCAGGCCAGCTTGCTTTTCACCAGGAGGCCCCAGGAATCAAACCCTGGAGTTCCTATATGGTAGATGGGAGCCCAATCACTTGAGCCACATCCACTTCCCTAGATCCAATAACTTTTTGTGATATTATCATAGTCACCTTTCCTTGAAAACATATCTGCTGCTGCACAAATAAATCAGTTTCCATTAACACTCTGAATGAAAATACTTCTTTTTGCTGTTGGAGATAGGCGCTTTATAGTTAAGATACGTATTTACTATTATATACTTTTATACTTAAAATACTATAACTGACAAATGTCCATTTGAATTACTCAAAGAATTGGCATTTAGATAATGCATTTGGATGAGTGTTTCTCAAAGTGCAGGCTATAGACCACATGCATAGTGTCCTGTTCATGCTTATTAAAAATGAAATTTCTGGGCCCCATCCTATACAAACTGATTCTGATTCTCTGGGAGTGAGATCCAGGAACCTGCATTTTAAATAAGCTTTGAAGTTGATGCCAATGCCCACTAAAATTTGAGAACCCCTCTAGACCCTTTAACTCTCTGACTAGATCTCTGTCCTACAACTGTATTCACACAACTGGAGACATTTGTTCCTATATATATTCTTGGTCCTCTCTCTGACTCTGAAACCAATCTTTTCCTTAGTCCTGGCAAATGTAAAGAGCTCTCATTCTATGTCTCAGGAACAAACTGTCAAGTCACCTTGTCCTGAATGAGTGATCACCTAAGCTGCTGATGGAGTAGACTGCACTCCCTGGCTCAGCGGAACTGTTGCTTGCTGTTGCTGCAGAGCATAACATCCTAGTGGTGCGTTTATTTTAAATCAACCTGCATTTGAGGACCGAAGGTGAAACAAAATTGGAGAGATTTAATTATGCATTTGTTGAAACATACAAAACAAAATCATTAAAGCAAGAGAGAGTAAGAGCAAGAGGTTGATCCCTCCTTTACAATGGAGAAGACAAGAACACACAATCAGGATATTGAACTGAGCTATTCCTGAAAAGGCAGCAGGACTCTGAAACTCAGAGAAGTGGAGACATTAGTTATGGAGCCACATCACCAAAGCAGAATTACCAATGAAGAAATAGAGGGAGAAAACTTGTTACTAGGAATCCTATTCTGTAGTGACACAAACCACCAAGATAATCCACAGCCTCTCTAATCAAAGTGGAGTCCAGAGACCAGCAGCATGGACATCACTTGGGAGCTTGTTAGAAATGAAGAAGCTCGGGCTCTTCCCAAGACCTCCTGAATCAGAATTTACCTTTTAACAAGCTTCTGAAGAGATTCACAGATGCATTAAACTTTGAGAAGCATGACTCTAGGAAACTGATCATTCCAGAAAGTCAGAATTCGCAAATTGTTTTCCATAGTCTGAGAGAAGAAGGACGTTCAGATAGAGGACTAAAGGTTTCAGAGCTTTACAATTCACCCATATCTCTCTCCACCTGTGCTGTGAGTCTGATCAGTAAGGCAGCAATGATTGAAAGTCTCGCCGCAGAGTTGCAATGCCATGTTGAAAAAGCAATTAGAGTCGGCTCAAGGCCAAGCTCTGCCATTTATGGGCTCTGTGATATTGACTTCACTTAACCTCTATGCATCTTGGTTTCTTCACCTACAAAATAAGACTTTTACATAATATCAAATGAGATTGTATATGTGTTAATTCATTGTAAATTCTTATATAAATATTTTTATTATGTAGATGGTTCCCAAAGCTGTGTTCCTAATTTGAACTCCTCCATAAAGTTAAATTCTAAATATACAGCTACAATGGTAGGTTTAATGGGAATCAATTTATAGCGTATGGGGAAAAAATCTATCAAGCTGTCACAACAAGAAAGAAATTGGAAGTCAGGCTCAGACGAATACATTGGAATTAGGAAGAATGGCAGGAAAGGGAAAGTGACAGGGGGAATCAGAGTCACAATTTCATAGATGAGTAAACAAAAGTTGTTAAAACAAAATCAACTTTTTGTTTTAAATACTCACACTCAGAAGGGACATAGAGTATTGCATCACAGTGTTTACTAAATATTAAATAAATTGAATGCATGGGTTCAAATATAAGAGACTATCACACCTACAGCTAATAGATTTTAAAAAGACCGAATCATATATACAAATCATTAGAGAAATGACTGGAAGGCCATAAATGGTTTTACTACTCCATAGACCTCATTAACCATAAGACTGGTTAACAGGTTAATGAAAGGTCTATAGGTGCTGCCTGAACAGTAGAATCACCTGTGGATTGTTGAAGATAGAAGCATTTATCTGTCAGTACAGAAAAATGAGCACAGGAGTGCAGATCCAAAAAAAGGAGCAATAAAGATAGAGATAGAGATAGAGATTAGAGATAGAGATAGAGATAGAGATAGAGATAGAGAGAGATAGAGATAGAGATAGAGATAGAGATAGAGATAGAGAGAGAGAGAGAGAGAGAGAGAGAGATAGAGATAGATAGAGAGAGAGAGAAATAGTCTTTTGACTAAAGGTGTCAGACTGGCCAATATTTGAATGAAGCACATTAATATTGAAAGGGTGAATGCAAGGATGGTATTAGGTCCTTGTAGATGTAAAGGGAAGTTTCAACAATTTGCATACAAGCAGAAGTGAGTACGAAGTCAAAGGTGACTCAGGCAATTTCCCAATGTAACATAATGAATGTGATAGTAAGCAATTTAAAAGCTGCACTTAACACTCATGGCATCTAGAGGATATAATAAAATTGACATCCTCTCAAATGAACTACAAACAATAGGGTGAAGAATAAAATTAACTAAATAAAAATGACAATGGTAACCTATAAAATGTGATGTTTTGCTCCACAAACCAAGGCATATAAATTATTTTTGCCCAAATAGTCAAGAAATCTCTCCCATGCTAGAATATGATTTCAAGGATCTGCACCAGAAAATTCCATCATTTTCTTGAACAATAAAGACTGTATTCATGCCAAACCCATGAGTTAACTTCCTATCTCTCTAGCGACTCTTTCTTCTTTTGAAATAGCAGAATTCCTAGAGACGAAAGGTTTCTGAAGAGGACCAAGATTGACATAATTTAGTAAGCTGATTAAATAGAATCCAAAAAATATAACTTCATTCAAAGTCCTGTTGTCATGCCCTCTCGGGAAAAAGAAGTTGCAATAGTTTTATGATGAATATAAACCATTTCTAACATATTTATGTGACTGGGCTACAAGGAAGAGGAAATTGTTTAAAATGTGAACACAATTTTCCACCTAAATCTTTGTAATCAGGTGACCCTTACCCCTCACCAGCTTGTGGTGAAGCCAGTCCATGCTCCCAGTTCAGATTCCTGGTCCTGGCTCTAGAGGAAGCATAGTAAACCTCATACCCATACTGGCCCAATCTATCTGATGGTGGCCTGATGGAATCTGTGTCTCAGAACTTTCCCTGTATTTAGAAGGCAGCACACAGAACCCTTTAGAAGAATAGTTAAGCTGTGGCTGCTTGGGGCAGGAGATTGATGGCTGTAGGACATGCAGTGCATGTGACCTTAAGGAAACTGTTCCCTAAAGAAGAGGGGACATTCATATCCATGTAAATGGAAGAATTCCTATGGCTATATTCATGTCTAAGAGAAGATGCATGCACAGAAAAGATTAGGTAGTCCACTACACTTTGGCCTCAAGGAAAACACAGACAAAGAACTAAAGGAAATCAGGAAAATGATAGATTAACACAAAGAGAATATCAATAAATAGATGGAAATTATGGAAAGAAACATACAGATCTGAAGAACACAGTAACAGAAATTAATTCCTACAGAGATTCAAGAGTAAATTGGAGCTGGCAGAAGAAAGAATCAGTGAACTTGAGAATAAAACAACTGAAATGATTCAGTCTAAGGAGCAGAAAGAGGAAATTATGAAGAAATCTGAACCGACCCTGAGGAACATATAGGACACTATCAGGTATACCAATATACACATTGTGGGTGTCTCAGAAAGAGAAGAAAGAGAGAAAGGAGAAGAGAAAATATTCAAAGAAATAGTACTTGTAAAATTGAAACTTAGTGGTTAACATAAGCTCTGAGGGGAGGGGGAGGGAAGAATAAGTGGAACATAGGGCAGTTTTAGGACATTGAAATTGTTCTGCATGATTTTGCAATGATGAATACAGGCCATTACACATTTTGTCAAACCTATAAAATTGTACTGTGCAAAGTGTAAACCATAATGAAAGCTACTGACCATGGTTAGTAGCAGTGCTTCAATATTTGTTCATCAATTGTAACAAATGTGCCATACTGATGTAAGATGTTATTAATAGAGGAAAATGTGAGAGGGGGAGGGGTGGGTTATATGGGAATACCTTATATTATCTATGCAATATTTCTGCAACCTAAAACTTCTTTGAAAATAAACATAAAAAAGAAGATACTGGGGGAACATACAGAAGAAATTCTATACATACATAAAAAGATACATCTTATGGTGATGAAAGGCATAATGCATGAACAAATAATTTGGATTTGTTTTTGAAGAGGTTTTAGTTTACAGAAAAGTTACTACTATGGTAGGGGATGATCACTGGTGCAGGGTGCCAGCAGTGGGGGGATGTGTGGGGAAGGGTGTACCTGGGACATGCCTCTATAAAATATGAATGTGTTCATATATGATCATGGGGTGTTATCTCAGTGGGTGGAGTCCCCACAATAACCAACAAAATATTAAATTCCCATCCTGGGGAGCCCTGCTACATTCTCTAATAGAGTGGCAAGAATATCTAGAGTACATAGGCAGTGCCTAATGAAAGAAATCAGACCAATATGCCAAGCCCTCGGTATTAATGCTTGGACTTATGAACCTTATTCTTTTAAAGTTGAAACTAAGCCTAATATTATCTATTTCCTAAAAGTTACCTCCTGAAAATCTCCTTGTTACTCAAATGTTGTCTATGTCTAAGCCAAATTCAGCATATAAACTAACTACATTCCCCCCAGCATGAGACATGACTCCCGGGGATGAGCCCCCCTGGCACCAAGGGATTATTACCAAGTGCCAACTAGTGATGCATTTGGAAAAAGACCTTAAACAAAAAGGGGAAATATTAAATACAAAAATTATTTACAGCTAAGAGATTTCAAAGTGAGTCAGGAGGTCATTCCAGAGGTTAGACTAATGCACGTCTCAGGAGGATCTCACTAACTGCCACAGTAAACAATGCCCCAAACAGGGGTGCTCCCGAGGGTTCTAGAGACATTTGGACACTATTTGCAAAGCACACAACCCCATTAAATCAGCATCCCATCAGTGGGCCTTGCCTTGGACTATATGTTAATCTATTTCCCCAATGTAAGAGTTAGACTCATTTGTATTTTCCCTACATATGATCCTTCTATCCCATTTATTAGAACCTATAATCAGCACCATAATCACTAAATATATTCCCAAATACTTAAATCTTCATTTCTTCATATGCCAGTTGAGCCCTGAATCTCAGCAGAGTTGAGGCCAACACTTACTCTCCAGTTCATCGGACTTTCCCAGGACAACTAGCAAAATGATGGTGATGGATAATGCCCATCCAAAAAAAAAACAGAGAGTATCTAGGACTTCAAGCAAGACAGTTCCTTCCCTCTGCCCCATAAGATATAAACCTCTCTCAGTCTGAAGCAAAGCAGACATTAAAATCCCAAAGTCTTCAAGATTGAGGAATGAACAAACATAAGGGGAGAATGCAAACATGGACCAATGTAGACTTATTATTGTAGTAATGGAAGAACTTGTAAATATTGATATAAAGATAGTGGTTACCAGAGGTTCTTGAGGGAGTGGGAGGAAAGAATAGGTGGAACATCGGGCATTTGGGGGGCACTGAAATTGTTCTGTATGATATTGCAATGATAGATATAGGCCATTATACATTTTGTCAAAACCTATAAAATTGTACAGTGCAAAGTATAAATCATAAACTATAGACCATGATTAGTAGCAAGGCTTCAATATTGGTTCATCAATTGTAACAAATGTAATAAACTAATATAAAATGTCATTAATAGAGGGAAATGTGGGAGGTGAGGGGGGTGTGGTATATATATATAAGAGTCCCCTATATGTTAAATGTAACTTTTCTGTAGTCTTAAAATCAATTAAAAATAGCTTTTAAAAAAGTAAAAGGATGTAAAAGATATAATTTACAAAAAAAAAAAAAAAAGAAAGAATGGCTGAAAACTTCCTAAATTTAACAAAAGACATGATAATATACATCCAAGCTGCTCAATGAACTCCAAACAGGATAAAACCAATAGCCACACACATGGCATGTTATAATCAAACTGCCAAGTGCTAAAGAGAAAGAATTCTGAAAGCTGCAAGAGAGAAGCAGTGTGTCACATACAAGGTAAGATCAAGTGTTGATTTCTCTTTGGAAACCATGGAGGGAAGAAGACAGTAGGAAGGCATATTTAAAGGGTTGAAAGCAAAAAATTTCCAAGCAAGAATTCTAATTGGCAAAGCTGTCTTTCAAGAATAAAGAAAGGATTAAGACTTTCCCATATAAGCAAAAGCTGAGAGAATTTGTTATCACTAGACTGGCTTTACAAGAAATGCTAAAGGAAGTTCTGCAGGTTGAAAGGAAAGGACACTAACTGAAGCTTCATTAAGAAATAAAGTTCTCCAGTAAAAATAATGACATGGGTAATATAAATACCAATGCTATTATATATTTTTGTAACTCCACTTTTTACTTCTTACATGATCTAAAAGGCAAATGTGAAAAATGTAATGATATATCAATTGTTTTGGACTTCTGTATGTGTGTGTGTGTGTGAGTGTGTGTGAGAATAAGATAAAGGTGGGAGTATGGCAGGGTATAGGAACATAGTTTATGTATGCCTTTGAAGCTAAGTTGATATCAAAGCAAATGAGATTTTATAGATTTAGGATATTAAATTTAACCCCATGGTAATCACAAAGAAAGTATCAGAGAATATGCAAACTCATAGAAAGAGACAGTAGAGTACAGGTTACCAAGGATGGGGGGCAGGGGAATGGAAAATTAATGCAAAATGAGTATAAGGTTTCTGTTTGGGGTAATGGTAAAGTTCTAGTAATGAATGGTTGTGAGGGTACTGCAGCATTGTGAATATGAATAATCCCACTGAAAGCCATGTTTGGGAGGGGCTGGAATGGGAAGATTTATGTTATATATATGCTTCCACAATTTAAAAAAAAAGAAAGACAACTGAAGAGATTATGAAAATTAAATGCAATACACAATACAGGGTGGGATCTAAGAAAAGGGAAAAAAGGCTCAAAAGGACATTATTGGGATATAAAAAAACCAGAATATAGAATGTAAGCTTTATATCAACGTTAAATTTATTGAACTTGATAACTGCACTTAAGGTGATTATATAGGAATCACCTTTGTAGGAAAGGTATATGGAAGCATTATGTGTTCAAGGATTATGATTATGCTCTCTAAAATTTGAAAAATAGATGATAGATAGAGAGAGGAGAGGAGAGGGAGGGAGGGAGGGAGGGAGGGAAATGGTAGATGGATAGAATGAAATGCTAAATGTGGCAAAATGTTAAAATTGGTAGATCTAGGTATCTGGAATGGTTGGAGTTATGTTGGGTTTCCCTGGATGAGGTCTGCATTATTTTGAAACTGTCCAGTAAGTTTGAAATCATTTCAAATTTAAGTTAAAAATAATTTAAAAAAAACATCAGGTGGCAGAAAGGGGATTAACATTGGGCTAGAAACGTTTGAAGCCCATTTTAAACTGAAATTCTGTCATTAGTGGCCATACCACAAAAGTATAGTGTGAAAAAGAATCATTGCCTTTGGGGTCAAGGATATGAATCCTGGTGCTGCCTTTGACTAGCTGCATGAATGTGGTCAAGTTCTTTAACCTTTCTGAGCCTTAGTTTCATCGATGTGAAAAATTGCAAGTAGTACTTCACTTGGTCCAATGGTGTTAAGGAGAAATAAGTTAAATGGAGATGGGAAAGGAGAAACTGCCTCTAGATCCTACTACAACACATAATGAATGGGGATTAAGTGTCACAACCTCATGCTGAATACAAACTACACTTGAACATGCATAGATTTTTTACCTCAAAAGAAACAATGAATTCACACAAGAAATCAGATGATTAAACCCTTCTATTTGCATCTTCAAGTATATACCCTGTGTTTTAGACAGGTTGTCCTCTATCCTACTGACTCTCCATCATTTAGTTCCAAAGTGACTTTTCAGAAACATAACTAAAAGCAGTATCCTGTTCAATTATATTGTTCCACCAAGAAACTCTTGCTCCTTTTGCAAATCTCTATGTTGCTCCTTTCCAGATTCTGTGTGAAAAAAAAATGATGTTTTATATTGTTGGTATACTTAATAACACTTTTAGGTATATGCTTGCATATCACATATAATATCAGTATAATCTCAGGGTGTATATATGAGTGTATATGTGTGTACATATACACATTTTTAGGTAACTCAATAAATCCTTCAGAATGAATTGAACCAGATAGCAATGCACGTTATTACTACAGCATATTGTATTCCAGAAGATAACGTCTGAATTCCATTTAGTTTAACAGGAAAGCATTTTTCCATAAGTCATTTTGGATAATCCTTCCTTTGCTTAGAGAGGTCAGAAGGATAGAATGCTTCTATCTCCTCTCTATCTTATCACATTCTGCCTTGTGACTCAGAGCTCACAAGTCAAACCTTGTTTTAATACCTCTACTCTCTGCCCTCAAGTAAAATGCTTCCTGGAGCAAATTAAATCCAAGTGACATAACAATCCTTGCCAGTTCTTGAGGTAATATGTTTTAGAGTTCTTTGGCAATTTAGAAATATGGAGGCTTAAAAACTTTGAAGGCGACCTTCTTTCACTGAAGTGCTTTTATATGTTAGACATTCCTCAAACACAACTGCAAAATTTCAACTACATTTGACATTTAAGCTGATTTTTTTTCTTGATAGTTTTGTAATGACTTTTTAGCTTCAAAAGTGAGGAGCTGGGCATAAACATGTCTTCATCATTATCTATTCATCAAGAAAGCTTGCATTGCCTTGGCAGAGCTATTGTACCTTATATCAGTATACATGTATACCAGTGTACCTGCATAGGACAGCCAGAATAGCACTATTACCACTAATAGAAATAGCATCAGCAATGCAAATTTAGGGAAATATTTGAAATTATGATGAATTCATGCAAAGCAATCTTAAAATGATTCAGATGTAGGTAGGTTTCAAATAAAACAGTAAGGACACTGCTTTCAATTCCATAACCCAAGTCAGACACTGATGCAGATGGCTGTATTTTATGATATATAGTTGTTTCATACTCAAGAAAGGTGGTTACAGTGTTTATCATATCAATGAAATAGGCAGAGAAGATGCAAATTGTAGATATTAAAGGACTCACTTTCTGAATGAGGGCCTTAGATTCAGGAGTATATCATTAGCCCACATTTTACTATCATATTTAGTAATCACTAAAATTAGTTAACTGTCCTACCAAATTCACCTGTCTTTATAAAGTGGTTTGGGGGGGGCAGTTATCCAGAGTTCCTGGAAGAGCAACTAGACAATCAGTATTATTTTATATGTAGATAGCTCCGGTAGTTTTCTAGTTCTTTGATAACTGCCAGTGTCCAACAAACTTGGAATCATCAATACTGAAGGCTACCTAAAAGCAGAGATACTCAGATGCTGGCTAAAATTGGCATTATTAGTATGACCCCCTCTCCCACCCCTGAATTTTAGGAATTTCCTGATAGCAGGAATAAGGCTTTATCTAATATACTAGAGACTTGTTAGAAGATCTAGAATGAATTTCAATAGCATAAAAACCAATCAGGGGGCAGCCCCTCCAATCTCAAAAGGGATCCTGGGGATGACTTGGCTTAATGCTTTCTGATAAATGAAGATGGGTAGGGAGGTGGGGTTAAATCAATAATTTTGAGTCATTAACCTTACCTGCCTATGGTTTCTTGTTGACAGTGTCACATAATAATAGTGTAAGAAATGCATTATTAATTGTCATAAATTATTACACTGGGGTCATTTGGTAGATATTACTTGTGATCAACAAGCACATGGAAGACTGCAGCAATCACCTCCCTTTTGTAATTGGCAGATTCAAGTGATTAGCACTAGCTAATGAAATGTGAGCAGAAGAGGCATGGTTTCCTCTGGATAAAGGCAGTGAAAATACTATGCATAGTTCTCTAAAGATTCTTTTTCTCTGCTGTTTCAACCTAAGAGGCTACTTGCTCCAGATGGTGTAACTACAGGATGGTGGAACCTCTATCAGCCCAAATCACTGAGATGCTACAGTAGCCCCAAAGAATGGTATGAACTCCTAGGGACTTTGGGCAAGTAAATAATAAACTTTTGTAGTAAGTCACTGAGATTTTGGGGTTGTTATTTAACCAAGGTATAATTTAGCCTTTCCTGAATAGTGAGTGGAGGAAGGAAGACCAAGGATGAGATAAGCAGTCATTCTTCATGGATTTAAGTCTATAATGATGGTTGACTCAGCCAAAGTCATGCTTTTGTTAGGGGGATTTTCATAGTTTCATCTGGATGAAGTTGACCTCTATCAAGCCTGGGGATAAAGCAGGAATTTGAATGGGGAGAGATGAGGGAAGAGAAAAAGAGGCACAGGACCATTTAGCCCAGGCTTGAAAAACAAAGGGGTCTAAAATATTGCCTTCTGTTTAGTGGCAATTTTTTTTTTTTTTTTGCAAATAAGAAAAGTAAGACCTTGTCACAAAGACATATTCTAAACAAAAGTAGTCTCTTATACCAAATCAGAAGTAAGAGGAAGACCCAAAGTTGAGTATGCTCAAAATATGAGACTTCACTAGTGAATGCCTTCCAAATATTGGCCAAGAGATTCCTAATTCTCACAAAATAGGAAAAATAGAATGCTTTTTCAAGGCCTATAAATGGTGGTTTAGTAGTGACTCTTTGGGATATGAATTTAGATTTTGTAAATTTGAAAAGATTCAGGGTGTTATGGAAAATCCATATGGACCAGGAGAAGAAGGAATAATGGCGAAAATAAAATGGAGAGTGGGGATAGAGAGAGAAGAACAAGAAATATCTGTGTCCCATTGGTGCCAGACCTGGGTCTCCCAGCAGTAAAAGACAATAAAAGCAGATGGCAATAGGCATGCCAATAAGCCAGTGAGCAGAGGCCACAGGTAAATGCTGAACCTATACCTGCAGCTATGAAATGAGCTAATAGAGAATCCTGTGACAATGACTTTTTTTGGAAAGAAATTGCTGAAAATCTGTTATCAATAGAAAAAGAGGAAAAGTAAGATCCTCTTCCTCTGTAGTCAATTTGGGGTCAGAACATAACAAACAGGATATTAAAAATAATTTCCTGTATCTGTTTCTCCTCTAAGTTCTGAATCACCATATATTTTTGTGGGCAAATTAGGAATTAGTTTCCTCTAATCAAAAAGTTCATGTGTGTCAAAACCTCTCAAAATGACAAAAACATTTTATGCCTTGTTGGCACTTCTTCACTTTTAATTCAACCTCCTTGAAAGATATGTTTCAATGTGAATTTTTACCCCTTAGAATAAAACCAGCAAAAATTGTAGCACCTTATATTTAAGCAGTGTATTAAGTTTCCAAAGTACTTCTATGTCATTACATTTATTCCATATAACAACACTGAGAGGTAGTTCATAACATTTTAACAATGAAGATGAGAAAGAAGAGCTCAAAACAACGAGCCCTTTTCCAGCACTTGTCCAAGGAAACCGAGTTAGGAAACACGAATTTCATATTTGAATCCAAGACCCTCTGATTTCAACTACAATGATATTTCCATTATATGTTTTGTCTCTGCATTGTCAGTGTTGGTAGCAGAAGTTTCATTTACAGAGAAGAAATCAAGAAATGATGGCACAGAGGAGGTTCAAGATGGTGGCAGAGTAGGGTGCTCCAAGATTCAGTTAATCTTACAATGCAGTTAGTAATCAGTCAGAGCTATCGAAATTACCTGATTGGGGGTCCCAGGAGACCAGAAGTGCATCCTGCAACATTCTTGGAAGAATGGAAGGAAAAGACTGCCCATCTGCAGTGAAGATTAGTGAGAAGAGTACTCTACGCTGTGGAGGCTGGTGCCTATCCTCCATTGGTGGTGCAAGATGCTTCAGGAGCTATTAACTGACTGGAGTGGGAAGCTCCATTTTCCAAAAACAGAAGAGGAAGAGGCGGTTGGGTACCGACTTCAGCTATTGATTAGTAAATTCAGCTGGCTGAAGTCCAGCCTAAGGACAGCTAAAGTTGAACCTGTCTAACTTGGAAAGAGCCCAGGATTCTCCATTTTAACTCCTCCCCAAGCATGAGGGAAAGCAATGATGATTGAAAATCACAGTGATGTTAGGGACTGGCTTCCTTCCATCAGGTCAGATTGCTGTCCTAGCTTAAGCTCCAGCCCTACCTCCAGCAGGAAGGAAGATGGGACCTGCACCAGCCTCACTGTGTAGCTATAGTCACCTTTGGCCAGCATGGACTAGACTGTTGGGCACCCATGTGGCTACATCCCTGCCCCCAATAAGACAGAAGTGGGGGTGGTGATTTTTATCATCTCCAGGCAACTGCAGGCATTTTTAGCCAGCACAGACTAGATTGTTGGACATCTGTGGTACCTACATCCACTCCCCCTGTAATATAGGAGGGGGGTAGTGTTTCCTCACCCTTTCTGGGCAATTGCAAGTGCTTTAGACATGTGCAAACTAGATAGTTAGGACTCCTGTGGCTCCATCCCCAACCCAAACAGGGAAAGAGGGACAGTGTTCCTTCAGCCTTTCCGGGCAACTACAGCTGCTTTCAGCCCACAAGGACTAGAATGTTGGACACATATCTGGTTCCATCCCTGACCCCAACAAGAAGAAGGACAGACAATGCTCCCTAAGCCTCTCTGGGCAACTGCAGCTACTTTTGTCCACATGGACTAGACTGTTGGACACCTCTGTAGCTCCAACCCCACCCTTGGCAGGGCAGGAGAGACAGTGCCCTTTCATCCTCTTGGGCAACTGCAGCCACTTTTGGCCAGCACAGATTAGACTGTTAGACACATATCTTGCTCTATCCCCGCCCCAAACAGATAAGAAGAAGGATAGTGCTCCCTCAGCCTCTCCTGGAAACTGCAGTCACTTTTGGCTTACACAGATCAGACTGTTGGACCCATATGTGGCTCATACCTGTCCCTTATGGGGCAAGAGAAGGGATAGTGCCCTGTGCAACTGCAGCTGCTTTCTGCAAGCATGGACTATATTTTTAGGCACACTTGTGGCTCCATCCCCACCCCTGAAAGGAAGGAGGAAGGGAAGTGCTCCCGCAGCTTCTCCAAGAAATTGCAGTCACTTTTGGCTGGCATGGAAAGGATTGGCTCTATTCCAATTCCTGGCAGGGGAAGAGGGGAGCCAGTTCTTTTTCAGTCTATCTGGAAACTGTGATCAGTTTTTACCCACATGACTTTGTTTACTGTCCACACTTGTGGCTCCATCCCCACCCCCAGGCAAAGGAAGTTTCATCAGGCTCTCCAGCCAACTTCAGACAGTCGTGGCCTGAATGGCTTGGATTACTGCACATAGCTGTGGCTCTGCCCTTACCCTAGGCAGGGGAAGAAGACGAAAGAAGTTTCATTAGTTCCTAGGGCATCACAGTCAGCTTCAGCCTCCATGGGTTATAGTACCACCTGCATTTTTGGCTCCCACTCTGCAGCCAGCAAGGGAGAAAGGGCAAGAAACAGATGAAACAGGGTTGAAAAATTCAAACATGAGCCATAAAAGTTCCAATTAAGTTGAACTAAGTATCAAAGAGGAGCTATAGTACAAAACCAATCAAATAGAAAGCCCTAGAATAAAGAGAGAAACTGAGCCCATAATAAATACATCAAGTAAATTAGATGTTGCAACACCAAAAAAATTACAATCCATACCAAAAAACAGGAAGATATGGCAAGGTCAAAGAAACAAATTAAGCCTCCAGATGACATAAAGAAGTTGAGACATCTAATCATAGTTGTTCAAACAAATCTCATTAATAAATTCAATGAGATGGCTAAAGAGATTAAGGATCTTCACACAAAGAAGAATTTGAAAGCATGCATAGAAAAACAGATCTTATGGAAATGAAAGCACAATAAATGAAGTTAAAAATACACTGGAGGCATATAACAGAATATTTGAAGAGGCAGAAGAAAGGATCAGTGAGCTTGAAAAGAGGGCTTCCAAAAATGAACATACAAAATAACAGATAAAGAAAATAAAGGATAATATTGAACAGGGTCTTAGCAAACTAAATGACAGCAGGAGATGTGCAAGTATACATGTCATGGGTGTCCCAGAAGGAAAAGAGAAGGGAAAAGGGGCAGAAGGAATATTTGAAGTAATAATGGTAGAAAATTTCCCAACCCTTTTGATTGACTTAAATATCCATGTCCAAGAAGCACAACATACTCCCATCTAAATAAATCCAAATATACCTACTCTGAGATGCATATTAATCAAATATCAAATGCCAAAGACAAAGAGAGAATCTTGAAAGCAGCAAGAGAAACTCTTTTCTCTTCATCACACATACAAGGGATGCCCAATAAGATTAAGTGCTGATTTCTCATCAGAAACCATGGAGGCAAGAAGGCAGTGGTGTGTTATATTTAAGATACTGAAAAAGAAAAACCGCCAGAAAAGAATCTTATGTACAGCAAAATTGTCTTTCAAAAATGAGGGTAAATTTAGAATATTCACAGATAAAAAGAAACTGAGTTTGTAATCAATAGACCATACTTGCAGGAAATACTGAAAGGAGTGCTACAGCCTGAAAAGAAAAGACAGGAGAGAGAGGCTTGGAAGAGTCTAGAAATGAAGATTATAACAGTAAAAGTAACTAAAATTGTGAAAAGAGTGGTGAAAATAAGATATGGCAGATAAAACTCAAAGGTCAAAATGGGTAAAGTAAGAACTGCCTTTTCAGTATTAACATTGAATATCAATGGATTAAACTCCCCAATCAAAAAACACAGACTGGCAGAATGGGTATGAAATTATGGGCCATCTATATGCTGTTACAAGAGACTCACCTTAGACCCAAGGATAGAAATAGTTTGAAAGTGAAAGCCTGGAAAAAGATTCTATGCATGCAGTAACCAAAAAAAAAAAAAAAAAAAAAAAACCAAAACACTGGAGTAACTATACTCATATTGGATGCAATTTTAAAAGCAAACCTTTTGTGAATGACAAGGAAGGACATTATATATTAATAAAAGGGCAATTCACCAGGAAGATATAATTGTAAATGTGTATACACCTAACCAGGATGAACCAAATTATATAAGGCAAACACTGTCAAAACTGAATGGAGAGATATATATGTCTCTACAATAATAGTTTGAGAGTTCAGTACACCACTCTCATCATTAGCTAGAACATCTAGGAAGAGGATCAATAAAGAAACAGAGAGCTTGAATAGTATCATAAATGAACTAAACCTAATATATATATGCAAAACATTGAACCCTGAAAAAGTAGGCTATACATTCTCTCAAGTGCTCATGGATCTTTCCCCAGGATAGACCACAAATCAATTCTCAATAAATTTAAAAAGATAAAAATTATACAAAACACATTCTGTGATCATAATGAATAAAGTTGGAAGTCAGCAAGAGGCAGAAAGAGGAAAAATTCACAAATATATGGAGACTAAACAACACACTCATAAATAATCAATGGGCCAAATAAGAAATTGCAAGAGAAATCAATAAATATCTTGAGACAAATGAAAACAGGAACACAATATATCAAAACATATGGGACGCAGTGCAGGCAGTGCTGAGAGGGAAATTTATAGCCCTCAAAGCATACATTAAAAAAGAAAAAAGAGCTAAAATCAATGACCTATCTACACAGTTGGAGTAATTA
This sequence comes from Tolypeutes matacus, assembly GCA_026826555.1. NCBI lineage: Eukaryota > Metazoa > Chordata > Mammalia > Cingulata > Chlamyphoridae > Tolypeutes > Tolypeutes matacus. The sequence goes on along the minus strand of JAKSZT010054138.1, from coordinate 8,453,943 downwards.
GAAAAAGATCAGCACACTATTCCCAAAGGAAGCAGATGGAATGAAATAACAAAGCAGAATAAATGAAATTGAGAACAACAAAAAACAACAGAGAGAATTAAAATCGAAAATTGGTTCTTCCAGAAGATCAACAAAATAGACAAACCCTTAGTTTGACAAAGAAAAAATGAGAGAGGATACAAATAAAAAATCAGAAATGAAAATGAGGAATTATTACTGACCCCACAGAAATAAAAGAGTTCATAAGATGATACTACAAACAACTGTACACCAACAAACTAGACAAAGTAGATGAAATTGACAAATTCCGAGAAACATGAAAAACCTACAATGACTCTAGAAGAAATAGAAAACCTCAGCAAGCCAATCACAAGTAAAGAAATTGACACAGTCATCAAGCAACTCCCCAAAATGAAGAGCCCTAGACCAGATGACTTCACAGGTGAATTCTACAAAGCATACAATGGAGATTTAATATCAATCTTACTCAATCGCTTCCAAAAAATTGAACAAGAAGGAAAGATACCAAACTCAATATATGAAGCCAAGATCACCATAATAGCAAAGCCAGATAACGATATTATGAAAAATGAAAATAACAGACCCATTTCCATAATTAATATAGATGCCAAAATGCTCAACAAAATACTTGCTAATCAAATCCAGCAACATATTAAAATAATTATTCATCATGATACACCAGGCATGCAAGGGTGATTCAACACAAGAAAATCAATCAGCATAATACATTACATTAATAAATCAAGGAAGAAAAATCACATGATCATTTCGATTGACACAGAAAATGCCCTTGACAAAATACAGCATCCTTTCCTTGTAAAAACACTCCAAAAAGAGGAATTTAAGGAAACTTTCTCAACATGATAAAGAACATATATGAAAAGTTCACAGCTAACATTGTATTCAATGGTGAAAGACTGAAAGCTTTCTTGTAAGATTGGGAAAAAGACAAGGTTGCCTACTGTCTCCATTCTTGTTCAATATAGTGCTAGAGGCCCTAACTAGAGCAATCAGGCAAGAAAAAGAAATAAAAGCATCCTGTATTAGTCAATCAAAGTGGTGCTGATGCAAAGAACAAGAAATCTGTTGGCTTTTATAAAGGGTATTTCTTTGGGGTAAAAGCTTACAGTTATAAGGCCCTAAAGAGTCCACCTCAAGGCTGCTTTCTCACCAAAGTGTGCTGCCACATGTTGAAGCAAGATGGTGGGTTATCTCTGCCTGGTCTCTCCTTCCTTCTTCCACTTAAGGCTCCATGGGCCCAGCATCTTCTGATCTCAGCTATAGGCTAGCATAGGGCTCAACTCTCTTCCCAGGGTTTTAGCTGTTTGAGCCTTCTCCCTTCTGTCACATGGCAGGACTAAAATGAGCAAGTTCTCTCCTCTTCCATGTCTTCTTCCATGTCTATGGAGCTCTCTCTTGTCCTGTATCTTCTTGAGTGACTGCCTGTTTATATCAGCCCACCAAGGGGGTGGACACTTAACACCCTACTTACATGGTCAAATCAAAGCTCTAATCTTAAGAGGTAACTTAATCAAGACATGTCAGCTGAATTTAATGTATTCAAAAGATTTCAGAACAAGAGGAATATATTAGTTTACATACATCATCTCTTTTTTGTAGATTCATAAATAATCTCAAACTGAATGTCCAAAAGATATTACAATATTCAAAAAACCTTAAATCAGTACCAATGCTAAGTTCAAAATCACATCACAATCAGTTTATAGAAATACATCTTGTCATGGGGCAAATTCCCCTCTGGTTGTAGACATGTGAAACTTACAAAACAAGTTGTCTGCTTCTAATGTAGAAAAGGATAGACATAGGATAAACCATAAGGGGAATTTGGGAGGAAAATATGAGTCATGGTCTCCAACAGTTCTGAAAACCTGCAGGGCATACTCCATTAGATTTCAAAGGCTGAGAGCCTGGGGCAGCAAAACACTCCCTGAACAGTGGACTGGAACATCCACCCTCTTCAAATGCTGGGGCAAACTTACCCTCTCCATACACATGGGTGGGGCCCCTTTCTTGGCCCAAAGAGATGTCTTAATTCCAGACCTCATCTTCCATGGTTTTCCTCTTAAAGCCATTTTCCCTTCCATGTCTCCCCTCCATGTATCTTTTAGTGCAGGCTGACAGTGGTTTTGTTCATACAGCTATGGCAAAAGCTTGTTTGCTTAGCATGCAGTAAGGAGGGGTCCAAGCCTTCAGACAGTAAGAATTTCCACAAGTCTTTTCTAGATAACTTCATTTTCAACCCTGTCTTGAAAGTGTTCTCCATTTGTTGTTCATAATATTTTCTAAACATTAATTAGATAATGTTGGTTGATAATGTTCTCCAGATCTTACATGTTTTTACTGATTTATGTCTACTTCTATCAATTACTGTGAAAGAGGTAGAAAAATCTCTAACTATAATTATGATTGTTGATGCTTGTAGTTCTGTCATATTTTGGTATATGAAGTTTGATGTTCTGTTATTAAGTGCATATATATTTAGTACTTATATGACTACCTGATGAACTGAGCCCTTTTATCATCATGAAATGCTTCTTTTCATCAACTCTAATATTACCTTGAAGTTTACTTTGTGTGATATTAATATAGTCTCTCTAGTTTTCTTATCTTTACTGTGAACATAGTATATCTTTTACATTCATTTCACTTTAAAACTATTTTTATCCTTAAAGTCTCTTTTTTTCCTGAGATTGCCTAGTTATGTCTTGATTCTTTTTATCCAAACTGATAATCTTAGCCTTCTAATTGATATGTTTACTCCATTTATATTTAATGGAATTCTTGAAATAGTTAGATTTAATGATTCTGCTGTTTGTTTACCTTTCATACCTTTTGATTTTGTTCCTCTAGTGCACCTTTCTTTTCATGTTTTGCATTAATTGAATATTTTTTGTATTACATTTTATTTCCTGTGGTGTCTTCTTAGATAAAATTCATTTAATTATTTCTTTGGTGATTGTACTAAGGCTAATCATATCAAATTTATCAAAGTTTAATCAATATTGTAATATGACACTTCACATTTTACAAGTGCCTCTTCACATTTCCTACTTTATACATCCCACTACTCATTTAACTGTAGACATTTCACATGCCCCATTTCCAACTTCCCACTTTCCACACTGTAAAGGACACACGAAGCACTCCCAAATCGACTGCTGGAGACTCCTTTAGTACATCTTCCTCTCTTGTTTCCTAACCTGCAGAATTCAGCAATTTCAGCTGCCCTAAATTTTGACCTCAGTATTCTCAGCTGAGCAGGGCCATCATGCTTTACTTAGAGCCAGCTCTGTATTGTGTTTGAAAAACCGCCCCAGGCAATGAGCTGGGGATGTTGTGGAGCTCATTTCACGTGTTTACCTTCTTCAGCAGTCACAGTTCTTTAGCTACCTGTTATGCAATGCCTAAAAAAAGTTTTCTCATATAATTTGTCTAGTTTTTTGGTCAATTATGTTGGAGAGCTAGTCTAATACAAGTTACTCTATCATAGAAACAAAAGTCTATCGAAAGAGTTTTGAAGACCTCTTCTTTTAGAAACATGGTCTTTGTCTACTTCCTTTCTGAAAGAGATTTGTCAAAAGGGAGGGCTCTAATCAATTTGAGAACTAACATTAATATTGAGGCTTTCATGAACATTGCATATGTTTGTTTTTAGATCTTTTAAAACTTAGTGAGCTTTTCTAGTTTTCACTCTACTGGTCTTAAACATTTGTTAAATTAATCCTTATTTATTTCATGTTTTCTGATGATATTTTAATGATAATTTTACTTTCTAACTGCTTGTTAGTATGCCAACATAAGATTGACTTTTATATGTTGATTTGCAACTTGTGACCTTACTAATTAATTCATGCATATGAAAATATTCAAGTAATATTTTTGTGCATTCCTTAAAATTTTCTATGCATAGCAATTTTTATTCTGTGGTTAAATATATTTTTATTTATTCTTTTCTAAAAAAAAAAGGGGGGGGGCTCTAAATTTCAGTAGCAGGGGAAAGATAGAAGTTTGTTTTCAAGCCCATAGTATTCAATATTCCCCACCTCCCCACCACCACTACAACCACCACCACCACCCCAGAAAGGGAAAATACACCTAGGTTACTTCATAGTTAAGAAATGCCGATGCTGCCCTTTAAAGCCTGTTCCTTACCCTTTCTTACCACCAGATTTTTCTATGCCTTTTTTGGTTAAGAGTTATAAAAACTGAGCTCTCTTCCAGGAAATCTTTAGTATTGAGCAAAATAACTTCTAAAATTGTCCTCTGAGAAATAATATGAGGAATACTGTTGGAATTGGTATAAGGCTCTCCTGTTTGTATTACAAATGCATTAGTTTCTGGGCTTAAAACATGGTTAAAATGAAATCATTCTCCCCTTATATCAAACCAAAAGTTTCTTAGTGCATGTCTCTACTACACAGTCCTGAAAATCTACCATCTAATACTTACCATAGAGAACAACTAGAAAAGAAAACACTGAACAGTAGAGTCTAACTTTCAAAAAGCACACAGAGTGAGAAATGACTTGTTAACTTCATGCCTACCTTTGTCAGATACTGAATTTCATTAACAGTTCAAGATGATCTTACATTATATAAAATGAGAAGAATTAGAGAACCTGCTTTGGATGTAGCATAAAGATTGACACTCTGTGTCATAATTGAGTTTTACAAGCACTGATTTGACCAGAAAAGATCACTTCTTTGTTATTGCTTTAGAAAATCTTTGCCTCGGTGCCACCATTCCAGCCTTAAGCCAATGGTTATCTACACTGCCATTTTAAAATGTTTTCCTAGCACATAGCCTAGCAGTATTCATTGTGCTCCAATGCATTAGATTAGAAACACACTGTGCACTGTGAATAGCATTTCAGAGCACCATACTGTCAAATAATATGAAGATAAATGGAAGTATAGGACATGGAAAATTTCCCCACGTAGTTTGGAAATGATTGCATATTGGTGTTCGTTTCCATGTTGATATATCTCTGCTCTGGCATGACTTGAGGCTCTGATTATGAGTAATAGTAATAATAATTGTTAGCGATTGTTAGTATTATCATTGAGGGCCTACTTTCATTTTGTAATATAACTTGTATTCAGTGTGTCACTTTATCACAGAAACCATCTTGGAAAGTATGTAACATTCAATGTTCCCATTACATATGTGACATTAAAAAGGTTATATGACTTAATGAAATTCAAACCAGTTATAAGGAACAGAATCAAAACAGGAACCCAGTACTACCTGACTCCAAAGGCTGCCCTGCTTGTTACTGTGAGGGTATTCTGTGGATGGGATTTGCATCTATAATCAGTTGATTTTATCTACAATCAACAAAGGTGATTGCCCTCAGCAATGTGGGGAGTCTCCTCATCCAATCAGTTGAAGGTCTTAAAAGTCAGAACTGAGGTTCTGCCTCAACTTCAGCATGGACTTTTGCTGGTATTTCCAGCCACCTAACTTCCCCTGGGGAATATGGACTAGGGACTTCAGTATCACCTTTATCTGAACTTCCTACTTGCAACCTGCCCTATGGAGTTTGGACTTGCCAAGCTCCATGGTTGCATGAGCAAATTCCTCATAATAAATAAACAGCAAACATAAATAAATAAATATCCTGTTTGTTTTGTTTCTAGGCATTACCCTAATACAGGCTGTCATGGTTTCTTATATTACTGATTTTGGGTTACCTCACTGTCTACTCTTTGATTTCTCAGTTCTTTCATTAGCTATATAAATAATTCCCCACATTAAAGTTTTTGTCTTAAATATTTAAGGGGTTTCTGTTTTCCTGGTTGGAACCATATTGGCACAAATGTGCAATAGTGTAAAATGCTGAAGAGAGATTAAAGAGGAAAATAATTGAGAAGACAGCAATGAGCTTGACAATTGGTTCTTTAGTGACATTTGGAAAAGTAGGTCCAGGGAAAAGTTAGATTGCTTTGCGGTGTGAAATTAGTAGGAAGGAAGGAAGTGAAAGCAGCATATACAAGCAGCTTTTCTGAGAAGTTTGACAATAAAGAGAGTTGGTACAGTAACCTGATGGGTAGGCACACTTACTGGAATATTTTATGTTTATGTTATTTTATATGTTATATTTTATGTTTATGGGTTGATTGATTGAATTTAGATGAGGGAGAATTAAGCCAAATTTGAGACTGAAGGGAAAAAGCAAATGTAGTCATGTATAATCATTTGCTCCAGTGTATTACCTTCAGACAGAGCCAGACTTAGAGCATCTCCAAGGGAAACCCAGGATCTAAAATTTCCTCAGTATATGCATCAAAATTAGAATGTGCTTGCCAAAAAAGCAATACAATTTCTGATGCATTAAAAGAAATATATTTTCTACATTGAGAGAGGTCATAATAAAGTCGAAATACTATTTACAGATGGTATTATATTTAGCATTATATATTCCATTCTGAGCAACTTACTTCTTAAGGAAGATATTAATAAATTTGAGAGTATCTTAGGGAGAGCAAACCATATGGCATACCATATGAACAAGATTAAGGTAACCAACTGGAAGGGGTTGGATTGAATTGATATAGGTTAAAAGTGGTTAGCAGAGAAAAGACATGGAGATATGTAATTTTGTAATTGGAAGTTTGTTATGTGGAAAAAATGTTTGGAACTAGCATATGATGTGTACCTACTAGGTGCTAAATATTTTGTTAAACATTTTGTCACAGAATATCCTTGAGGTACTAACTAATCATCTCTTCACAAATGAGGGCGTTTAAGGCTCAGAGAGATTAATAAACATATTCAAGATCTCACAGCTCTTAAGGAGACCAGATATAAACTTAGATTCCACATATTCCTTCTACTAAAGCATTCTACAGATTAAACAAAAGAAATCCATTAGAGGAATGGATTGAACTGGTGTCAATATCAGGTGTTGGCTTCAGACTTTGACTTTAAAGGGAAACTCAGAACTTCTCTTTTTCAACTAACCCTTCTCAAGCCAACCACAGTAAAAAGTATATAAGAAAACAATTGGACCTCACCCCACCCTCAGTGGGAAGAAACTTGTAGTGGAAGAGGTAAAGATCATATTTAGTAATTAAATTTGACTGGAACTAAAGGTGTCTTGGATTCATGTATTTTGATTGCTTTGTATTCCCCCACCCATTTGATGGATGGTGCAGTACACACCTCCCCAGCACTGCTCTACTCTACTCCTTTGAATTTAGGGGCCAAGAAGACCAGTCAGATTGCCTCTGTCCACCAAGCCACCTCCCAAAGCCTACCTCTACCCCTCCCTTGATGCCCACATTCTTCACTTGCATTTCCTTCCTACCATATTCTCAGATACTTGCATATCATAGTTGGCTGGTCTTGCATCAGCTTTCTGGTTTCTAATAACATAACTCATTAATATATAAGCCCAATGTCCCTCTAAGCCAATCAGTGCATTTCAATAATGGCCTTCCATAGAAAGTATCTTAACCCATAGTGCCTTACACACAGTGAGGTGACTCAATTTATATTGAATTGACATTAATGGATCATATGCTTGGAATCCCAGGCACATTGTGAAGATGTAGGGTCAGATGAACTCTGGAATGGCAACCTACCGCAATATGTAACAGCACACAATGTCAGAAAATTCCTCCTAGTATTTTGCTTAAATCTACACTCCATTCTCCTTGTTCTGTCCTAAGAGAAGATTGAGACCAGCTGGTGAGCATTCTCTGTGTCATAGCTTTTTATACACTTAAAGATCATTATTAAATCCCCCCTTGGCCTTCTATTTTCCAAGCTGAAAAATCCCAGTTCCATTAACCTTTCTTCATAGCCCTTATTTTCCAATGATTTAATCATCTTGATAACAGTCTCTGACCCTCTCCATGTTCCACAAATTTCTTCATCCATGGAGCTCCAAAATGGATAGATTTTTTTACTAAAGATCAAAGAAATTCTAAACATCAGGACAAAATTCTTTCAGAATCTTTGGTCATTTAGACACATCATTCAGGAATTTAACTACCAACATTTAACTATTCAGGAACAACTGAGCAATTTGCAATTTTACTGAGTCAAGAGTTTAAGATCACTGGCCCTGCAGAGTTTCTTTTGTATAGAATCCCAGGCAGTAAGTAAATCTGTCTGGCACCCTAGTATCTACAATTCAGCCAGGATAAGTTGTTCTCCATTTATTTTTGCATATGCAGTAACTTTTGTTCAGTATCAAAAATTTCTTTGTAGAAAACTGCCATGAAAAAGAAAATCATGCTAAAATATTAACAAAATTCATGATTTGAGTATATTTAGACATTGACATAGATATTAAGTCTTTGTCCATCATTTACGAATATGGCCTATTCAAGGCTTGTTTTGTAATTTACAGTTAGTTCTATATCATGTTGTTATTCATTTGTTCAGTTCTTCAACAAATGTATCCAGTCTGACCTCTTACCACCTTCACTGCTACCATTTTAGTCAATGTTATACCATCTCTTCCCTGGTTATTACAATTGCCTACTACCCATCTACCTGCCTTCACTCTCACCCCTCTACAGCATCTTCTCAAAAAGGCAGCCAGAGTGACCCTATTAAAATATAAGTCAGCTCTTGTCATTCTCCTGATCCAAACTCCCCAGTGGCTTGCCATTTCTTTCCTGGTGTACTCCAACAATTCCAACAATATCCTCTTGATCTGCCCTCCTATTACATCTTTTACCTCATTTCTTACTACCTAAATTTCTTCCCTTGTTCCACTACAACCAAAACTGACCTCCTTGCAATTCTTCAAACCTGCCAGGCACACTTCTGCCTCAGAGCATTTGCCCTCGTTCCTTGTAGTTGGAACTCTCTTTTCCAGTTATCAACATAGCTTACTCCCACATCTCATTTGAGTCGTCATTCAAATGTGGCCTTTCCGGTAAAACAATGGCTTTCCATAGAAAGTATCTTAACCCATAAGATACTTTTTACATTTTTTTAATTTAAATTTTAAAATTGTTTAAAATTGTAAACTACCAGCAGCACTTCCAATCCACCTTACTCTGCTCTATGTTTTTTTTTTTTTTAATTAATTAATTAATTTTTTTATTATGGGTAAAAATCAAAATTCTCACAATACATACAAACATTTGCAAAATGATATGTAAATATATATGCATATATGTGTATTTGCTTACAAAAATGTTATTTATATATATATATATACATATATTTTAAGAGGTGCTTAGATTACCTAAAATATTACACGGAACCTACTGGGATTCCCATGTTGCCCACCTCCCACACCTCCCACCACATCCCACACAAACATCTCCCACAGTGTTTTGTTCACATAACTTATCACCTTATATGTATTCCATAAGCTACTTAACATGTTTCCTGTCCACTTTGCCCCACTAGAATCTAGACTCCACTGCTATATCATCAAGTATCTAGAACAGTATCTGGCATTTGTTACATATTCTTTTGGATGAATCATTAAGTTATATTGACTGACAAATATTATTTGCCACACTGTTGCACAATGGCTTAAAACACACAAATATATGCATTTGTTTATTCAAAGAGGCGATAGGAATTGAAAATATAAATTTATTTGTAAAATATGCATTGAGTGTTTACTACTTAAAACCTGCTAGCTGTTTTTCAAGAACAGAAAAGCCTGTCTTTTGGGAACTCAAAACTACAAAATATCTTATAGAAAACAGATCCATAATGGCAATAGACAGACTTGAAGATTGCTTAGGGGACACTCATAATTTTCTGAAGTTGATGCCACAAAGAAAAAATTTATCTATCAAAGATTTGGCCTTCACCACACCCGACAGAAAGAGAATACTCAACTTGATGGCCCATGTACAGGATTCTGCAACATATGACTGCATTTCTTCCCAAAATAAATAGGACGCAGTTCTGCCTCTAGCCATGTATTTAGGTATCATTTTCAATGCAACTTCACTGTTGGTGGATGTTAGCTTTCTTTTTATTTGTTATTGCTAATTCAATAGGTGAAAATGACACTCTACTTATTTCATCTGCCTTTCTTTTTGTATTAGCAAGAATGGCTTTCTCTATGTGTTTGTTTGCTATTGGTATTTTCTCTTCCATGCAGTTCTAAGAGACTTAAACCATACTACACTGTTGGAATTTCCTGCCTAACATAAACAAGGCCTGAAGCCAATATTTCTAAGTTCCTGTGTGTCACAGGAAACCTGAGCTAAAACTCGGTTAGAGGTCAGTAGTAGAGACAGACCAAGCTCAAAATCAACAAGTCATGGCTATTTTCCTTTTTAATGACTTAGTTTACACTAGTTCCTCTAACACATTAACAATACCCAAAGCAAAACAAGATTTCTTTGCTTAGGGGATGTGCAATAGTAAACCAACCAACCTCTTGCCTATAGGAGGCTGCATACATCACTTCTGCAGCACTTCTACCCTCTGCTGGCATGGAAAGCAACACCCATATCAGAATTCTGGAGCTGTATGTTTCTGGCCTCTCAGGTCAACAATCGTCAGATAATTAAGGCTGAAAAGTATACCAAATCTCCTATTCCAAAGGTGTGAACAGCAATGGACGCATGCTAGGAGGAGCCAGATTGCTGGCAATTAATGTCCAACTATTTTTAAACCTACAAGTAAATCTTTACCACATAACTGTGTCCCTAAAGTAATCCAAAGAAAGAACAAAATAATTTACTTGGGACTAAATCATTTAGATTGTTTACAGTTTGGAAAATTTTAAAGTGTGGTTTTTACTGAAAAATCTCTGCATTTTAGTAAACATTTTTCATTCAGCACAATGTAATCAAAATTGAAATAATGCCCTTGCATCAACTTCATCTATGGCTACAAATGTATTAAACCCTAGCTAGAGAGAAGGGATTTGCTTCTCCACCACCTCAGCTGAGTCCTAGAATCAATCTGTTGCAGCTGGGGCCATTCTGTTAGCCAACTCCTTTTAATGCAAGGCACAAAATGGTCAGGGACACAAGAATAGTGTGGATATGCGTTTATGTATATGTTTACACACAAACAAATATATATGTGTGTATATATGTATGTGTATATGTGATACATATGTGTGTCTGTGTGTGTATATATATATGTATGTAAATTTCAGCAAGCCTTACTAGCTTGCTGTATTAGTCAGTCAAAGGGTGCTGATGCAAATTACCAGAAATCTGTTGGCATTTATAAAAGGGTATTTATTTGGGGTAGAAACTTACAGTTACCGGGCCATAAAGCATAAGTTACTTCCCTCACCAAAGTCTGTTGCCATGTGTTGGAGCAAGATGGCTGCTGACATCTGCCAAGAGTTCAGGCTTCCTGGGTTCCTCTCTTCCCGGGGCTTGCTCCTCTCCAGGGTCAGGCTTGCTTCTCTCCACAAGGCCAGCTGTAGACTATCAGGCGAATGGCTTTTCTCTTTTCCCAGGGCCTTCTCTCCTTCCTCACGACCAAGCTCCTTAGTGTGCTTACTTACCCGGGCTCCAGCATTAAAACTCCAAACTCCCTTCTCTGCAGTGTGGTTTCTCTGTGAGTCCCCACCCACCAAGGGGGCGAGGATGCAACGTCCTACTGACGTGGTCCAATCAAAGCCTTAATCATTATTTAATCACGTAAAAGTAAAACCTCTGAATCCAATACACTCTAATATGCCCAGAGGAAAAGACCAGTTTCCAAACATAATCCAATATTTCTTTTTGGAATTCATCAATAATATCAAACTGTTACACTTCCTTTAGCTTATTGAGGGTTATATCTTTTCCACTTCCACCTCTCCCCACCTTGGCATCACTCAGCAAATGTAGCTAATGAATCATTACATGTCCATGAAATGAAATTCCATCCCATAAACTTAACATTTACCTCTCTTTTCCCCATTAAACTAAAGTTCTATTTATGCTTGTCTTCAGTTATGTCTTTGAAAGACATCTGGTAATACACAACATATTTGCCATTGAAAATTCAATGCCTGACTCATTCTGCTGTCACTCTGATATAATCCTATATATCATCAGGTAGTTCAGTCTCACTCCCTCATCTCTGTCCCCAAGTTTATGCTCCAAGTGTTCCATCAACTGGGATAAGGACTTTTCTACTTGGTGTTACCGCCATTGCATGGTTACTACACAGGCTTGCCACTACCATGCTTCTCCCTTCCCCTAAAACAAACGCTGTGGCAATAGCATCTCCCCTTTGACTTCTTATTCCTTTCAAGGTACAAATACATAATCAGAGTAACTGACTGTGCCAATAAAAGATATTCAAGAAGATTCATATTTTGGCAAGAGCCTTTGAGAATGGGTCAATGCTTCTCATGGCCCTCCTTCCCTGTCTCAACTAAGACCATTGTTGAGTCTCCTAGGTCATGTAGGGCAGCCAGGACAGCATCCATGAGGGATGCTACAGGAAGGGGGAGTAGGTTAGGGGGGTCTTTACATCATCCTGGAAAAATAACTCACTAGAACACAACTGCTGGCTGTGCTGTAGAAACGCCCCCCATTTCATTTTACTTAGGCGAAAACTAAGTACCTATTGCATAACTAAGTGCCTTCTTTTGCTAATCGTGAAAACTGCTAGATTTCCATTTCCCCTTCTGGTGCCCCAGTTAAGCCTGCTGTTGTGAAGCAGTATAGTAGACTGCAGTAATCTGGCTTATGGCTTCTTTCCACAGAAATTGAGATCTCCATCCAGCCCACTTGGGAATAGGCTTGGGCAACTTTCCAGGCTAGTCACTATCCATAGCCTGTGCTTAGCTGTGCTCAGGAAGAAGTCTTAGGATGCTAGGAGAGGTCTTCCCAGAGAATCCACTACTCGAGTACAGGGGCTCTGTCAGGCAACATAGGTCTGGGAAATAAGAAGGTTCATCAGCAGGAACACACAGAAAGTTTACCAATATCCATGAACCACCAAAGCAGAGGGGATTATTTTACGCTGGAGGAAATGGGGCTGAATAAGACAAAGAAATCCAAGTGTGGGGAAATGGGGCTGGGAGAGCAATGGAGATGTCATTGAAAGAAAGCCTCCATCCCAAATGATTTTTGGAGGCATTTAACAAGTCATGCTCTTTGCCATTCATGCTTTGGTGGGCCTGGGAACAGAATGGGTGGCAGGGCACAGGACAAGACTGTTCACTTCTTTTTTTTTTTTTTTTTCAGGTACTGGGCTGGGGATTGAATCCAGGACCTGGTATGTGGGAAGCCAGCACTCAACCACTAAGCCACATCTGCTCCCCCGAGTTGTGTTTTTTTTTTTCCTTTATTTGCTTGTTGTCTGTTTTTCGGGTTTTGTTGTTGTTGTTGTTTTTAGGAGGCACTAGGGACCCAACCCAGGACTTCCCATGTGGGAAGAAGGTGTTCAACTGCATGAGCCACATCTACTCTCCTGCTTACTTCTTATAGTGAGCTATATATATATGTCACGGGGCTTCATTTGCTTGTGAGTGATGCCTTGTGACATGTATTTAGGGCCTGGATTCTGAATATGCAAAACAACATTCATAGTTGTTCCGTGCTGGACAGTTAAAGATTTTTCTTTTCTGATAGGAGGTGGGGGGGGCGGGGAAGAGATTGGCTTCGTCTTTATTTTTCCTTGTACTTTATTTCCTGAATCCTCAGAATGTTTTTCAAGAGTGGGACTAAGTACCATTATTTTACTTTATATTGATTACCTAATCATTCTAAAGAAGTAGAGAAACTGGACGATATTATCAAACATAGAGGATACTTATTTATTCGGAAGTGAGAGTGAAGGAAGGAGTAAAACCTTGGTCAAATATTCCACTAAATCTCCTTCATATTAAACTGATGCTTTAGGGCCAGATGGACAAGCACAAACTCTTAGACCTGAAGAATATTTTAGGAATTGCAGGGGAGGCGAGTGGTTAGGCTTGTTCTAACATGTGAAATAGAAAAAAGCAGGATGTAAAAGCATATAGTTAAAATGAGATACATATTACATTATGCCTATGACAAAAAGCTGCAGGAGTAGAGCAATACAATAAAATGCTAACAAATGTTATGGTAAAATCCTGAGGCTATACATTGTTTTTCTATTCTCAAATATCCAAATTCACAAATACACACAGTCACACATACACAGGAGTCTCTGTGTGTGTCTGTGTATACTTTAAAACACAGTGGAAATGTGGAACACCAAATATAAAAGGAGAAACAAAGAGGAGTGAGTAGACAGTGAGGCAGGTGGTCTGAGAAAGAAAGAGTTTGGGAGATTAGATCAGCTGGAAGCGTTCCAGTCTTTATGTTCCAATAGAACAAACAGATGACAGAACAAACAGATCAAGATGTTTTACACCTCTTTTAAGCACCCCCTCGCTTTGCTGTGGACATAACTGCCTTTTGTTTTGCATGCCAAGAGCAGCCTAAATCTGCACTTCCTGGACCCAAAAGGAAAAAAATCAGTATTTAGTGGAGGACTGGATCCTACCAGCACGGTTAAATCTTCCTTCCCCATATCCAGCTTATTTAAACATAGCCCTTTTATATATCTAAGAAAAATTGGGCAGCTTGGCTTTACAGTAACCAGCTGTTAATTTAGCAATCTAACAATGGGGTTTTTCCAGGAAATGATATACAGCACGTGGATGCACCTCTCTTTGTTTAGAGAGAAGAAAGTTTAAGAGCCATATTTGTTAAAAGTGATGTTTACTCCAGGTAAACAATCCTGTTGTGAGCCTCAATATTCTTTTTTGTTTTGCATTTGGACTCTATTGTGCATTCAGCAAACAGCTCTAGATATTTTCCCCCTAAGCTGATGAAGAAATTATATATATAAATTTCCCTAATCTTTAAACCCTACATCCTTCAATCTGAAGGAAAAAATTATTCCAGTTCTTGGAGTGAGGGATGTGATTTGACTCAAAGGACAGCAATGACTCTGAACATTTTTTATCTTCCTCTTATTTTACTTAGGGATAACAGAGAAGCAAGTTATACCCGATCCATAGTGCAAGCAGAGACACAGCTGCAGCTGATCCAATAGATTAAAAAGATCTAGCTGGTTTGGGAAATAATAAAATTAGAGCTGCAAATTAAGTTGGAGAACTAAATCAATCTTTTGATTACTGGATTCAATTTAAAGGGCATGAGGGAAAGCTTTATAATCTTCTCCTCGGCATGGTTGGCTTTTTCTAGTCAGGCATGCTGACTGCAGCATAATGCCACACTTCCTTTTATTAAAATGTCAAATTTTATTCAGCTGGAAATTTTCTTAACCACCAGAGAAGGATTATACTGAACACACCTGGCTAACTCTTGGGTTTATAGCAATTAAATGAAATTTTGACAGGTTGGATCATGCTTCCTTCCAAAGCATAGAAGCATGGTCCCTTTTTTGTTTGTTTTGTTTTTTTCATGATCCCTGTCATATTCTCCTATCGTATACCTGCATGGCATAAAAACAAAGCATTAGTGCAGACCACAACTCTACTTAATATTAAAAAGTCTGGTTAAAATAAGGTGATTTGGACTAAAGCAGTGAACACTGAGCAAATGAATAGAAACCATATTGTGGTAGTATGCAAGCCTGCCAGAGAAGAGAGCTTAAGGGCTCAGAGTCATGTTTGCAAAACATGCAACTAAGGGTTATGGCCAACATTGTAGAACCAGTTGGTTTGTGTTTACTTGTTTAATTTTAATGAGAGAAAACATTTCCAAAGAAGAACCAGCAATGACCTTTTTCAGAAACTGAATCCAAATTTCAAGAAATGTCTTTGCTATTTCCAGATCTGCATCTTGATTAAGACATCAGTATATTAAATAAAAGGAAATATACATCTTCCCAACCAGAGCAGTAAGGACATGGAGAGCTGGTTCCCATGAAAGTCACCCATCAGTCTTGCAGAAAAGAAATAGACTAAAAGAGGTATTAATTAGAAGTTAATATTAGCCAGCCAAAATGCCTGGATCTCTGACAGTTCTTACTTTATGATTCTATATAAATAATTAGCCAGTGCCCACCAACTAAATCACCCATACTTAGTTTCACTGAAAAATAAATAACAGTTTAATGCAATAATTTATCTCTCATTTTGGAGTTTATAGCAGACTTGCAATTGCATTCATAGTAATTTTTTCTTCACTTTTATTTAATAACAGTCTTATTAGGACACAATTCACATATCATAATGTTCACCCTTTTAAAAAATAGAATTCAGTTGATTTTAGTATATTCACAGAGTTGTGTAACATCACCATTATATAATACCAGAATATTTTCATCATCCCCCCAAAAAAATCCCTGTAGTCATTTGCAGTCATTTCCCATTTCCCCCAGGCCCTGCCTACCACTAATTCTTTCCTATCTCTATGGATTTTCCTATTCGGGACATTTAATATAAATGGAATCATATGATATGTGGTCTCTTGTGTCTGGCTTCTTTCAATTAGCACAAGGTTTTCAAGGTTCATCCATGGTGTAGCATGTATCATTACTTCATTCCATTTTTATGGCTGAATAATATTTCATTGTATGGATATACAACATTTGTTTATCCATTAACCAGTTGATAGACACTTGGGTGGTTTTGACCTTTGGGGTGTTATGAATAATGCTTTTATGAACATTCATGTACAAGTTTTTCTGCCTATTTCTGTTTTTAAATTCACTTAGGTATACACCTAGAACTGGAATTACTGGATCATATAACTCTAATTTTTAACTTTTTGAGGAACTGCCAAACTGTTTTCCACAGAGGCTATATCATTTTCCATTCCCACCAGCAATGTATTACGGTTTTACTTTCTCCACATCCTCAGCAAAACTTTTTTATTATCTTTTTTATTATCATTGTTATAGCTATAATAGTAGATGTGAAATGGTATCTCATAGTGGTTTTGATTTTCATTTCCATATTGACTAATGATTTTGAGCATCTTTTCGTGTGTGTGTATTCTTTTTTGCCATTTGTACATCTTTGGACAAATGGTCATTCAAATCACGGCCCATTTTTAAATTGGGGTGTCTTCTTCTTGTTGAGTTTAAAGCATTCTTTATATATACTGGATACAAGTCCCATATCAGATACATGATTTTCAAATATGTTTTCTCATTCTGTGTGTTGTGTTCTAAATAATGATGAAGTCAAATTTTCTATTTTTTCTTTGATTGCTTGTACTTTTTGTGTCATATCTAAGAAACCACTGCCTAATTCAAGGTCATGAATATATTCACTGGGCCTCCAGTAAAATGTTAACTAGAAGTGGTGAGAATGAATATCCTTATCTTTTTTATGATTTTAGGGGGAAGGCACTCAGTCTTTCACCATTAAATATGATAAGAGCTATGGGATTTTCATATATGGTCTTATCAGGTTGAGTATTTTTATTCTGAAAGACTTGATTTGTGTCAAATACTTTATCTGTTCTGTTAAGAGAGTCATGTTTTTTCCCCCTCCATTCTATTAATATGGTGTATTACATTGATTGATTTTCATATGTTGAAACAAGCATGCATTCCTGGGTTAAATACCACTTGGTCATGCTGTATGCATTATCATTATTACGTGTTGCTGCCATTGTAATGCTAGTATTTTGTTGAGATTTTTTGCATCTCTATTCATAAGAGATATTGGTCTGTATTTTTTATGATGTCATTGTCTGGTTTGGTATAAGGGTAATACTGGTCTCTTAGAACATGTTTGGAAGTATTCATTCTTCTGTTTTTTGGTAAAAGTTTGTGAAGGACTGGTGTTAATTCATCCTTAAACATTTGGGATAATTCACCAGGGAAGCCATATGTGTCTGTATTTTCTTTTGAGGAAAGTTATTGATTACCAATTCAATAACTGTACTTTTTTAAGACTGTTCAGAATATCTATTTCTCCTTAAATCATTTTTGGTAGTTTTTAAAACATGGTGTAGCAGTTTGGCATTATTTATGAATTCCAAAAGTAGATATCGGATTATGTTTGTAAACTGGTCTGTTCCTCTGGATGTATTAGATTGAATTAACTTCAGAAGTTTCACTTTTGCTTGATTAAATTATGATTAAGGCTTTGATTGGGCCACTTCAATAGGACATTGAGTCCCTACCCCCCTTAGTGGGTGTGGACACACGGAGAAAACGACAAGACAGAGGAGTTAGTGAGAGGTTTTGTGCTGCTGGAACCCTGAGAAGAAAACACACAAGAGAAGAACACAGAGGAATAGAGATGGCTCCATAGACATGGCAGAGGCCCCAGGAAGAGAGAGAGCCTGAGAGTCTACAGCTGACCTGTGGAGAGAACAGAGCAGCTGAGCCCAGAGAGGAACAAGCCCTGGGAGAGAGGAGACTTATCCCAGCCTATGGCTGACACTGGAAGAAGTTGGGACCACGGAGCCTTAAGAGGAAGAGGGAGGGAGGCTAAACCCTTACAGATGTTGGCAGCCATCTTGCTCCAACATGTGGCAACCGACTTTGGTGAGGGAAGTAATTTACTCCTCATGGATTTGTGACTGTAAGCTTCTACCCCAAATAAATACCCTTTTTAAAAACCAACCAATTTCTGGTACTTTGCATCAGCATCCCTTTGGCTGACTAATGCACATGGTTTCCTTTAGTATTTTGAAAAAATATAGAATCTTTGAACATATTTAAAAATCTGATTTACAGTCTTTGTCTAGTAAGTCTAAAATCTGGGCTCCCTCAGAGACTGTTTCTATTGATTGATTTTTTTCCTTATGCATAGGTAATGCCTTCTTGATTCTTTGCATCTTTTAATTTTTGCTGAAAAATAGACATTTTAAATAACATAATGTGGCAACTCTGTCAGTCAGATTCTCCCTCCTCCCCATGATTTGTTGTTATTGTTTGTTGCTGTAATAGTTGTTTGATTAGCGATTTTTCTGAACTAATTCTGTAATGTCCATATTCTTTGTTAATGTGGCCACTGAAGTCTCAGTTATGTTAGCTTAGCAGTCAGCTAATGACTGGACAGATACATTTTTGAATGTCTAGAACCAAAAATATATTTCAGTCTTTTCCAAGCATGTTAGGGCATGCTTTCAACATTCCACCCAAGCAGTTGACAACACTGCCTTAGCACTTCCTGCTTGTTCAGAGCTTCAGCATTCATCCAGAGCTCAGAGACTAGGACCTTCTTAGGTCTTTCCTGGAAACATGCACAGCACTGCACATGGCCTTTTAGATTCCCAGGAATATGCTGGAGTTTTTAAAATCTAACTTTGGACATTCTCAAATTTTTCATTTTATCTTTTTTTTCCAGCCTCTTGTTAGTCCCAACAGATATCACCACCTTAGACAGCTGCAATGTTAAACACTTGCTACCCATTGTTTTAAAAAACATCCCTAAAAATAAAATTAAACTAATTTTTCAAAAATCCTAGGAATAAGGCTATTTGCACAGAGTAAGCTCTGATTCAGATAAAATAAAGAAAAGCTGATTTTGGAGCCGCCGCGAGGGAGAGAGTATCTGCCCCAGGGCCCAGGTGGGCGGCGGAGCGAGTGAGGCCAGGTCTCGGGACCCGCGTCCCCCGCCTTGCGGTTGCGTTTTTTGCTGCCATGAACCTGCCCTAGGAATCATTGCACGGACATGATTTCATTTGTCTTGGATAGATTTCTCAGAGTGGAATTAGCAAGAATTATATTCCATTCCCTTATGATCTGAGAAGATGCTTTGTATAATTTGTCATTCTATATTTATTGAGAGCTGCATTGTGTCCTCACATGTGGTCTATCCTGGAGAAGGATCCATGGGCATGTGAAAAGAATGTATATCCCTCTGAGTTTGGATGCAGGATTATTGTATATGTCTTTTAGGTCTAACTCATTTATCATATTTTTAAAATTCTCTATTACTGTTGATTTCCATCTAGTTGTTCTGTGTAATGATGTGAGTGGTGTGTTGAAGTCTCCAATGATTATTGTAGAGATGTCTATATTTCCCTTCAATTTTGCCAGTTTGTCTCATGTATTTTGGGGCACCCTGGTTAGGTGCATAAATATTTATATCTCTTATATCTTAAAAAAAAAAAAAAAAAAAAAAAAAGAAAAGCTTTGAGAATAGAGTTATTCATGGAGCTGCAGACAGGTCAAATAGTGTCAGTTCCCTAAGGATATGGATATTAGGGAGCTCTGAGGCCATTCCACTCATTTCCACATCTGCCTTACTTGCAAAGTATTGGTTTTTAAGGCTACCTTGGAGTTGGGAGGACAGGATGGTAATAGGGCAAGTTAAAATACCATGATGCCCACTGTTCTTAACATGATTCAACCATTTTTCTTAAATATATTATGGAAGGGGACAGTCTTAGTGTGGCCTGCTGCCTTTCCCTGAGGCCCATGAATGAATCCAGTGCTTGGGACCAGATGTGTCAGCCTAGCACCTAGGATGGATGATTAATGTGGGCTGACTCCCTCCTTGGGGTCCCTTCTCATAAAACACATCCTCTAGCAGATAGTGGACTGCTAGCACATTCTTTCCTCTTTTGTCCTGAGCATATGTAAACATTCAAATCCTGCTTGGCTAAGTGTGTGCATTTCATGGCAAATGGCCAACCCTGCTGCTGTATCTTTTTCCAGCAAGAAGGGAGTATGATCCTTTGCCTGTAAAACAAGAGGGGTACTTGCATATCATCTCCCTGTGTTGGCTGTGGATCAAGACCTAACACCCACTAGTGATGCTGATCTTGCTTTGTCTCTTCTCTGTGAGTAAAGCATTGCTCCATCCAGTGCCTGTGCATGTCATGTTTCTGCTGGTGACCCCAATACCTGTAAACCGTGATTGCTATATTTCATGCCATGGGACTCCTCCCCTAGGTGTGGTAACAGGTATTCCTTCCTTGACATAAATTCACTTCAGATGGTTGCAAGCTTTTATTTAATTTCAAGAGTTCTTATGAAAGTGATTTTGCCAAGTTTTATCAGTATTTTCATTTCTTTTATAGAAGACTGGATTTTTGGAAGTTCTTAGTCCACCAGAAATCCTCCCCAACATTCAATGTAAGTTTTAAATGTTCCCTCCAGGTGCTCAGGAGATTTTATATAAATGACAGAATAACTCTTACCAGTTATTTTTGCATATGTTATGATGTAATTCTCTTAAACATTGTGGAGGAAGATTATAATCTATGGAAGGGCAGAGGAATATTGAAATGAACAATTCAGAATATATGATCTTCAGAATGTGCACATACATTACATACAACTTCAGTAGAGAATATGTGTTTTAAGCAACTTCCAAGAAGGCTGCAATCATCACTGACACCTGGTATTAATGACATTGTGTTATTCCCCCCTCACTTTGAGTGCAGTCTGGACTTATTGACTCATTACTAATGAACAAAATATGGCAGATGTGATGGAATATCATTTATGAAATTTGATGCTAAAAAGAATGTGGTTTCCAGGAATGGAGTCAGAGTAGGTAGGTGGGGCTCACCTCTTACAAAAACAACTAGGAAGGGCAAACAGGGAGCTGCTTTGGGAATATGCAGACAAGGAGAGTGCTGCTCATCGTCCAGGAGGGCAAGAGACAAAGAAACAAAGAATCTGGGCTCCGGCCAGACCAGAATCACCAGTGAGTGGAGATTTAAAGAGACACCTCTGTGGAAAGAGTCGCTGAAGAACGCCACATGCTGGCAAGCCAGGAAACTGCAGGAAGTAAAAATGTTTTTTGGAGCCTCATGTCCCAGACAACATGGATCTGATCTGCAGCCCACTAGTGGGTCCTTGGCACATTTTGATAACATAAATTGGGCAATTTTAAAGACTTAGAATAAGTTGAACCAATAATCAAAGAAGAGGTGTGAAACAATACCATGAGGCAAGAGAAATTGACTATCATAGTAAATTCACCAAAATAATCAGATTAATAGACATCAGCAAAAAATCACAAGCCATACTAAGAAAAGGAAGATATGGCCCAGCCAAAGGAACAAACCAAATATCTTGAAGAGATACAGGATTTAAGACAACTAATCAATGATAATCACACAAATCTCCTATATTAATTCAAGGATTTGAAGGAAAAAATGGCTAAAGAGATAAAAGAGATCAAGAAGACACTTGGTGAGCATAAAGAAAAATTTGAAAGCCTGAAAAAAATGTAGCACAGCTTATGGGAATGAAAGACACAATGCATGAGATTAAAAATAAATTAGAGGCATAAAACAGCGGATTTGAAATGGCAGAAGAATGTATAAGAAATCAAGCACAGAACATCTGAACTTGAAAAGACAAGAGAAGAGACAGAAAAAAAGAATGGAAAAAAAATGGAACAGGGTCTCAGAGAAGTGAATGACAACACAAAACACACAAACATGTGTTATAGGTTGTCCCAGAAAAAGACAAGGGAAAAACAGCAGAAAGAATATTTGAGGAAATAATGACCAAAAATTTCTCAATCCCTCTGAAAGAAATAAATATCAAATTCCAAGAAGGACAACACCCCACAAACAGGAAAAAATCTGCACAAGCCTACGCAGAAACACCTACTATTCAGAATGACAAATATGAGAGATAAAGAAAGGATTCTGAAAGCAGCAAGAAAAAAGCAATGCACCACATACAAGTGAACCTTAGTAAGACTGAGTGCCAATCTCTCCTGAGAAACCATGGAGATGAGAAGGCAGTAGCATGATGTATTTAAGGTACGGAAGGAGAATAACTGCCAGCCAAGAATACTTTATCTGGCAAAACTGTCCTTCAAAACTGATGGTGTGTTAAAGTCTTCACAGACAAAAACAGAGAGTAAGTAATTTATCAAAAGAACAGATTAACAAGGGATTCTAAAGAGAGTGTTATAACCAGAAAGGAAAAGATAAGGGTGAGAGACATGGAGAAGAGGTAGAAATGAAGATTATAGTAGGAGTACTTAAAGGATAAAAAGACAGACAAAACGGGAAGCGGCTGTAGTTCAATCAGTGGGGCTCCCGTTTACCATATGGGGGGCCCCGGGTTCGGTTCCTGGGGCCTCCTGGTGAGGGCGGGTCCGCCCGCGCGGCATGGTTGGCTGACCCAGCGAGCACAAGCAGCAAGGGGGGGATAAATGAATAAATAAATAAAATCTTAAAAAAAAAAAAAAAAGACAGACAAGAGTAAGATACAACAATGGAGAGCCAAAGGATAAAATTGACAAAATAAGTAAAGCATTTACAGTAATAACATTGAATATTAATGGATTGAAAACCCCAATCAAAAGACATATACTGACAAAAGAGATTTAAAAAAATATATATGAGCCATCTATATGCTGTCTACAAGAGATTCATCTCAGACATAAGGATGCAATGAGGTTGAAAGTGAATGGTTGAAAAAAAAATATTCAACACAAACAGCAACCAAAAAAGATCTGAGTAGCAATACTAATATCAGACAAAATAAATTTTAAGTGTAAAAGTGTTATAAGAGATGAAAATTATGATATATTAATAAAAGGGGCAATTCATTTAGAAGAAATAACTATAATAAATATCTATGCACCTAACCTGGGTACCCCAAGATACATGAAACACAAACTGGAAAAACAGAAGGGAGAAATAGACATCTCTGCAATAATAGTTGGAGACTTCAGTACACAACTTTCAGCATTGAATAGAACATCTGGACAGAGAGTAAATAAAGAAACATAGAGCTTAAACAATATGATAAATAAGCTAGACATAATAGACTTTTATAGAGCATTACAACCCACAAAAGCAGGATATGCATACTTATCAAGTGCTCATGGATCCTGTTCCATGATAGACCATATATTGGGGCACAAGGCAGGTTTCAATAAATTTTAAAATATTGAAATATGTAGAGCACTTTCTCTGATCAAAATGCAATGAAGCTGGAAATCAATAACAGAGACAAATAAGGAAAATTCACATATATAAGGATATTAAGCAACACACATTTAAATAATCAGTGGGTCAAAGAAGAAATTGCAAGAGAAATCAGTAAATATCTTGAGACAAATGAAAATGAGAAGAGAACATATCAAAACCTATGGGATAGAGCAAAGGCAGTGCTGAGAAGGAATTTTATAGCCCTCAGTGCTTACACTAAAAAAGAAGAAAGAGATAAAATCAAAGACATAACTGCATACCTGGAGGAAGTAAAAAAAAAATCAGCAAACTAACACCAAACCAAGGCAAAGGAAAGAAAGAATAAAGGTCAGAGCAGAAATAAATGAAATTGAGAAGAAAAAAACAATACTCAAAAAAAACCAACAGTTGCTTCTTCCAGAAGATCAACAAAATGGGCAAATCCTTAGCTAGACTGACAAAGTAAAAAAGAGAAAAGATACAAATAAAATCAGAAATGAGAGGAGGGACACCACCACTGACCTAACAGAAATAAGAGTTACGGTAACATGAACAACATACACCAACAAACTAGACAAGGTACACAAAATAGACAAATTCCTTGAAATACATGAACAATGTATACAGACCCTAGAAGAAATAGAAGACCTCAACAAACCAATTATAGGTAAAGAGATTGTAGTAGTCACCAAAAATCTCCCAAAAATTAAAAGCCCAGGACCAGATGACTTCACAGGTGAATTCTACCAATCATTCAAAGATGGTCTAATACCAAACTTGCTCAAGCTCTTCCAAAAAACTGCAGAGTAAGGAGCACTATCAAACTCATTCTATGAAGCCAGCATCACCCTAATACCAAAGCCAAATAAAGATACTGCGAAAAAAGAAAATTATAGACCAATTTCTCTAATGAATATAAGATGCAAAACTCCTCAAAAAAATACTTGCAAACCTAATCCAAAAGCCCATTAAAAGAATAATACACCATGATCAACTGGGTTTTATCCCAAATATGCAAGGGTAGTTCAACACAAAAAAATCAGTTAGTGTAATAAACCACATTGATAAATTTAAGAAGGAAAATAACATGGTAATCTTGATTGACATGGAAATGGCAGTTGACATAATACAGCATCTTTTCCTGGTAAAAACACTGCAACATGGTAAAGTGCATATATGAAAAACCCATAGCTAACATTGTACTCAGTGGTGAAAGACCAAATCTTTCCTGCAGCGATCAAGAACAAGAAAAGGATGTCCACTGTTACCACTGTTATTCAATATTTTGCTAGAAATTCTAGCTAGAGCAATTAGGCTAGACAAAGAAATAAAAGGCACCAAAATAGGAAAGGAAGAAATAAAACTTTTGCTATTCACTGATGAGCTGATCCTATACCTAGAAAATCCCAAAAATTCAAAAACAAAGCTACTAGAACTAATAGGCAAGTTCAACAAAGTGGTGGGATACAAGATTAATAGGCAAAATCAGTAGTGTTTCTATACACTAATGATAAGCAATCTGAGGATGAAGTCAGAAAATAAATTCCATTTGTAATAGTGATGAAAAGAATCAAATATTTAGAAATACACTTAATCAAGGACATAAAGGACCTGTATTCAGAAAACTACAAAACATTGCTGAAAGAAACTGAAGAAGACTTAAATAAATGGAAGGACATTCCATGTTCCTGGATTGGAAGACTAAATATTGTTAAGATGTCAATTCTATTCAAACTGATTTACAGATTCAACACAATTCCAATAAAAATCCCAACAGCTTTTTTGCAAAAGCCAGCTATGAAATTTATTTGGAGGGGTAAGGGGCCCCGAAGAACCAAAAATGTCTTTAAAAAGAAGAATGAAGCTGGAGGACTCTCATTCCCTGATTTTAAAGCATTTTACTTAGCTACAATGGTAGAAACAGCATGGTATTGACATAAAGATAGAAATATTGACCAATGGAAT
>JAKSZT010054138.1:8405569-8428179 GCA_026826555.1 Tolypeutes matacus | reverse complement strand
AAGGACATTCCATGTTCCTGGATTGGAAGACTAAATATTGTTAAGATTTAAATTCTATTCAAACTTATTTACAGATTAAACAAAATTCCAAAAAAAAACCCAACAGCTTTTTTTTTTTTTTTTTTTTTTTTTTTTTTTTTTTTTTGCAAAAGCCAGCTATGAAATTTATTTGGAGGGGTAAGGGGCCCCGAAGAACCAAAAATGTCTTTAAAAAGAAGAATGAAGCTGGAGGACTCTCATTCCCTGATTTTAAAGCATTTTACTTAGCTACAATGGTAGAAACAGCATGGTATTGACATAAAGATAGAAATATTGACCAATGGAATTGAATTGAGAATTCTGAAATAGTTCCTCAGTACACTCAAGTGATTTCTGACAAGGATGCCAAACACACACAGCTGGGTCAGACCAGTTTATTTAACAAATGGTGCTGTCAGAACTGGATAGCCAAATCCAAAAGAAAAAAAGGGGACCCCTATCTCACATCTTATACAACAGCTAATACAAATTGGATCAAGGACCTATATGTAAAAGCTAGAATCATAAAACTCCTAGAAGAAAATGTATGGAAACATCATCAAGATCTTGTGGTAGGTGAGTGCTTCTTAAATCTTACACCCAAAGCACAAGCAACAAAAGAAAAAATAGATAAATGGGATAAATGGGACTTCCTCAAATTTAAACACTTTTGAACTTCAAACGATTTTGTTAAGAAGGTGAAAAGGCTGCCTATTCAATGGGAGTAAATTTTCAGAAGCCACTTATCACAAAAGGGTTTGCTCTCCATGTAATATAAAGAGAGCATACAACTCAATGATAAAAACACAAGCAGCCCAATTTAAAACATAGGCAAAAGATTTGAACAGACATTTTTACAAACAAGAAATACAAATGGCCAAAAAACACATGAAAAGATGTTCAACATCACTAGCTATTAGGGAAATGCAGATCAAAAACTACAATAAGATATTTCATACCTTATAGAATGGCCTTTATTAAAAAAAAAAAAAAAAAAAAGCAAAACAGAAAACTTTAAGTGCTGGAGAGGATGTGAAGTAATAGAAACACTCCTTCGCTGTTGGTAGGAATGTAAAATGATGTAGCATCTGTGGAGGACAGTTTGGCTGTTCCTCAGGAAGCTATATATAGATCGGCCATATGATTTGACAATGCCACTACTAGGACTATATTCAGAAGTAGTGAAACCAAGAATTCAGACAGACATTTGCACACCAATTTTCATTTTGGCATTATTCATAATTGCAAAAAGATGGAAACATCCCAAGAGTCCATCATTTGATGAATGGATAAACAAAATGTGGTATATACATACAACTGAATATTATTCAGCTATAAGAAATATTAAGTCAGGATGCATATGACCACATGAATGAACCTTGAGGACATTATGTTGAGTGAAATAAGCCAGACACAAAAGGACAAATATTGTATGGTCTCAGTAATATGAACTAAATATGACAAATAACCTCATGGAATTAAACTGTAGTGTATAGATTTCTAGAATGTAGTTTGAGAAGGAGGAGCTAATGCTCCCTAGGTTGAGAAAACCTAGGGAGAGGTGGCTGTCTCAATACTTTCCTCAGGGGGAGGGGACATGAAAGCCAAGGACGGTTGAACAGAAAAATAAAAGAAGCAAAACAATTACAACAATAACAACAAAAACAAAACTTGTACTTCTAAAACTATCTAATGATAAGGGAAAATGTGATTCACACAACTGAAAGTTTTATCCTCTGTATTGCATTTAACTAGTATAGAAATACTGTCTTGAAACTAGCAGTATACTTTGCATTTTACATTGAAAGATAGATACAAGTATCTCTTTCATTTTGCTTGTGAAGATACATTTAAAAATCAGAATCTTTTATAACATATACGACCATAGTTTTGTTTAAAATACAACACAGATTTAAATATTTAAAGAATACATTTTAATATATTTTATTTTTTGTTAGAGAAGTTGGGGGTCAACAGAACAATCATGCATAAAATACAGTATTCTCATACACCACCCTATTACCAAAACCTTGCATTGGTGTGGAACATTTGTTGCAATTGATTATAGCATATTTTCATAACTGTACTATTAACTTGACTCCATGGTTTAACGTAGGGTTCACTATTCGTATAGTGCGCTTCCATGGATTTTTTAAAAAAATTATACTGTTACCATATGTGACAGAAGGTCTTTTATGAATCCAAAAAGAAAAAGACTATGTTTCCTTTGGGTGTGGGGCATTTTGATTGGACTATGTCAGTCAGGTGTGAGCCAGCTTGATTCTCCGTCCTCTTGCTGGGTCTGATAAAGATCACACAAAAAGGAAGCTGCCATTTTTTTTATCCTGCCATGTGAGAGAGGACTCCAAGTTTGCCTACAGCTGCAGAAAGGCATAAAAGTCCCAAGAGACAGAGAGGAGGCCCGGAAAGAGACAATCCCTATGCCTGGTTGCCCACAGCTGAGCTCCAGGAGACAGTACATTCTGGAGGGGAAGGCAGAGCCCTTGGCAGAGATTAGTGGCTATCTTGCTTTGCCACCTGGTAGTTACCTAAGAAAGCATCTCTGCTGGTGCCTTGATATGGACATTTCATGGCCTCAGAGCTGAAAGATTTACCCTAAATAAAATTCCCATTATAAAATCCAAACCATTTCTGGTACTTTGCATCATCAGCCCTGTGACAAACTAAGACACCATATATACTACCTAACATTTCCCCTTTACATCACATTCAGATATATATTTCAGTGCTGTTAATTATGTTCACAATGTTGTGCTACTGTCACCACCATCCATTACCAAAAAATTTCCATCATTCCAAGCGGGAACCCTGTGTATTTTAAGCTTTAACTTCTCGTTCCCTATCCCCACTCCATCCTCTGGTAACCGATATTCTAGATCCTGACTCTAAGTTTGCTTATTCTAATTCTTTCAAATCAGTGAGATACAATATTTGTCCTTTAGTGTCTGGCTTATTTTACTCAACATGATGTCCTCAAGGTTCATCCATGTTGTTACAGGCATCAGGACTTCACTACTTTGTACATATGAATTATATTCCATTGTATATATACACCACATTTCATTTATCCATTCATCAGTTGATGGACACTTACTTGGGTTGCTTCCATCTTTTGTCAATTCTGAATAATGCTGCTGTGACCATTATTGTGCAAATATCTATTTGAGTCCCTGCTTTCAATTTTGGGTGTATATACCTAGTAGTGGGATTTCCAGGTCATGTGGTAGTACCATTCTTAGCTCTCTGAGGAACCGTCAAACTGTCTTCCACAATGATTGTACCATTTTACACTGCCACCAGCAATGAATGTTCCTATTTCACCACATGCTCTCCAAAACTTATTTTCCATTTTGTTTAATAGCAGCCATTTAAATGGGTGTGAAATGGTATCTCATTGTGGTTTTGATTTGCATTTCCCTAATAGGTACTGATGTTGAACATCTTTTCTTGTGCTTATCTTCTTAGCAGAGGTGTCTATTCAAGTATTTTGCCCATTTTAAAAATTGGGTTGTTTGTCTTTTTGTTGTTAAATTGAAGTATTTCTTTCTATAGTCTGGTTATTAATCCTTTATCATTCCAAATAATTTCTCCAATTGTGTAATTGTCATTTTATTTTCATGATAAATTCTTTAAGGTATAAAAGTTTTTTATTTTAATAAGGTCCCATTTTTCTATTTTTTCTAAGACACTGATGCCTAGCACAAGGTCCTGGAACCAAATATTTTAAAAACTATGTTAAGAACAAAGCATACTGAATATTTGTCTTATATTTTTATTTCTGTAGCAAAAAAGGATTAAAAAATTAGAAGTCATTAGTTTATCCTGAAAAATACATGCATTATTATAATGCCTAAAATAAGACATTAAATTGTTTTCTCTCTTTAATTTACTGTCCAACATTATTGAACTGATGGCAAAGGCAAAATACCATTTTAAAGAAAATTTCCTGTACCCTGTAGAGAATATCCACTGTACACTCATAATGTCTCTACTTGGCTAATCATGATTGCTTTATCCATTTAGTTATAAAGAAAACAGCAAAAACATTGTGTAATAATCCTTCTGAAAAACAAAATACTATTTTTTACCCCCATATTTAATCATCTTGACATTCACATAAAAAAGGGACTCACACCCACAGGTACAAGGGTTATCAGCAGAATCTTCTAGGTGCTTCTGCCTTCCTTCATCAGCATGCAACTTTATGACTAATGGCAGGAAAATATCAAGGGAGAAAGGTCCAAGTAAAGAAGGAAAGTAGCAGTTATCTCTCCCCAGTTTCCTCTTTTCTTGGGCTCAACTCCCCAGATTATGTTTTGAAATTCATAAGAAATAAAAACTGTGAAAATACATGGTAAACTCTAAAGTTCTATACAAAGCCAAGAAGATAATACTACCATATTTCTTTGTTCTAAGTACATATATTTTTTACACTTTAATGTTTCTGAATTGGGATCTTTGTATTTGAAGTAGTATTGTTTTTTCATTTTTGCCCCAAAATCTATGACTAAATTCGTGTTACAAATTACAACTCTTAATGTTTTGACATCAAAGAAATAAATGTTATTTTGTATGCTGTCCTCCACAGAGGTAACACAAAGGTTGGGAAAATGCTAACACACACTAAGATTATAATTTTCAGTATGCCGTGAAGAATTAGAGTCAGACACCCTTTAAGAGATCACATGGTCCCAGCTGTAGGCCTAGTCTGAAATGATGAGAAGGGAAATTTATTAGAATACCTGAGCAATTTATATCTTACTACCATATTCCAGTCTGTACAGAGGGCATAAATCAGATAGGAATGGATCTCAGAGGCGCACAGATCCTATTTAATTTTATAGATCAGTTTGTCTTTTTCATGGGCAGTGAAAGAAGGGGCAATATTTGCTCTCTGCTAGGGACAAAGAGGTCTTATAATATTTTTATTGGCTGGCAAATTCTTATCTATACCCAAGTCATCCCCAAGCTCTACTAGTTTCTACTGCTTTGTTAGTACCACCACATGGATTTTCAGTGGGAGGAATGAACATACATGAAGAAGCCATTGGTTCTCAGCCTTCCTGAGGAAAACGGGACAAATCTCTTACAACCCATGGATTACATGCCATTGATGTGCAAGGGATATTCAGTTCTTTACCACAAGTCTTTGAATCAACTTTGTCCCACACCACTGACAAATTGGTCAGTTTCCATTCTCTGGAGGGAAAAAAGGCTTCTTCTTAACAAACAAATATGTGGATAAACAGTTAAATACCCATACACATGCATCCATTTTTTATTCCTCCAACTCAGGCCTATGGCAGTATGCCTATTTGATCACAGTACCACAGGATTCTTTCCTGCTGAGCCCTATTGCATTCTAATAAGCCTTCACAATTCAGCTCTCCAAACAGTCACTGAGGTGAAACCTAATTTGGATCCTTGGTTTACACCCCGTTTTTTTGTTCCCAAGACCAACAGCTCTAATCCAGACAGGTCACTAAAAATCATAGCTACATGTTCAAGTTCATGTCTAATTACTGCTAGTGATGTCTGCTACCATGGGTGGCTCATATATCAAACATTACCTGCTTGAAAGCAATATAGTTATTGATTCTGTAAATATAAGTGAAGCATATGTGAAAGTACATAAAATGTATGTAAGGTATGAAAAATGTTCAGTACAAATAAAGGAAGGTCCTTAAGAAACAATAGTTGTAATGCTTTCCAGTGGAGAACAAGTAGAAATTGTTGGCACTGCTTTAGCTATCAATTCCAGTCCTAAGCCAGCGATTGTCTTTTCTGACAGCATATTTCAAGGTCCTGGGGAGTTTTAAAATTTTTTTAAGGATGGTCCTAACTCCAGGCCAACTGAAATCCAATCTCTGGTGGATAAAATTGCGGTATCTGTATTTTTCTAAAAACTGCAGAATATTCTGATGCACCACTCAAGGTGATAAAATAATCAAGGAGTAGGTGGAATTTTAAAAAATTATCACACACACAAAATAAATAAATAAAAAAGTTCACACCATTTTGTCTGACTCATCACATATTATTCTACTACCATGTTTTTCTTAATGTTGGATAAATAAATGACTAAATAAATGCTTTTCATCAGTGCTGAGTGTAAATATTTTAGGTATTTTAATAAGCTTAAAGTCACTTGGTTTATCTTCCATTTGGAGGGAGTGAGGGAAGGATTATGATTTTTCTTTACTATCAATCAGGCAGCAGAGATGAATAAGCAAAGATAACATACATTCCTTACCTTTGTGTCTAGTGGGGAAAGAAGGACACATAAACAGATAAACTGCACCATCACTTGGTGCATGCCATGCCAGAGGCAGGATCTAAGTGCTGAGGAACAGAGAAGAGATCAATGATCTGTCGTGGAGTTTTAGGGAAGACTTGTTTAATGTGTAGAGTCTTGAAGAATGAATTTGCAGCAGTGGGGCAGATGGCAATTGTAGTGCACATAACAGCAAATTAAAAAGCAAAGAATCAACAGTCTAGCATGACAGGTGACACTTTAGATAGTTCAATGAGCTGGAATGTAAGTTATATGTTGGGGAGTCGGTGAGGGTGCGTTTGGAGAGGAAGTCAGATTGGGAATGATCTTGTTTGCCCAGCTAAGGAAAATGCACCTAACATTGTAGGTGATAAAGTAGCAAGAGAGAACAAACAGATGTTTTTAAGCTGGAGAGTAAACTGATTGGATTCTATTAGGAAGATCACTTCAGTGGCACTCTATAAAATGTGACAAGAGTGGAAGCTACAGCTGAAATAGGTTTATTTTGCAATAGCTATTTCTTACTTATACCAAAACCAAAGGGTTTTCTGCCAATGAAAGGGAAAGAATGTGAGAATAAGTGTTAAAATCAATAACTAACATTTCTACTTTATGCTTTCATCACATGAGTGAAAAATAATGATTGGAAGGGAAGGTGTGCTTGGTTTCTCATGTTTGCAGAACTGTCAACTGTCTTTCACCAAAAGAGTATATATTTCTAGTCTCTGAGGTGCTTCCCAGAACTGGCCCATCTCAGTTAAGCTTTCTGAATTCCATCCCCTGTCTTTTGTTCTCTGTGGATTTGCCATAAGCCTATTGAACCCAGAGGTCCTGTTCATGGACAATGCATTTTGAGGGTGTCTTAGCTTGCAAAAGGCTGCTGATGCAAAGTACCAGAAATGTGTTGGCTTTTATAAATGGGATTTATTTGGGGTAAAAGCTTACAGTTCTAAGACCGTGAAATGTCCAAATCAAGGCACCATCAGAGGTGCTTTTTCACCAAAGTCAGCTACTGGTGATCCAGTTGTCCAGCCACCCACGTGGTGAAGTAAGATGGCTGCCGATCTCTGCCGAGGTCTCTGTCTTCCTCTCCAGAATCTACCATCTCCTGGAGCTCAGCTGTGAGCAACCAGGCATAAAGCTTGTCTCTTTCTGGGCATCCTCTCTCAGTCTAGGCTGCTCTACTTTCATCCCAAGTTCAGCTGTGAGCTATAATGCATATAGCAAGGATTATCTCCTCTTGAGCAGCTCTGTGGGCGCAGCCTCTTGGGGGCTTCTTGCTTAAGCAATCCTCTCTCTCATGGCAGGATCAAAAATGGAGGAGCTCCCTTTTCCTGTGTGTTTCTCTCTGTGTGTGTCTCCATTTCTATCAGACCAGCATCAGACTTTTTAAAATAAAAAAACACTAAAATATTTTATATTTAGTTAAATGTATCAATGAAGGTGTCCATGAGTTGAGACACTGATGATTTTTTAAGATGCTGAAAATGCCAATAAGGCCTATCAGGGAGAATGAATGTCTCTATTATTATTTTCACCTAGGAAAAATGTACTGTGCTTATAAATAGGGATTCCATTTGCAGATAGGCATGCTAATTTTGCTCATGACAAGTCAAATGCAATGTGAACTTTGACATGTGGTGATTAATGCAAACTTTGTTGGCTTTTGAGTTGATAACACATGTTCACAACCAATCTGAGATGATCTGGCCATTCATAGACATCTTTGTCAAACTGAATGAACTAATTTCTGCAAGTACTGTAACACAGAGATTCTTTACCCTGAAGGATTTGGTATTGGTGTGCAAATCTCTATGATGAAGTTTTAGGATAGGCGTACTTCTGCTTTTCCCTTCATACACATGGCAACCCAATCTCCTTAAGAAATGATTCCTTGACATTCTTGGTAAGTGTCTCCTTCTTTGTAGGTTTCCACAACACTTTCTTTTCTAAGCACTCAGTATTTTGGGGAATAAATCAGTGAATGAAGGAATCACTTTCTGTAAGCTATTTCAGTTACTCACTAGATTGTATGCCTCTTATGAGTAGAATAGTGTTGTTGTTTTTTCAAAATTTTATCCCCCCTCCACCCCGAGATGGCTCCCTCATCTGTCTGCTCTTTGATTGCTAGTCTTCCACAGGAGGCACCAGGAACCAAACCCGGGACCTCCCATATAGGAGGCAGGTGCCCAAATGTTTAAGCCACATCCATTCCCCCAGGATAGTGTTTTAGGAAGCTTATGGGCCCATTCTCAACACCACTGTTCAGAGGGAAGACAAGCCAGGGATTGGCCTGAGTTTCATCCATTAGGGAGAACAGCAGACACTGAAGCAACTAGCCTGGCAATGTAGCTGGGCTAGGCAGTCCTAACGTTTGAGCCCTGGATCCAAGCTCAGTCTTCTTTTCTGGATCACTGTGCCATAGTGCTGTGACCAGGGGGCGGGGGAAGGCAGATGAAGGTATACCTGAGGCCTAAAGGCAACCAAAGTACCACTATGGAGGTAGCGGCCCTAGGTCTCGGGGAGGATTTATGCTTAAACCTATACCACCAGACTATTGGCCTGGAGACTGAGTTTAGATTAAGCTGACAAATGGTAAGGTCATTGGTTGTCCAATTCTGAAGGGCTAATGAAGGCAGAAATGTAATCTTTATCACCAAGCCTTGTGATAAACCCCTTTCTATTTATATTATTGCTTTATAGTATTTAAGTGTCTTCATATGCTACCTGAGAGGTAGACACAAAGTAGATATTAAATAATTATCTATGGAATTGAACTTATTTGAATATTTCTATGACTAAATGTGTTGCAGATTTTCCAATTCTTTCTATGCTTTTGAATTGACAGAGGCTTATTATGTGACTGAGAACTAGGTATGGACCACAACTTACATACAGGGAGGCAATGTCAGTGTACTTCTACCATTTCACATTATCAACCTCTACTGAACTCCTGCAAGGGTCTGTGATAGCCACTGGGGATTCAGAGGGCAGTCTCATCCCTGCCCTCAATTAGCTTAGTACCTGGGAAGGAAGCAAATAAATAAAAAGAATAAAGATAGCCACAATATGTCATAAAGAGTCAACTAAAAATTAGGTCAATCAACACTCTTTCCAAAATCAATTAAACTCATAAGGGTATGAGCTGAAAGCTATTTACCTTGGATATTATAGCACTATGATCAATGCTAAGTTCCACAAGGGCTGATTCTATTGCTTCTACTTTGTCTCCATGTCCCCATAGCACCTATGCACATGCTGAACACAGTGAATATTAGAAAAACTGTGATTACTATGCTGCTTTTCAAGAAAACTCTTTATTAAATGTAATGTCATGCTGAATAGTATCTATACTATCATGATGATATAGTATATGATTAAGTGTGCAGGATGTGGAGCCAAGTTGCCTGATTCAATTTTTTACTTTGCCACTTCTTAGTGATATGACCTTGGGCAGAATGCTTAGTAGTTTTGTGCCAAATTTACCTCATTTGTAAAATGGGATAATAGTAGTGCTTACTATCTATAGGGGTGTTGTGAAGATTAAATGAGTCAACACATGAAAAGTATGTAGAACAGTGTCTGGCCCATGGTAAAGATCCAATAAATGTTAGCTATTATTAATAAATGTATATCATCATATATACAAGTTTATAAGAACTACAAGGGGATTCAGATCAAGGGCAAATCATGACTTACTGGGGTGGTGGAACTGCAAATGAATTTATTCTTTCTAAGATTTCAAATCCATTAATATGTTATATATATTGCTTAAATAATTTTAAAATGTTTTTTAAAAGTCAGCAATTTAGGACAATTTAGACTATGTATCTCACATGTTCTGCTAGAAATAAAGCAAATAAAACCTTGTATATATATACAACCATTAATGCCTTTTCTAATCCCAACAGATAATTGTACTCAAGGAAACTCAACCTCTAGCCCTCTACTCCCTCAAGTCCCAAGTGTATATAATAAAATTGACGCAGCACAAGGAAAGGCGACTACAGGAATATATAAATTAAGTTGCTGCCTACATAGGATGCACTTAATATGATGTATGTTCTAAGAAGGCTGATTAGAACTCATTGAAAAGCAATTTAAAATATACTCCTTTGCATCCTGCTTTTGATATGCTGACTTGTGGGTGACACAAAAGATGAATTTGAATACTGATACTACAGGCTAGGAAATCATGTTTCTCCCATGGCAAGTGTGCTTTCTTGTTGATTGGTTTTAGGTTTATGAAGCATGATAGCTGATCTGGACTATAGTCCTTTGCAAATAAGCATGATCTCAGTGTTGTGGTGAAATTTCATTTGGTCAAACTCTCAATTTTATAGAGTACCATGTAAGCCCAAGAGCATTTGGGAAATCTGCCGCTTAAAGGAAAAAAATACTGAAAAAAAAGTTCAAAATGGGATTGCCAAAATAATTCCTTCTTTGAATGTATTAGCACAATTTATTTACTTACACTTCATTGTCCTGTACTCTCTATTTCCAGCCTCCCTCTCTTCTACAAGATAACTGACTTTCTGTACCAAGCTTGCTAACTCCTGGCATGATCTTAAACTCTGGTTTTGGGGACCTTAAATCCAGCAAAAAGAGGAAGTCTTGGAAAACTCCAGGCAATTAAGGGACCTAGTGATAGTTCCAGTCTTTGCCACCTGATATTTGAGGAGCCCTGCACCAGGCATCTCATGTCACTTAATTTCTATAAGCAGATCCCATTTGGCTCCATTTGTCTCTTTCCCT
This sequence comes from Tolypeutes matacus, assembly GCA_026826555.1. NCBI lineage: Eukaryota > Metazoa > Chordata > Mammalia > Cingulata > Chlamyphoridae > Tolypeutes > Tolypeutes matacus. The sequence goes on along the minus strand of JAKSZT010054138.1, from coordinate 8,417,111 downwards.
TGCAGCCAAAGAATCTTCTGATAACATAATGCAGGCAGTCCCAGATTTTTCTGCTGCCAACAGTAAGAAAAGTAATTGCGGCTACATCAGCTTCATTTATGAACTGGCAAGCACGGCTGAAGTTTAACTATTCAAGCACATTCAGAAGTGGACACTTTGTATAAACAGCTATTAGATTTAGGCTGAGGAAAAGAACTATGCAATGAAAAACACACACCGGCTGTAGCAAGCAGTCTTATTGAAAGAGCATTTAATATGAATAAAATACAGAATTTGTATTTAAGAGATTCTGTATGTCACAATTTCATCTTCAGATGAAACCACATGTAAGTACTGCCATGGTACTCAGACCTTACAGTATTATTTGTGTTATTTTATGGGCTCTTTATTCACAAAAATTTTATATTCCTTATAGCAAGAGGTGATTTCAGTTATGCAAACATAAAATGTAATAAGTTTCTAATGTGTGTTTCAGAATGTGGCACAACACACACACACATACACAAAGAGATGTACAAATTACATTCCAACAAGCTTTATTTAGCTGGAAAGACAAAACCAAAATCCAACAAGGACAATTTCTAAGCTTGGCACCGGGGAACAAATGCCACATTTCACCTCCGAATTATGCATGTAGGGTGTGTGACAAGCATTGAATTTCAGCCATGTAAGGAAATTTCTTGGGGAAGATTTGTAACCCAGCTTTACAAGGTGCCAATATATTTCCTTTAGATGATATAGAAAAAAAAACTTAGACTGCATTATGCATGCTGTGTTTGCTGCCAGGACATTTTAATACTATCTTTAAGAGAAATAGCATTAATAATATTTGATAGGCAGTGGATAATGAATGACCTTAGAAAATCTGAATGCCATCAGATTTTATTAAAATTAAACACCCCCCCACACCATATATATATAATAGAAATCTATTATGAGGAGACTTGGCAACTTGGCAGAGGGATATGGGAAAGAATCCCCAAATTTCATTATTCTCTCTTTTAATTACTAGAATGACTTTGCTTTATAAAGAAAAATGCCTTCCTGGTAACTCTAGTGCAGACTCTTATGCAGATAATAATATATTGTGACTCTTTTGAATTTCTTTCTCTATGTGTCAAACTACCACTTCATTTTCCAAAAGAAAACTGTTACCTTTGCTTCACTGTGTTTTACCTAAAATAAGAAAACATCCTTACTTTGAAATGCCTCAACTTTGATTACTAGTACAAAAATTACAACCTTCTTACCTATGATCTGTTTAGAATAAAATCTCTGAAGCAACTGAGATAAGTTTAATAATGTTCAAATCATAAAAATAGGGACCATTTACTGAGCCATTGATTCATTTTACTGGCATAAAAGTCAGCTGGAGGGGAGTGGATGTGGCTCAAGCAGTTGGGTACCCACCTCCCACATGGGAGGTCCGAGTTCAGTTCCCTGTGCCTCCTAAAGCAGACAGACAAGGAGCAGACTGAGGAGGGAGCCATCTGGTGGGGGTGGGGGGTGGGGGAGTCGACAGAATGGTATAACAATGGTTATAATTTACATAATGTGGGAAAAATTAAGTAAAAAGTAGCAGACTTAGCAATAGATAAGAGGTTGGCAAACTACAGTCTATGGGCTGATTATAACCCAAGGCCTGATTTTTCTAACCCCAGGGCTAAGCATGTTTTTACATTTTTAAAGAGTTGTAAAAATAAAGAAGAATATACTACAGAGGTTCCACAAAGCCTAAAGTATTTAATATCTGGCCCTTTATAGAAACGTAAATGATAGAAAACAAAAACAAAAACAAAACCCCATTTATTCAAGAAGCTTCTGGTTTGAAAGATAACTAGTCTCATTTTCCATTCACTTAATCTAGATTACTGGCTTGAAAACTCTGGAAGCTAGTCCAAGTAGTCAGTAGATTTTTCTGTTTCCCTCACATTTAATTTTTGAGGTTTTTTTTCTGAGTGTCCCATATGTATATAAGGATCATTTTCAGCTCTACATTTCCAGATTGAGAATGTCAAGTTGCTTAAGGTTCTTCAGAAACCCAACAATATGCAAATGTCAAGTACCAGGTTTTTACAAAATGTCTTTTCGGTAATGGAAATGAAAAATTAATTGAATTTAGTGAAAAGCAAGTTTATTTTATTACAGACTTAGTGGCTAGTACATGACTCTAGAATGCAACAACATTGTGTTATCGTAAATGTCCCCAACATTTCATTGCATATTGATGTTGAAGCACATTGTGAAAAGTACTGTATTTGATCATACCTCAAAGCCTTCCTTAAAAAATGTTTTGGGGGTAAACATATCAAATCAAACTGCTTCAATTGGAAATGAATAGTTCTAGGATCGTGAATTTCTCCAAAAATGACCAAAAATTAATTTCAACACTGAGTGTGTAGACAATAATTTTACTTGAATTTGGAATTTTTCAAAGATGCTAAGACTGGAGCTATTTTTTTCCAGTCTCTTATATTTCAAGATAAAGACTATGCCTCTCACAAATATTTCTTATTTTGCTCCATTCTCAAAGCTTGATTTCAAAAGGCAAACCAGAAACAATAATTTTAGGAGGGATTTATATAAAAATTTGTTAGAACACAGGATTTGGAGTGAGAGATTCTGGATTCAAAACATAATTCTGGTTCTGACATTTATAGGTTGTGTGACCTTGAGCAGCCAATTAACTTATGAATCTTTTCCAACTGCAGTAAATAGGAATAAAAATAATTACTTTTAGGAATGCTTTGAATATCAAAAGGATATAAAAGTACTATAAAATGTGAGGCAGAGCATATATTATGATTTATATGTTACTCTCACACTTGTTACTTTATTTTGAGTTTCACAATGAGACAACAAGGCTGGGGGAGTGCTAGCATTATGGCTATTTAAAGATGAATACAATGAAGCACAGAAAGTTTATGTGATTATTAACTCATTTAAGGAATGCTGTTGAAACTTGAATCCAAATTCTTGACCTGAGCCCAGTGGTTTTCCCACTGTACTATGATGCCAATTAGATCAATGAATTAATGTCATGTCAATGATATGTCAGATGTTCCTGATCTTATTACATGGCACCATCATTTTAATAAAACATTGCAATTTGTACTAGCCAAATGTCATAGTTCTGTTTGATTCAGCCATACTTATAATGACATAACCATAGATTTAAAAAACCAGTTTAAGTCTTTGGTAGCACCTTCCTCCAAACTTCAATCAGGCATACTATACTTTCCAAGTCTACCGAGAGTCATCCATTTTCTACTGTAATCTTTTCAAAAATTGAACAGTTCTTTGTAACATTTACCCTAAGTCTCATTGATCGCAACCAAATCCTATTTATCTTTGGTTTCCGCTTAGGCAAGAAATAATATATATGTGTTTATATATATGTCTGTGTAAAGATATGTATTTACTTATTTATCTACAGAATTTTAGCAAGAGGAGAGATTTTGAAAAATAAGAATAGAAGATTGCAAAAAACAAGCTACCTGAGGAGTGATCATTGGTGAGGAAGAGAAAGTCTGTAAGAATATGCATTCCTTCAGGTTCTCAGTCACAAAGTTAAATTTGAAATGTTGGTTCACTGTTTGAATTGCATTCTGTCTAGCTAGTGACTTTTATTTAACACAATTATTACCTTTGTATTTAGGGAATAAGTAGACAAGTGGCAATAGATTCCTGACCACATTAATATGAAAAAGTAATCAATAATAGAAAAGCATTCATATTGCCATTATTAAGGTTGTTCTAGCATTTGCATTTTTAATTTCTGTTTCTAGAGGTTTATAAGTGAGTCATAAAATTCTGCCTCTGAGCTGCATACCAAATGGCAATACAGCTGTATTTATTCTCATATCACTAGCTCTGTGAGAACTTGTACATTTGTGATAACCTTAAAACCCTTCATTATTTTTGGTATTAATGAACAGAAAAAAATAGAAGAGCATATATAATTCTTTTTTGGAGCCCTCTTTTTTTTCCTGCTGAACATTCATGTATAGCCTTTGTATAGGCATACTGCTTTCTAGAATTGTATCATTTTATATTCTCAGCAGCAATGTATGAAAGTTCTAGTGCTGTGGTCAGTCTTCAATAAAGGGCATTTCATTATGTGTGTAGTGGTATCTCATTGTGGTTTTGACTTTATATTTCCCTAAGACTACTGATGTTTAACATTTATTAATGTGATACTTATTACTCGGTTTTGAGACTTCTTTAATATATAACAATTTTTATATAAAAGGGACAAGGGCATCATCAGATTTGTGATTTGCAAATAGTTTATTCCAGTTGGTGGCTTTTCTTTTTAGTCTCTTAAGTGTCTTTCAAAGAGCAAACTATCTTAATTTGGATAAGGGCTTTCATAACATAGCTTAAAACTTACTCTGAAACTAATCCTTCATTGGAGTAAAAGTCACACTCTACTCTTCTCAGTGTATTCTTTCTTTCTTTATCAAATTACAATTAATAGCTGACTGGTTTAATTCTTTGAAGAATTTCACTTTTTACACCAAATTTTGGAGATGGTTTACTGAAAATGTTTTTAATCATTTTAGTACAAAATACTTTTAAAAATGTTTGAAACAAATAGTACAGATATGGTTATTCCTTTGGTTTATCCAAGGTCATAGGTTTTATAAGTGGGTATGTGATTGTATTCGTTTTCTTATTTCTATTGTAACAAAATACCACAAATTTAGTAGCTAAAAACAGCACAAATTTACTATCTTACAATGTCAGAAATCCCACATGGGTCTCACTGGGCTAAAATCAAGTATCTAAAGGCTTCCCAAATTCCTTGGCTCATGGAGCCCTTCCTCCATCTACAAAGCCAGCAACATTTCATCTTTCTGTGTCTTTCTTCTACAATCATGTCTCCCTCTGACCACAGTCAGGAAACATTCTCTGCTTTTAGGGATTCATATAGGTAGATTGGGCTCACCTGGCTAACCTCAAGATCCTTAACCTTAATCACATCTGCAAAATCCCTTTTGCCATGTAAGGTAACATATCACAAGTTCTGAGGACTGGGATGCAGACATCTTTGGGGAGACATTTTTCTGCCTACCATAGTGGTAAAGCTGTAAAAAAAGTTAGGTCAAAGTGCTTAGGTCATAAGATACATTCCATACATATGAGGTAAACAAAAGCAATAAATAAATTAAAGAAAATTAGCCATACAAATCCAAAGGCATAAGGTTGGTATGGATTATTACAGTGATGGACTCCAAGGTGAGCATATTTTCTTACTTCTTTTATTTTTAATTATCCTTCAACTTATTAAGATGTTCACTTGATTTTTATTTCTTACGCTCAAACAATAATATTCAATGCCTTATCAAAGAGTAAGCAATTAGCAGAAATTTAAGCCCAAAGTAGTGTGGATTTAACCCGAAAGACAAACAATCTCATTGCCATGGAATAATTTCTCCTTTTCAGGGAAATGAAGTCAGAGAGAGAAAAACATCAATTTTTAAAAATCAGAACCACCACATTAAGGGAACTTTGTAAGAAGACTTTAAAAGTTTAGGAAAAAATTCCTAAGCTTTCTTAAATTTTTGTTTTTTAATCGTCGCTAACATACTGATTAGAGTAATATTTTAAAAGGTGCTCAGGAATCATTCAGTATAAGGGATGATAATTACATTCCTTGTTGACTTTTCAGCAACCTTATTGGGCTGCAGTTTACTTACAGTGAACTGCACATATAGTGCATAATTTGATAGTTTTGATATATGCATTCATGCATGAAACCATTGACACAATCAAGATAGTGAACAAATCCATCACCTCCAAAATTTCTTCATGCTTTTTTTGTAATCCCTTCTGCTCACTTCTCCCCACTCTTCTGTCCCAGGCAACGACTGATCTGTTTTCAGACACCAAAAATTAACCTGCATTTTCTATAATTTTATAAAAATGGAGCTATATGTTATAAGTATCAATAGTTTCAGTCTTGGCAGACTGAAAACAGAAAACTAAGGGGAGCTACGTGGAAATTGGATAAAGGAGGTAGGATAGGAAAGTTACCTAGTAGTAGCCAAGACATGAAAGACACAAAAGGGAAATTTGTTGGAAGGAAGTGGGATCATTCACATCTCCACTGAAACTTAAATATGGCCATATTAATTTGGAGGGTGTTTAGGTAAGACTTCAAAATATTAAGTAATGGTGAAGGGTAGGATACCACATAATAAATGACTAGAAATGGCTTCGGGGAATGGCTCAGAAGAAACACCCTCTTCCCTACCATATGAGTCTCCAGAATTGAACATAGGATTGATAAGGAAGAGTGGCAGGTTAGTTTGGGAAGACTCTTTAGGACAAGGGTTCTTAACCTTTTTTGTTCCACGGACCCCTTTGCAGTCAGGTGAAAACCACAAACCCCTTACTAAGTCCACACTATACTGTGTATTATTTAATATATATATCACACCCACACCAACAAGTTTTTGTTGAATAATGTTTTTTTGAATTTCAATTCAAGCTCACGGACCCCTTGTTCAGAATCCCTGCTTTAGGAGGTTCTAAAGAAAAGCCTCCTTTCTCCAACAAGAACATCTCGGTCTTACAGCACCCTCCCACATGGTGCTTTCTGAGTGCTGCTTTCTGATGAATAACACCCCCCCCCCGGGGCTACCATTGACTTGAGGAGCACCCTGATGACTAAAGTTGAAGGATGTGGCTACTCACTGTCCTACAGTATGTACAAGGAGATCAGGAGCCCTGGAGTAGTCTGCTGTGGTTGGCAATATAGTTACGATGACCAAGAAACCACAAGCACCTACCACAGTTATGGAACAACCAAACTCAAGCACCAAAGGGAGAAAGAGGATGAAGAGCCATGTCAACCCATGTCCAGAGACAGTGGCAAAGTCAGAGAAGCCTATTCATGCTCCTCTTCTTCCCCATTGACTTCATATCCCACCCAAGGCTCCTAGCTGCCCTTGCCTGGCCCAAACACCCTCCTCAGCCCACATCCCTTTTTATGACGCTTACTATGGTAGTTTGAAACTGTTATGCATCCCTGAAAAAATCATGTTCTTAAATCTAACCCATTATAAGTAACAACTTTCGATGAGGCTATTTCAGTTAAGATGTGACCTACCTCAACCAGAATGGGTCTTAATACTATTAATGGGGTCCTTTATAAATGGAATGAATACATATATAAAGAGAGTGAAAACAATGGAAGCAAGAAGATAAAAGCAACAAAACCCAGAAAAGAAGGGAGAGACCAGCAGACACTGCCATGTGCTTTCCTTGCTATGTGGCAGAGGAGCCAAGGATTGCTGGCAGCCAGTCTTCAGAAAGAAAGCATTGCCTTGATGATGCCTTGATTTGGACATTTTCTCAGCCTCAAAACTCTAAACTAATAAATTCCCATGGTTTAAGCCAACTGATTTTATGGTACCTGCTTTAAGCAGCCTAGGAAACTAAAACACCTACCTTCCCATATAGCCCCCAGCCTTTTCCCCCAAAGCTCTTCAGGCCTCACTCCATTTACCTACCAAGTGCATAAGAAAATAATGGTAAAAAGACTCCTTCAAAAGGCTTTAGGAACAATTTCTACTCAGATGATTATTACCTGTATAAGTCAGGGTTCTCAAAAAACAACCAACCGAAAAAAAAAAAAAAACAGTACCAACAGTATATTAAGGTTTATTATGAGGAACTGGCTCATGCAATCATGTAGGCTAACAAGTCCAAATTCCGATGGGCAGGTCACAAGCTGGAAACACTGATAAAAATGATTCTGAAGTCTGGCAAGTCCATATTCTCCAGGAGAAACTGGCTGACTGAAGTTGAGGCAGAAATTATACTTTCTGATTTCTGAAATCTGAAAGTTCTTGCTTTTAAGACTTCCAACTGAATGGATGAGGAGACTCCACAGATGGCTGAGAGCAATCTCTTTAGGTGACTAGATGCAATCGGTCATAGATGCAATGAACTGATTATAAACAAATTCATCTATGAAATACCCTCACAGTAATAATCAGGCCAGTGTTTGATTGACCAAACTGGACAACATAACTTAGCCAGGTTGACACATGAAATTAACTATCATACCACCCCTTCAAGGAAACCTAAAAGAGAAATTAGGCCAACAATATTCATCTGTTACCACAAGCTGAATAAGGCATGAAATTGAAATCAGCAGACCAGGAACAAGGGACACTGGAGAATTCCCCCATTCCAATTAATGACCTGTGCAGCTAGTAAATGTAGAGCCTGAGCCAGAGACATAGAATGATCTGCTGAATTTCCAGAGCAGGCTCTGGAGAAATGGTCAACCATATATGGATGAAATATTATACCAAAAGGGTACACAGATTGCGATGATTAAAATAAAATCAACAAGTAATAAAAAAGCGCCTCCTTTCATGAGATGTGTTGGTGTCCCTGAGAGTTCTATAATGGTGAGAAGGAAGGAATGGAAAAGACAGATTGGTGAGAAGGAAGAGAGATGAAGTCCTTCAAGGTTGTGATCAGACCAGCAGGACCACAGGTAGCCAGACATTGAGGATAAGGACTGGATCAGGACTGAGCACTAAACACAATATTTCTTGACCTAAAGCGAAGGAGAAAAGATCATGGTGTTTCTACATGTATGCATGGGGGGAGGGAGGAGTCCAAATGGGGAGGTGTGTGATGTGTATATGGTGGCACTGCCACTCTCCCCCAAAATGGCTCAAAAGAAATCACCTCCAGGTCACCTACCTCAGTGGTATTTTTTGCACCCCGCCCTATTCTGTAAGTGGCTGAAGGTCCTCAGAAGGACCAAAATTCACCCTACAAAAATTGACAGCACACCCAAGGAATAAAGAAATGGTGTTTGGAGGGCACAAGCCCAAAACTAATTAGACCACACTCTTGTCAAGAGACTTAGGGTAGAGCAGTGACCTGCCAATGGTTGGGCATTGGGAGCGGTCCACACCCTACACAGGCAATAAAGGGGAACATTGTCTACAGAGAATTTTATTACAACAGTGGAGCTGAGTAACAGCCAATCTTATGTTTATTATCACCCTCATAATCCAGCATTTCTTAATAAAGCCAATGAGTTTCCCCTTCCCCAAAATAGTTTATCTTTATTTTCCAATGCTCTTCTGTACTTTCTGCAGAGAACACCATTTTTAATTTTTTTTTTTAAAGAGGCTTTAGATTATATAAATGTTACATAGAAAATATAGGGGATTCCCATATACCCCACGCCCTCCCTCTCTCACACGTTCCTACATTAATAAGATCATTCATTAGTGCTATACATTTGTTACAATTGATGAATGCATATTGAAGCATTGTTACTAAACGTGGACTATAGTTTACATTACAGATTACACTCTGTCCCACACAATTTTGTAGGTTATGACAAAATATATAATGGCCTGTATTCATCACTGCAATGTCATGCAGGACAATTCCAATGTCCTGAAAATGCCCCCATATTATGCTCCTCCCTCTCCCTCCTCTTAGAACCTCTGGTGGCTACTGCCATTATATCAATAGTAAAAATTCTTCCATTGCTAGAATAATAATAAGTCTATAAGAGAATAATAATAAGTCTACTTTAGCCAATTTTTCATTCCCCAATCTTGAGGCTATTGGGATGGTGATGCCCACTCCACTTTTAATTGAGAGGGGGCTTAGATCCCATGAGGCAGATGGATGGAACTATCTTTCAGTCCAGACGCTTTCTGTTTTTTTACATGGGCGGTGTCCATCATCATCTCCTTGTTAGTTGTCCTGTGTGAGTCCAATGAATGGGAGAGTAGATGTTACAACTCTGCTGAGATTCAGGGTTCAACTGGCACATAACAGACCAAAGATTTAATTCTCTGGGACACATATTTAACAAGTATAGTGCTAATTATAGGTTCAAATAAAAGGGGCGGAAGACCCATGTGTAGGAAAACTATAAATGATTCTAACTCTGTTACATTGGGGAGCATAAATTCCAAAATAAGGCCCACTGACAGAGTCCCAAATTCGTCAGCTTGTCTGCCCTGCCTATAGTGTCTATATGTCTCTAGAGCCCTCAGGAACCCTGATGTTTGAGGCACTGTTTACTGTGGCAGTCAATGAGATCCTGCTGAGACATGCATAAGCATAACCTCTGGAATGAATTCCCAACTCACTCTGAAATCTCTTAGCCATAAAAACTCATTTGTATTTACTATTTCCCCCTTCGGGTCAAGGTCTTTTTCCAGATGTATTACTAGTTGGTGCTTGGTAATAATCCCTCGGTGCCAGGGAGCTCATCCCCCGGAGTCATGTCCCACACCAGGGGGAAGGTAGTGTATTTATAAGCTGAGTTTGACTTAGAGAGAGGTCACATTAGAGCAACAAGAAGGCTTTCAGGAGGTAACTCTTAGGCAATATATAATACTAGGCTAAGTTTCAATTTGACAAGAAAAGGTTCATAAGTACAACCATCAATGTCAAGGGCCTGGTGTAATGGTCTGTCCTCCTTCAATAGGCACCGCCCTTGCACTCAGGAGATTCTTGCTGTCCTATTAGAGAATGTAGCAGAACTCCCCAGGATGGGAATTCAATATTCTTTCAGTTACTGTGTGGGTCTCCACCTACTGAAGAGAATTTCATTTTTAAAATCAATAATTAGAAACTACTGAGGTGTACTCGACATACAGTACATTTCAAAAAGGGTAGCATTTTAATAGTTTTGATGTATGTATGCACCTGTGAAGCCCTAACCACAAATAGTGAACATATCCTTTGCTCACAAAAGTTTGCTCCAACTCCTCTCCTTAGTAATCCCTCCTTTGCACCTGTCCATAAATCCCCATTGCCAAGCAACCACTAATCTGCTTTCCATCACTATAAATTAGCTTGCATTTTTTAAAGTTTTATATAAGTGGAATCAAACAGCATGTATTTTTTGTCATTTTTTTAAAACTCAGAATAATGATGTGGTGATTAATCCATATGCTGTGTGTATAAAGAGTTCATTAGTTTCCTGACTGAGTATGGATATGACAGTGTGTTTATACATACACCTTTTGATGGACTTTTGGATTGTTTCAAGTTTTTAGTATTCACAAACAAATGGTGATTTGAACATTCATGTATAGCCTTTGTATAGGCATACTGCTTTCTAGAATTGTACCATTTTATATTCTCAGCAGCAATGTATGAAAGTTCTAGTGTTCCACATTCTTGTCAACACTTGCTGTGATCAGTCTTCAATACAGGGTATTTCATTATGTGTGTAGTGTATCTCATTGTGGTTTTGACTTATATTTCCCTAAGACTACTGATGTTTAACATTTATCAATGTGATGCTTATTACTGAGTTTTGAGACTTCTTTAATATATAACAATTTTTATATAAAAGAGACAAGAGCATCATCAGATTTGTGATTTGCAGATAGTTTATCCCAGGTGGTGGCTTTTCTTTTTAGTCTCTTAAGTGTCTTTCAAAAAGCAAACTATCTTAATTTGGATAAAGTCCAATTTATCATTTTTTTCATTAATGGATTGAGCTTTTTTTTTTTTTTTTTTTTTTTTTTTT
>JAKSZT010054138.1:8163765-8405469 GCA_026826555.1 Tolypeutes matacus | reverse complement strand
TAATAAAGTGTTAACCAAACCCAGCTAACAAAGATTTTCCCTATATTTTCTTCTATAAATTTTATACTTTTAGGCTTTCCATTTAGACCTATAGCACATTTTTTGTAAAGCTTTGTGTATGGTGTGAGATATGTATCAAAGTTCTTTTATTTAGCTTATGTATATTCAATTGTTCCAGCAACATTTATTTAAAAACTCTTTTCCTCACAAAATTGCTTTTGTGCTTTGTTGAAAATCAATTTTTCGTATATCTGTGGGTTTCTTTCTGGAATCACTATTCTTTGCCATTGATACAATTTTATTCAGTTAAGCCAGTTACATGCTGTTTTAGTTACATTTGTTTTGTAAGAAGTATTGAAACAAAGTATTTGTTAATGCTCCAAATGGTGTTCTTTTTATAAAACTGTTTTGGCTATTCTAACAACTCTGCATTTCTATATTAATTTTAGAATGAACATTTCAATCTCTGCAAATAAAAAAGCTGCTGGTGTTTTTGAACGGCATTCAATTAAATCAATAGCTCAATTTGGGGAGATCAATAATGAGTCTTACAAACCATGAACAAAATATGCCTCTCATTTATTTAGGTCTTTAATTTCTCTCAGCAATATATTTTTTAAAACTTTTTGACTCTTTAAAATCTACTCAGATTACATAAATGTTACACAAAAAATACAGGGATCTCCACATGCCCCACCTCCCACACCTCCCACAACTTCCCACACAAACATCCCTCACCAGTGTGGCACATTCACTGCAACTGATAAACGCATCCTGGGGCTTTGCCATTAAGCACGGACCATAGTTCACACCACAGTCCACACTCTCTCTCACACAATTCCGCATGTCACGTGATGATACAAAATGGCCTACATACGTCATTACAACGTCACCAGGATGATTCCCAAGTCCCGAAAAATCCCCCGCACCACAATTGTTTCTCCCTTTCCCTACCCCCAGAGCCCCCAGCAGCCACTGGCCCCACATCAATGTTGTAACTTCTTCCATTGCCAGAATCACAACATGTCTATAGTAGAATACCAGCAAGTTCACTCCAGTCCACAGCTCCTCCGCCAATCCCGACGACCCCGGGATGGCGACGTCCACTCCACCCCCAACCAAAAAGGGTCTCATATCCCATGGGGAAGATGGACGGGACCATCCTACCTGCAGGGGCAGACTCTCTCTGTTCCCTGGAACAGCCATTGTCCATCATCATCTCCCTGCCAGTTGTCCTGGGCAAGTCCAATGAGCTGCCGAGCAGGTGTTGCAGCTCCACCGAGGCTCCGGGCCCAGCCGACACATGGACAGCCCAAAGACTCAAGTCTCTGGACACACACCTACAAACTCCAGCACCAAACAGGTTTAAATAGAAGGGACAGATGAGCCATGTGCAGAGAAGACACAATTGAGTCCAACTCTGTCACTCTCTGGAGCACAAACTCCAAAGTAGGGCCTACTGGCAAGGCACCAAACCCCAGAGCCATCTTCACTGACCATAGGACCTGGGTGTCTCCAGAGCCCTCAGGAGCCCCACTTTTTGGGGTGGTATCCATTTTGGAAGTCTATGAGATCCTGCTGAGATGTGTATAAGTGCTACCTCTGGGCTGACCTCCCAACCCACTTTGAAGTGTCTTAGCCATATAAACTCATTTGTCTTTACCTTTCCCCCCTTTTATTCGAGGTCCTTTTCCAGCTGCATTGCTAGCTGGTGCTTGGTAGCAATCCCTTGGTGTCAGGGAGGCTCACCCCCAGGGGTCATGTCCCAAGGCAGGGGTAAGGCAATGCACTCATATGCTGAGTTAGGCTTAGAGAAAGGCCACATCCAAGCAACAAGGAGGCTCCCAGGAGGCAACTTTCAGGCACCCCATAACAATAAGTTAAGTTTCAATTTCAAAAGCAAAGACTCATAAGCCCAGTCATCAATATCAAGGGCCCATCAGTGGACCATCCTCCCCCACCAGCCACCGCCCCCGCACCTGGGGGACTGCTTCAGCAATATTTTTTACTTTTCAGTGGAGATGTAATTCTCATATTTGGTGACATGTTTCCCTAAGTATTTAATATTTTTGTTATTATTGTAAATAGTATTGCATTTTGTTTCAATTTCAGAATGTTAATTGTTTATATATACATATATATTCATGAGATGATTGTATAAATAATTGATTTTTGTATATTGATTACATACTAGCCTTTTATATACTTTTTAACTTGATTTGCTAAATTTTTTAAAAGAATTTTTGGATCTATACCCTTATGGGATATTGGTATATAATTTTCTTTTCTTGCACTGTCTTTGTCTGGTTTTGGTATCAAAGTAATGCTTTCCTGATAGAATAGGTTAAGAATTGTTCCTTCCTATCCATTTTAATGGAAGAGGTTGTGTAAAATTGGCATTATTTGTATTATTTTTTTCTTTAAATGTTTGAAAATTTATCAGTGAAACTATCTGGACCTATAGATTTCTTTCTTATAAAGCTTTTTTTTTAAACCTAAAATTCTATTTTTTAAATATAAATATGACTACTCAATGTATCTATTTCTTCTTGAGTGAATTTTGGTTTGTGTCATTGAAGAAATGTGTATACTTCATCTAAGTTGTCAAACTTAATGATCCAAAATTGTTCATTAAATTTCTTTATTATACTTTGAATATCTGTAGAATATGTAGTGATGTCACTTTTGTCATTCCTGATATTAATAAATTGTGTCTGTCCTTTTTTTTTTTTTTTGATCAATCTGGCTAGAGGCTTAACAATTTTATTGATCTTATCAAAGAAGAAGCTTTTGGATTCATTGATTTTCCTCTATTCATTTTCTGTATTTCATTTCATTGATTTCCACTCTATTCTTACTTATTTTCATTCTTCTGTTTATTTTTGGTTTCACTCACTCTTATTTTTCTAGTTTCTTAGGTTAGAAAGTGAAATATTGATTTGTGTCCTTTCTTTTTTTCTAATATAGGCATTAGGTGATATAAATGTCCCTATAATCAATGATAAAGCATTTTCTTGGTAAATGTTCTATGTGTACTTGGAAAGAATGTGTATTCTGTTGTTGTTGATTGGAGTGTACCATAAGTGTCAGATAGGTCTATTAGATTCACTCCCTTCACTTTTGTGTTGATTCTTATGAGAAATATGCTGCCATTTCTAAATCTGTTCCTCTGTATGTAACACATCTTATTTTCTGTCCACTTTTAAAATTTTATTTTTATGACTGAATTTCAGCAAATTTGTTGTGATGTGCCTTTCATAGTTTTCTTCTTTTCTGTGTTGTTGGTGATTCATTGAGCTTCTAGGACCTGTGGGTTTTCTTCAAATTTGGAAAATTTTCAACCAATACTTCTTCAGAAATTTTTTTCTGTCCGTCTACCCCATCCTTTAGGGACTATAATTATACATATATTTGACTATTTAAAAGTGCTCCATTGTTCACTGATTCTTTATTCATTTTTTAAAATGTTTTCTCTGGTTTCATTTTCCTATGGCTTCAAGTTCACAAATAATTTCTTCTGCAATACCTAATTTGTTCTTAATCCTACCCAGTACATTTTAATCTCCCATATTATAATTTTTATATCTAGAAGTTAAATTTGGTTAATTTTTATTTCTTTTTTGTTTTTTTTTTTTATTTATTTCTTTTAGGTATTTGTTTTTTAATCTTCCATGTGTTTACCTAACTTTTTGAACATACAAAATACAGTTATGATAACTGTTTTAATGCCCTATGTAATTCTAACAAATGTATCAAT
The DNA here is from genome assembly GCA_026826555.1 of Tolypeutes matacus. NCBI lineage: Eukaryota > Metazoa > Chordata > Mammalia > Cingulata > Chlamyphoridae > Tolypeutes > Tolypeutes matacus. The sequence goes on along the minus strand of JAKSZT010054138.1, from coordinate 8,401,712 downwards.
TCTAGGTTGACTTTTATTAACTTTTTCTCATTAATATTTGATATTATCCTTTTTTTTCACATTTATTGGATACCAGATGTGAATTTTTCTTTGTTGGATGCTGGATATTTTTATATTCCCATAAGGTTTTTCTGAGCTTGGCTCTGTGACGCACTGAAGTTGCTTAGAAACAGCTTAATCCTTTTGCATATTGCCATTAAGATTTGCTAGGGAGATAGAGAACTATGTTCTATCTATGGCTAATTATTCCCCACTTCTGAGGCAAGATGCTTCTGTGTAATCTACTCAATACTCCGTAAATTATGAGGTTGGCCAGTATAGCTGATTGGAACAGGCCCTATTTCTGGTCCTATGTGTATACCAGGTAATAGTCACTATTATCCTTTGGGGTGTCCCCCACCCTGGAGCCTCAAATCTTATGTTCACGTACATGCTTTGATCAATAATCTCCAAAATTCTCTAAGGATATCATCTGCAGATTTCCAGAGTGTTTTCTCTGTGCAGCTTTCTCCTCTCTAGTACTCTTTCCTGCAAACTCTAGCTGCTTTGGTTTCACCAGACTCTTAACTCAATCTCCTCAACTTTGTGATTAAAACCTGACTCTTCCTGAGTTTCTCCTTGCACTGCAGCCTGGAAACCCTTCAAACCAGACAGTGGGAACAACTGTAGGGCTTACCTTGTCTATTCTTCAGAACATTATAGTGAGTTTAACTAACATTGCTGATTTATAAATGCCTATTCCTCAAAACATTATTGAGTATAACTAACGTTGCTGATTTATAAATGTGATTGTGGTTGAAAGAACTAGTCTAGAGATGTAAATGTCAATTGAAAGAAAGCTAAAGGATAAATTAGGGGCTGATAACATAGCGAATTCAGTGGTGGATGAGGATTGTGGTAAATAGCACAAATACAAATATTTTCTTCTATGATCTAGAACAGATGTACATTACAAGGTGTTAAGAATATGGTAATACACGGGGAAAATACAGCTAATATAGCTTATGGACTACAGTTAACAGTTATATTGTAGAATTCTTGTATCAATGGCAAAGAAGGTACTTTATGAATGCTAAGAGTCAATAATGAGAGGGTATAGGGGTATGGGATTTTTCCTTTTGAAGTAATGAAATCATTCTAAAATCAACTGAGGTGATGACAGCACAACTCTAATAAAACTGAGAGCCACTGAGTGTATACTTTATATGGATTGTTCAAGGAATGGGACTGTATAACACAGTGAACCCTGGGGTGGATGATGGTTAACAGTACAAATATGAGAATAGTATGTACAATAGTAATACATGCTGTTAATAATAGGGTGGTTTATGGAAAAATGCACCAAATGTAAGCTATAGACTATAGGTAGCTGAAATATTTTGACAATGCTCTTGCATCATTGGTAACAAATGTTTTACAGCAATGCAAGGTGCTGGTGATGGGGTGATGTATGAGTCTTGTGTGTTATGCATGATTGTTTTGTAAGCACACAACTTTTCTAACTAAAAAAAAAAAACATTGTTTCATATGCATATCTGATTTTTGCTTGTTTTAGTAAGGAGGGTAAATCCAGTCCCTATTGCACCATCATAGTTATAAGCAGAAATCTCATGAGTCAACAAATGCCAATTTTTTGTGGCTTATGTTAATTCTTTTTCTTTTTTGACTATTGTAGATTTATAATAAGTTCTATTTATTCTTTTAAGATACTTAGATTACATAAATGTTACAAGAGAGATATAGGGATTTCCATATGCCCCACTCCCCACACCTCCCACACCCTCCCACATGAACATCCTTCATCAGTGTGGCACAGTCATTGCAATTGATATGTCATCAAATCATCTAAATTATAGAAGCTTTTAAGTGTCAGGCCCTCCACGTGCATGATCTCATTGAATCCTTACAACAACTTCACATGGGAGGCATTATTATCATTCCCACTTTTCAGATGAGGTAACTGAGGTTCAATGATGTCAAGTAATTTGGTCAATGTCACATAGAAGATGACCTAAGACCTAGTTCAGACCTGCCTGAAACCAAAGGCCTTGATCTTAACAATGTTGCCATCCCTGCATGGTTGCCAACCTACCCATACTTTTCATGCTATCACCAGTGACAAAGAGAACCATGACCATTTTAAGGCATTTAGAAGATCACTTAATTTTTCTCTAGTGCAGACTTTAAATGTGCTTAATTAAGCCAAGAAAAATTATGATACCAGAGATGTTGTATGCTTTGGGTTTAGATAAATAAATCTAAATGTCACCTTGTCAAGCCCAAATGCCAACAGTTGTGTGTGCAGCTTCCAGCAACACAACTTTTGAAAACTTGTTGGGTTTTTTTTTAATTGTAAAGGATACAAGATCTGTGGGAGTAACAGAATGCTTAATGTTGAGTGGTGCCAAATGTAGGTAAAACAGCTTGGAACAAACAAGTGCCAAATTGAAAGCTGCACCTAAGGCTTAGCAGGAGTATGTCATTTAATTCACAACAAATGACCCAAAGTCACTATAAACTTTACTCCATCAAATAAAGTGGTTCAGATGGAATTGGCAACTGCCACTGAACAGACTGGCTCCAAAGTTCCAGCAATGTGGATGGAATAGCAAATGGGGCCAAGGATCTGGAGGCTCAGCAGAGACTGGAGAGTGCATTAGTAAAGCAAGATGTAGCAGTCAAGTCTGAGGGGTTTGGGCCCAATGCCAAGGCTTGTTCAGACTGCTGCCCTGGTGGATCAATCCTTTGTGAGTGAACAGGCCACTAACCATCTGAAAGAAAATAAATCTCTCAGGTGCAGCTGGTAATCATTTTGTGACCTGAAGGTGAGAGAAACAGACAGGCAGATGGGAATAAGTCTTTCACTCTCCAGGTTATCCTCAACACTGCTGCCAACATGGTCTTTCTAATACATGAGTCTGCCCATGTTGTTTTCCTGCCTAATAACTGTCCATTTAGAATGCTATACGAGGTCCTCCACAGTCTGGCATCTGCTCTTGCTTCATCTCTTATAATGACCTTATACCTCAGACATATAAAACTTCCTGTTGTTTTCCAGAGGTACCATGCCATTAGATGCCAATATGCCTTTGCTTATCTTCTCTGTCTCTGTCTGGAATGCCCTGTCCTCACTTAACTGCCTAGAAAAATCTCCCTTATCCTTCATACACAGCTTAAAATCACAAATTTGGTAAAAATCTCATTGACCTACACATGTGGATGTCTTTACTTGCTCCTTATGCTACCACTAGACCTAGCCCTTACTTTAATTAGTGTACCCATAACATTGTATTACATGTATGTATGTCTATTTCCATCTCATTTATTATACTGTGAATTCCTTGGAGGCAAAGAATATATCTCCCATGATGTTGGATAGTACTAAGGATTGATAAGTTGGTAAGAAGGAAAGAAAGGAAAGAAGGTAAGAAGAATGGACAGACAGGAAAAGAAAATTTTTGAAAAATAAAACAGAGACTTGATAAATATTATAGTTATATATGTTCAAAAACAGAGAGGAGCACTAAGTTAAACAAAAAGGATAATGCCCGAAGGCATCCAGAGCATAAAGAAGGCACGTTTGTACTATTAAGTTGATGGGAAGACTGCCAAAATCATTTCTCTTACCCTTCATTGACTCTGATCATTTTTTTTGTTTTATCTTTCTTTGTGGCCAACCAAGTTTTTTTTTTTTTAATTTTTTAATTTTTTTTATTTTTATTGTGGGTAAAAATCGAAATTCTCACAATACATACAAACATTTGCAAAATGATATATAAATATATATGCATATATGTGTATTTGGGATGGGGCAGATGAGTGGTGGTGTTCCTGGCTTTGGTGGTGCAGCACTGGGGGGTGGGTGGATTAGGAAGGGCTGGTTCAAATCCCCAGGTCATGTAACTGTGAATCTTGACATTCCATGGGTTGGGAGAGGGGGGTATCACGGGCCCTGGGGGGCTGGGGAGAAGGGAACAGTCAAGATCCAACCAAGTTTTTATCTGTATTGGAATCACGGAGTAAGAAATTATGGAGAAAATTTCATTAAATAACAGCATATACGGCATCACTCTTAAATAGAGCCCAAATATGTTTGCATTCTAACACAATATGGTAAATAAGAAATTTCTGATATAATGTATATCTGATAAAGTCTTTATGAAGTTGCACTCACTATTGTCTTGACTTCCAAGAGGACACAACAAAATGTCATTGTGAGCTTTAGGCAGTGTGCAGTACATTAATATTCAATACTAAATAAAACATGGTTTTACATGTATTGCAATTTTAGGACAATTATAAAGCCAAGAAATTAAAACACATTGGTGGAAGGGCCCATAATACTTAATAGACAGAGCACCTAATCCCAGGGAAGTTAACTGACCTGACCAAAATCATACAGTGAATTGACTGGGAAGTGGAAACAAGAGTTCATGTCTCCTGGTGCTTGGCTGTGGTGGTTTGAAGCTGTACGTACTTCAGAAAAAACATGTTCTTATATCTCATCTATTACTGTGAGTGTAAACCATTGTAAGTAAGGCCTTTTGATGAGGTTACTTCAGTAAAGTTGTGTGCCACCTCAACCAGGATGGGTCTTAATCCTATTACTGGAATCCTATATAAATGGAATTGAGAAAGAAAGAGAGAGAGCACCACAGAAGCAAGAATCTGAAAACAACAAAACCCAGAAGAGAAGGGAGAGACCAGCAGGTGCGACCATGTGCCTTGCCATGTGGTGGAGGAGTCAAGGATCACCAACAGCCAGTCTTCAGGAAGAAAGCATTGCCTTGATGATGCCTTGATTTGGACATTCTCCTGGACTCTAACCATGAGCATATAAATTCCCATTGTTTAAGCTGAATCATTTCTAGGAAACTAAAATCCTCGTCTTTTTTTTTACCAAACACAAGGCATAGGTTTCAACTCAAAGCCCTCTAAGTATCTTGCAGTTAACTTAAATGAATGAATTGCCCAATAGACAAAACTGTGCAGAGTGGTGGGCATGGAGGTGAATTGGAGATTAAAAGCCCCATGTAAAAGGGGCAGCCATTACTAAGCATCAACCAAGGGTTTCCATTTGGGCAATATGGGTCCAGTGTTTCCTAGTTGTCTTATTATTCAAGCATAGCCAGAAACTCAGATACTCAAGTAATATCTTATGATGGCAACTAATTGAACACTTTTTATTCATTTAAATATTGAGAAGGCCAAACAAAACTCATCCACAGACCATTTTTGGCTAGTGGGCAGCCTATACAGTCACTGAACCTGGGTACAGTTATGAAACCACAAGAGCATGTTTGACAAGAAGTAAAGTTAACATAAATATTTTAATCCTTTAAAAGCCCCCAAAGTGTAATTGTTGCTAAAATGAACCACTGTGATTATTATGATATAAAATATTTCTTGTAAAGTGGTTCACTTCAGTTTCCCTTAGTGAAATCCTCTAGTAAATTCAAAACAGGATTCTATTTCAAAAAGATTGAAATCCTCACAGATTTTCAGTAGCAAATTTCCCAAGTAAATAGAAACATATCTGCACCTTTCCATAATTTAGATACGGTATTAGAATTGTAAAGTAAGTCCTAAGGTTTTTACAGTCTTCCTACCACTAATAAAAAGATTTCATGTTCAGCTTTTGAGTTTAACTATAAAACATCTCATATCTTTGAAATTTATATTGTCCTAATACACATTTCTTCAAATGTTAGCCAGAGGTGCAAAATGTGTAAAATATGTGGAAAGTTAATATTAGTGCAAATAAATGTATCATATACAGCAGTGGTTCCCAACGTATTATCAGTGGATCTCTGGGAGTTCCCAAGACCTTTTTAGGGGTCCATGAGGTCAAAACTATTTTCATAATTATATAAAGACATTATTTACCTTTTTCACTGTGTTAACATTTGCAATGATGGTGCAAAAGTAAGGATGGGTAAAACTGCTGGAGCCTTAAGTGACACCAAAGGCAGTGACACCAAACCATACTAGTGGTCTTTACATTCTTCACCTAATTTGGCAGACACAGACTCACATCCATGGAGATATGTTCACAAGTTACTAATTGGGAAATCCCAGGCAACAACAATAAAATCACATTTTATTTTAAAATATCATATAACAACATATGCAGAGAAAAACATCTAAAACAATACACATTAAATTGGTAAAAATGGTTATTTCAATGGAGTGGGATTATAGGTTGTACTTATTTTCTACTTTTCTCTTATTTGTATTTGCTTATTGTTAGGGATTGAATTGTATCCCTTAAAATGATATATTCAAGTCTTAATCCCTGGACTCTTGAAAGTGATTCTATTTGGAAATAGGATCTTTGAAGACGTTATTAGTTAAAACAAGGCCAAGGTGGATTAGGGTGGGCCCTTATCCAATATTATCCAATCCAATATGACTGGTGTCCTTATAAGGAAATTTGGACATAGGCAAACAGACAGAGAGAGAAGAGAGCCACAAGAAGACAGAGGCGGACGTTGGCTTATGCCACAAGCCAAAGGACACCATGACTCGCTGGTAAGCTACTGCCAGAAACCCATAAATTTCAGAGGAAACAAGGTGGTACCAACACTTTGATTTGGACTTCTAGTCTCCAGAACTGTGAGATAGTAAATTTCTGTCATTCTAAGGCTCACAATTTGTGGTACATTTTATTGCAGCTCTTGGAAACTAAGACACTCGTTTTTCTAAATATTTTCCCAGGTATTAAAAAGTTATTTAAATAATTCCATTATTCTCGGCTTTCTTATCATAATCCTAAAAGGAGTGAGTATTACTCACTATTTAATGAAATGCACCAGGAGAGTCAGTGTAGTAAAAAGAACATTTCTTTTGAGGCCATAAAGACTCTTGTTCAAACTCTGTTTCCATTATGTTCTGGCCATGTACTGTCTCTGAGCCTTGATTTCCACATCTATAAAACTGGAATAAATCATGGAATTCTTGTGATGAGTACATTTAATAGTTTATGTAAAGCAGATAGCACAGTGCCTAACTTAATAATAAGTAGTGAAACATGGCTGCTACTGTTATTAATGATTCACAATATCAAAATCATACCGTAGAATACCCTGGAAGGAAAACACAATGCTGTGAAAGAAAATACATCTAACAGAATGGAAATGGCAATACGGCATAGGAGAAATGTCACAGTAGAATTGGGAATGATAGAGATACTGCCTTAAATCATGTCCAGCAGAATAATCCCACAGAGAGTGAAGTAAACTTCAGACAGAAATTTGCTTCCTGGGAGTTTGTTCCAGAGCACGTGGTCTGCAAAAGTACTTCTGTTTGTGTTTGTGCAAATGTGTGTGCTTGTATTCAATTTGGCTTGATGTTGCATTGCACCACAATAAAATAACAGTGTGTAATGCATTTTGATTTGAAGAGAATGGTGGCAATTTATGATACTGAGTCACTGTATGAAGTTAAATAACGTTGGGCTATGTTTCAGGAAATAGGACACTAGAAAGGTCATGCTTTACAGCTAAAATTTACTCTGCTGTAATTTTGAATAATAAATTATCATGGAACTTACCAAAAGTTCAAAGCCAGATTTTTCTATGGTTACCATAGTGAATTGCAAAGAACTTGAAGATTAATTGTAATTCATTTTAAAATAAAGCTCTGCTATAAATTACATAATTACTATACATAATATTTTGAAATTTTACCAATATCCAAGGAATGCAGTGTGTTAATGCATATACACATATACATAAATAAAAAATGACAAACAAATTCCCCTGGTGTGAATCTTAATATAAACAGCCTTGCAAAGTCATAAAAAAAACAGAGAATTTACCTACCTTTGAATTATATTCAGAAAGCAATGAGAAGAATATATGCCTCTCATGCACTGAAAGCATTTATTTAGCAGGAAGATGTGTTTCAGCTCCAAGGTAATGGAACTAGCATTGCCCTTAGCTTCAGAAGACCTCAGTAAAATGTTGACCTTGTGACCTGTGCTCTCATTCTGTGGTTTAAAATTCCCCTATATCCCCAACCTCTTGATTAGACATGTTCGCCTGTTTTTACTGATACCTGATGTTCATGCTTTCCTTAAAGCCTTCTCAACATAGAAGCTACTCATGTTTTCCATTCCCCAAGTACCTCAAGGTCAAGAAGTGGAGTCTTCATCCTACTTCTGGATCATTACTTTACCATATTTATGTAACATTCCTTGCTTTTAGGAGACTTGTGGCATTCAATTAGTAAAACTTAAACCTTCTTGTTATTCTGCCTACCAATTTATTGGTTAATCCTCTAATCCAGGGGTTGACAAATATGACTCATGGGCCAAATCTATTCTGCTTTATTTCTTAAATTAAGTTTTATTGGGACACAGTCATACCTATTCATTTATGCAATATCTATGACTGTTTTTTTTTTTTCTGCCTTATAACAATAGAATTGAATAGTTGCAACAGAGACCATATGGTCCACATATATAAACAATGTTTTCTGGCTTGTGTAAATTGTTGCTTTAATATCTATAGGCACCCTCAGGTGGCCAAGCCCCTATATATATATATTACTTCTAGCTAATTCTGACCCTAGCCTGCTTACAAGTAAACAACCTCAAACTGGTAGAGGTGCCAGTTTCAAATATAGCCAACCCATCCCACACTGGCATACCCCTGCCCCACCTTTGCACACTTCCAACAGAAACCACAATGAAGACACTTCCTCAGTTCTACTTGCTTTCTCTCTGCATTGTGACCAACTCTGGTGCTTTCCCCATGTAGCCCTGTATGGATTGATGCCCTTTCCTTAGGAAACTCTGGGTAGAATAAATCTTTCACACTCTTCCAATCTCTCTCTCTTGATCTGTGTCTGGCCTTACCATACCTTATACAAGGGGATATAAGCAAACCACTACAAAGCCTAAAGTAGGTACTACCTCTCCCTTGATAGCAAAAGGTTGCCAATATTGAAGTCTTTCACACATTCTCACAGTTGTCCTTTTCTCAAGCCCTGCCATCTTCTTTTCATAGCTTTAGAATGACTTGAACTTCACCACACGATGTGATGGCCAAGTGCAATCTCTTCTCCACCACAGCCTCCCACGATCTTCTCCCAGATCTTGCCAACACTTTAAATTACTTCATCTCTCTAATCTTTAACTCAAAATATTCCACTTTCTGCCCACAACTACACTTGCTTTTCTTTGTCAGAGAAATCACCACAGAGATGGACTTGAGGGCTATCTGCATAAAAAGCTATACTTATATACATGTGATAAATAAACAAGTATAAGAAGATATGGAATAAAAAGAAGAAAGGCAATGAGGTTTATTTTTTCTTTTGTTTTTATGTAAACAGTGTGCTTATAAGCACTCCTGATACACTTCCATCTCTCAATTTTAAAAAAATGTATTACTTTTTATTTACAAGCACTCTACACCTACTAAGGAAAAACTCTCTCATCTCCCCTTCCCCCATACCCGGGTAACTTCTAATCTACTTTCTGTCTCCATGCATTTTCTAATTCTAGATATCCTATGTAAGTGACATCATACAATATTTGTCCTTATGTGCCTTATTTCACTGAGTATAATGTTTTGAAGGTTCATCCATGTTGTAGCATGTCTCAGAACATCATTCCTTAATGCCAAGTAATATTCCATTGTATCACATTTTTTATCCATAAATTTCTTGATGAACACTTGGGTTGTTTCCATGTTTTAGCTATTCTGAACAATGCTGCTAAGAACACTAGTACAAGTATCTGTTTTAGACCCTGTTTTCACTTTCTTTGAGTATATACATATGAGTGGAATTGCTAGGTCATATGGTAATTCTATATTTAACTTTTTGAGGAACTGTCATAGCACTTTCCACAGTGGCTACACCATTTTACATTCTGCCAACAGGAGAGTTCTAATATTTGGGCATCCTCTCCAATGCTTGTAGTTTCCATGTTGTGTTTTGTTTTGTTTTAATAATAGCCATACTTGTGGGTTTGAAGTGACATTTCCTTGTGGTTTTGATTTGTATTTACCTAATGGCTAATGATGTTTAGCATCTTTCCATATGCTTATTGCACATTGATGTGTCATCTTTGGAGAAATGTCTGTTTAAGACCTTTGCAAATTTTATAATTGATTTGTCTGTTTTTTGTTTTTAGACTGTAAAATTTTTAATATATATTCTGGATATTAAACCCTTATGAGATATGTTTTGCAACTATTTTCTCCAATTTTGTAGGTTGTTGTTTCAATTACTTGATACTGTTTTTGATGAACAAAAGAGTTTTTAATTTTGAAGAACTGGAATTTATTTATTGTTTCTTTTGATGCTTATCCTTTTGGTGTCATAACTAAAAATCCACTACTGAATCTCAGGTCATGAAGGTTTGCCCCAATGTTATTGTTTATGAGTTTTATGGTTGCAGATCTTTTATTTAGGTTCTTAATCCATTTTGAGTTAATTTTTTATATGGTTTGAGGTAAAGATACAAATTAATTCTTTTGCATATGGATATCCTGTTTTCAAAACACCATTTGTTGAAGAAACTATTCTTTCCCAATTGTATGTACTTGGCACCTTTCTTGAAAATCAATTGACCATAAATGTGTGCATCTATTTCTGAACTTTCAATTCTATCCCGTTGGTCTATTTATCTATCCTTATGCCACAACTACACTGTTTTCATTACTGCAGCTGTGTAGTACATTTTGAAATCAGGTACTATGAGTCCTCCAACTTTGCTCTTCTTTATCAAAATTATCTTGGCTATTCAGGGTACCCTGCAGTTCCATATAAATTTGAGGATCAACTTCTCCATTTCTGTAAAAAAAAAAAAGGTTTCTGGAATTTGATAAGGATTGCACTGAATCTGTAAATTGTTTTGGGTAGTATTGACATCTTAACACTATTAAGTTTTCCAATCCATGATCACCGGATGCTTGGCAATTTATTTAGGTTTCTTTCAGCAGTATTTTGTAGGTTTTCAGTGTAAAAGTCTTCCAAACTAAGTATTTGTTTTATATGCTATTGTAAATCCAATTGTTTTCTTAATTTCCTTTTCAGATTGTTCATTGCTAGTGTAATAAAACACAGTTGATTTTTATGGTTAGTTTTGTACCCAGCCAGTTTGCTGATTTTTCTTATTAGCTCTAGTAGATTTCCTGTGCATTCCTTTGGATTTTCTATATATAAGCTCATGGTGTCTGCAAATAGAGATAATTTTACTTCTTCCTTTCCAATTTGAGAGTTTTCATTTCTTTCACTTGTCTAATTTCTCTGGCTGGAAATTATAGCACAATATTGAGTAGCAGTTGCAAAGGTGGGCATCCTCATCTTGTTCCAGATATTAGGGAGAAACATTCAATCTTTTACCACTGAATATGACGTTAACTGGGGGTTTTGCATAAACAGCCTTTACAATGTTGAGTAAGTTCCTTTCTATTCCTAGTGTTCTAGTTTGCTAAGCTGCTCAAAGCAGATACCATAAAATGGGCTGGCTTTTAGCAATGGAAATTTATTATCTTACAAGCTTACAGTTTTGAGGCCATGAAAACGTCCAAATCAAGGAATCATCAAAAGGATATCTTATTCCTGAAGACTGGGTGCTCACAATCATGGACTCCTCTGTCACACTGTAAGGCACATGACAGCATCTGCTGATCTCTCCTTTCTCTTCCAGGTTTTGCTGCTTTCAGCTTCTTGCCTCTGAGGTTTTTTTCCCTTTGTTTGGATTTCATTCTCTTTTAAAGGCCTCCAGTAAGAGGATTAAGACCCACCCTCAATGAGGTGGGTAACATTTTTTTAAGGAGGTACCAGGGATTGAACCTGAGACATCATACATGCAAAGCAGGCACTCAGCCACTGAGCTACACCTGCTCCCTTGAATGAGATGGGTAACATCTTAACTTAAAGTCTTATTCATCAAAAGATCTTTCTTATAATGGTGAGACAGGTTAGTATAGTGAAAGGGGGAAGGCAGCTGGCCCTGCAGACAACACGGACGACAGACAACATGGCCGTGAGACCCTGCCCAGAAACCTCCTGAGAAGAAGGCTGATATCCTCACCATGAGAATCTCATTTGGAATGAGAGGGAAAGCCCTGGATATCCTCAAAACAGGCCTCATCATTGGGTCCCCTGGGGAACTGACAGGTGGGGTAATCAATCCGAACAGCAAACAGCTGGGGCCCCTCCCCCAATAACTAGCAAGGGGAGGACTCATTGACAGCTTAAAAGGAAACCACACAAGCCAAATCTAACTCTCTCTGACTAGAGGAGTCCGCATCAAATCTTGGTGCATATTTCCATCCTTCTCTCCCATTTCTCAGCAAGTTCTGTTCTTTCCCCCCATTTCTCAATAAATTCTTTTTACTGGCGTGTTTTTAAATTCTTTTATACGACATAGCCAAGAACCTAGAGGAATCCAACACTTCCCCAGCCTCAATGGGTCCACCCTACAAGAATGGATTAATTTAGGAACATACTTTTCTGTCATACATACACTTCAAATCACCACACCTAGTTTTCTATAAAGAATGGGTGCTGAGTTTTTTCAAATGCCTTTTCCACGTCTGTTGAGATATCATGTTGTTTTTCCCCCTTTGTTGAATTTATGTGGCATACTACATTTATAAATTTTCATATATTGAACAAACCTTGCATTCCTGGGATAAATCTCACTTGGTTACAGTATATAATCTTTTTAATATGCTGTTTGGTTTGGTTTGCTTTGCTAGTATTTTGTTAAAGAATTTTCCATCTATGTTCATAAGAGAACTTGATCTGTAATTTTTTTCTTGTGATATCTTTATCAGACTTGGTATAAGGGTAATGCTTGTCTTATAAAATAAATTAGGAAGTGTTCCTTCCTCTTAAATTTTTTTGGAAGAGTGTGAAAAGGATCGCCATTAATTCTTTAATTGTTTGGAAGAATGTTGTACTTTCTAGTCCTGGACATTTCTTTAGTGGAAGACTTTCTATTATTGATTCAATTTCTGTACTTTTAATTTCTTCTTGAGTCAGTTTTATTAATTTATGCATTTCTTGATTTTTTCCATTTCTTCCAGACTATCTAATTTGTTGGCATACAATTGTTCATAATATTCTCTTATAATAATTTTTATTTTTATTTCTTTACAGTGAGTAATGATGTAACCATTTTCATTTCTGATATTAGTAATTTGTACTTTTTCTTTTTTTTCTTTGCCAGTCTAGCTAAAAGCTTTTCAATTATATTAATTTTTTCATAGAAACTATTTTTAGTTTTGTTGATTCTCTCAAATGAATTTTTAAAAAAGATTTATTTTATTTATTTATCCCCCCTCCCCTTGCTGCTTGTGCTTGCTGTGTCCATTCACTGTGCGTTTCTCTGCACCTGCCTGTCTCCCTTTGTTGTGTCATCTTGCTGCATCAGCTCTCTGCACCACGCAGGCCATCAGCTCTCCGTTCTGCGCCGGCAGTCTTGCCTTTACCAGGAGGCCCTGGGAATCCAACCCGGGGCCTCCCATATGGTAGATGGGAGCCCAATCCCCTTAGCCACATCCGATTCCCTCAAATGATTTTTTATTCTCTATTTCATTTATCTCTGCTCTGATCTTTATTATTTCCTCCCTTCTGCTCACTTTGGGTTTACTTGACTCTTATTTTTCTGGTAAATCAAGATATGAAGTAAGATTATTGATTTGTAATATATATTTCCCTTTGAAAACTGCCTTGGCTACATCCAATAAATCTTGGCATATTGTGTTTTCATTTTCATTCATTTCTAAATAATTTTTCATTTCCCTTGTGATTTCTTCTAGAACTCATTGGTTTTTTGAGTGCTGTTTAATTTCCACACATTTGTAAAATTTCCAATTTTTCTTCTGTAAGTGATATATAGGAGTTATCAGACTTTGAGGATTGGAGAAGCCATGGATAGAGACTGAGAAGGAACTATCAGAGAGGTAGGAGGAAGGTAAGAGATTGCAGTACTGTGGAATTCATGGGAAGGGAGCAGGTTGTCAGTAATATCAAATGGTACACAGAATTTAAAATGTGTAACAATTGAAACAAAATGATACATGTTTTTTTTATAGCATTGGAAGGAATTTTGTCTGAACACAAGGCTGTCAGCCCAAATCAAAAAATTCTTATTGCCCAATGATTTTAATTAGATTGTGAAAACTTATATTACGGATATATATATGTGTGTGTATATATATATATATATATATATATCTCCTAAGAAAGCTTAGTGCTCCTACTCCACCCTCAATCCACCCTCACACATGCACACTTAGGCACATTCATTTACCTGGGATCTCAGTAGTAATTATTAGCTTTGTTAAACTCAACCCATTGCAAATTGGCAGATGCATTTCACAACACTTATTTTACCAGTCAGTGTTGTCATTGTCCATATTTATTCTTTGCTCTTCCCCTTTCAACCAATTTCTTAGAATATAAAAGCTTTTACATGAACACCAGTAAAGATGCATTCAACTTCCGGAGCCATAAGTACCATGAGTTCACACATGCAGTACATTAAAGCTAGACTTGAGTAAAAATTTCCTCAAGAAAAAAAAAATCAGAGTAGCTTTTCCTCTATGGTTTAAGAATCAGAAATCCTCCCATTTTAAGTTTCGGAATTAAATGAGACTAAAGGATAATAAGATGCTTAAAAACTGCATAATGGGGTTCAAGACCCTGGACTGTGCACTGCCTCCACAGTGAAGATGTGAGCATAGTCCCCGCAGGACCTGTAGGAGAAGCCCAAGGCTCTGGGACATCTCGGGCCTTGGCCACAGATTTCTGGGAAGATGGAGGATTAGAAAGTTACAGGGCTTACTTCTGTCCCAGAAAAACACCTAGAGGACAGGCAGAAACTGCCCATAACAACTGTTCCAGGGCTCAGGAGACCAAGAGAGTGCTGGGCAGTACCCAGGAAAGAGCAAGGTGAAGAGACAGAGAAACTGCAGTGAGGATCTGTGATTAACTCAGGCTACTGCTGCTGGTGGTGGTGCCCAACCCTCATACTCATGGCATACAGGTTCAGGTTGCCAGTCCCTGGCATGCAGCTGCAAACTGAGAAAGCAATGTGGTCCCTTTCCCCAGAAACAGGGTGAGGGTGAGACACAGACCACTGATAATCTAGCCTTTGGCAAGAGAATCTGGACTGCTGGGTCCCCCAGTTTCCAACTGTTCCAGCCAGGTGCTGCCATGCCATGGTTTCCACCCAGGAGCCAGCAGAGAGCTAAAAACATCCTGCCTTCTCAAACATCTTCCTTACTGACCAGGATTGGCTGCCTCTGACTCAGAGGGGAGTGGTGATTTCTTCCTCCCTGGGAAAAGGAAGGGTGAAGACACAGAACGAGCATGACTTCTGTTTGCAAGTTTGAACTGTGAGGCCTGGCTCTGAATAGCTGCCCAATGGAGGAACTCACCAGTACATTGATTCTTCATTCCCCACCTAGTAGTGGTTGGCGTGAAAACAATCCCACCCTAGAGTTGAGTGAAAAGGTTTGCCAACAAACACCATCTGTTAAAGGACATGAAAGTGCACTCCAGGAAAAAAAATAGAAGAAACTTTTTGGCATCTTTACTGTGCCCCTCTCCAAGTCTCTGGCGAATTAGTCTATACCCCATTAGTGGGTCCTTGGCCCTGTTTTGTTTAAACAGGGACAATTTTACAGACCAATAATAAATTGAACTAAGAATCAAATAAGAGCCAAAACAGAAAGCCTGTCAGCTATAAAGTCTTAGGCAAGAGAAAGAAACAGACCATCAGAGTAAAGTCACTATCATAAATAGATGTCTAGAAGACATCAGCAAGAAATTACAAGCCATATTAAGAAATAGGAATCTATGGCCTGAAAGAACAAATTAAAATACCAGATGAGACACAGGATTTGAAACAACTAATCAATGACATTCAAAACAATCTCCTAAATCAATTCAAGGAGTTGAAGGAAAATAGGGCTAAAGAGATAAAGGACATTAGGAAGACACTAGGTGAGCACAAAGAAGAATTAGAAAGCTTGAACAGAAAATATGGGAATGAAGGACACAATGAATGGAAATAAAAATACATTAAAGGCATACAACAACAGATTTGAAGTGGCAGAAGAAAGAATCAGCAAATTAAAACATCTGACATTGAAAAAGACCGAAGAATAAATAGAGAAAATAGTGGAGGAAATTGGGCAGGGGCTCAGGGAATCTAAATGATAGCACAGAGTGCACCAACATATAGGTCATGGGAGTTTCAGTAGGAGAAGAGAAGGGAAAAGGGACAGGAAGAATATTTGAGGAAATAATGGCTAAAATTTTTCCAACTCTGATGAAAGACATGAAAATATACACCTAAGAAGCACAATGTACTCCAAGCAGAAGACATCTGAATAGACCTACTCTAAGACACATACATATCAGAATGTCAAATGCAAAAGATAAAGAGAGAATTCTGAAAGCAGCAAGAGAAAAGTGATCTATCACATACAAGTGAAGTTTCATAAGACTTAGTGCAGATTTCTTATCAGAAACCATCAAGGTAAGAAAACAGTGGTGTGGTATATTTAAGATACTGAAAAAGAAAAACTGTCGGCCAAAACCACAGACAAAGTAGAAGTATTGTTATTGTAGTTGTTATTATGTGGTAATGGAAGAATTTGTAACATTGATATAAAGATAGTGGTTACCAGAGGTTCAGAGGGGAGTGGGGGACGAATAGGCAAAACACAGGGCATTTTTAGGGCATTGAAATTTTCTGTATATACTGCACTGATGGATTATACATTTGTCAAAACCTATAAAACTGTACAGCACAAAGTGTAAACCATAATGTAAACTATAGACCTTGGTTAGTAGCAAGGATTTGGTATTGTTTCATCAATTGTAACAAATGTACCATGCATTATAATGTAAGATGTTTTTAACAGGGGAAAATGTGGAAGGGGGAACTGGTGGGTTATATGGGAATCCCCTATACTTTCAATGTAACTTTTCTGTGATCTAAAACTTCTCTAAAAATAAAGTTTATTATTATATTTATAAAACATGCCAGCCAAGAATGCTCTATGTGGCAAATTGTCCATCAAAAATGAGAGTGAGTTTAAAATATTTACAGATAAACAAAAACTAAGAGTGTTTGTAAACAAGAGGCCAGCTCTAGAAAAAATAGAATTCCCCTTTAGGGAATTCTGAAGCCTGAAAGGAAAATACAGGAGAGAGAGACTTGGAGAAGAGCTAGAAATGAGGATTATCAGAAAAGGTAACCAAAAAGGTAAAAAAGACAAACAAAAATAAGAGATGACATATGAAAGCCAAAGGATAAAATGGTCAAAGTAAGTAATGTCTTCATGGTATTGACACTGAATGTTAATGGATTAAATTTCCCAAACAAAAGACACAGGCTGACAGAATGGATAAAAAATATGAGTCATCCATATGTCGTCTGCAACAGACCCACCTTAGACCCAAAGATACAAATAGGCTGAAAGTGAAAGGTTGGAAAAAGATATTTCACACAAACAGTAGCCAAAAAAGAGGAGGGGTAGCTATACTAATACTGGATAAAACATATTAAATGCAAAAATATTATAAGAGATATAGAAGGCCATTATTTATTAATAAAGGGGGCAGTCAATCAGGAAGAAATAAAAATCATAAATATCTATGCAGCTAACAAGGGTGCCCCAAAGTACAGGAAGCAAAAACTGGCAAAACTGAAGAGAGAAATAGATGACTCTAAAATAATAGTTGGAGACTTCAATACTCCACTCATATCAATAGATAGAACTAGACAGAAGATCAACAAGAAAACTGAGAACTTGAGCAATATGATAAAGAAGCTAGACCTAACAGACATAAGAGAACATTGCACCCCAAATCTTTGCACCCCAAATCAGCATGACATAACTTCTTCTCAAGTGCTCATGGCTCTTTCTCCAAGATAAACCACATGTTGGTTCACAAAACAGACCTCAATAAATTTAAAAAGATTGAAATTATATAAAGTACTTTCTCTGATCATAATGGAATGAAGCTGGAAATCAATAATAGGTGAGGAATAGGAAAATTCACAAATACATAGAGGCTAAACAACACACTCTTAAAAATCAGTGGATCAAAGAAAAAAATTGCCAGAAAAATTAATAAATATCTGGAGACAAATGAAAATGAGACCATAACATATCAAAACTTATGGGATGCACCTAATGCAGTGCTGAGAGGGAAATTTATAACCCTAAACACCTATATTAAAAAGGAAGAAAGAGCTAAAATCAAAGACCAAAATGAACACCTGGAGAAACTAGAAAAAGAGCAGCAAACTAATCCCAAAGAAAGCAGAAGGAAAAAAATAACAAAAATTAGAGCAGAAATAAATGAAATTGAGAACCAAAAAAATTGGAAGAATCAACAAAACAAAAAGTTGGTTCTTTGAGAGGATAAAAAAATCGACACTTAGCTAGTCTAACAAAAACAAAAAAGAGAAGCTGCAAATCAATAAAATTAGAAATGAAAGGGAAGGCATTACTATGGACCCCAAAGAAATAAAAGGGATCACAAGAGGATATTATGAAAAATTGTATACTTACAAATTAGACACCCTAGATGAAATGGACAAATTCCTAGAAATGTACAAACAACCTACACTGACTCCAGAAGAAATATAAGACCTCAACAAACCAAACACAAGTAAAGAGATTGAAGCAGTCATCAAAGACTTCCTATCAAAGAAAAGCCCAGAACCAGATGGCTTCACAGGTGAATTCTACCAATCATTTTGAGAAGAACTAATACTAATCCTGCTCAAATTTTTACCAAAAAAAAAAAAAAAAAAAAAAAATGAAGAGGAGTGAAATCCATTAGCTCATTTTATGATGCTAACATCATCCTAATACCAAAGCCAGATAAAGATACTACAAGAAAAGAAAATTACAGGCCAATCTCTCCAATGAATACAGATGCAAAAATTCTCAACAAACTACATGCAAATCAAATCTAACAGCATATTAAAAGAATTATACACCACAATAAAGTAGGTTTTATTCTGGGTACGGAAAGGTGGTTCAACGCAAATGAATTAATGTAATACATCACATTAACAATATTGAAGAAGAAAAACAACACATTCATCTCAATTGATGTTGAAAAGACTTTGAAATATAGGAATAGAAGGAAAATTCCTCAACATGAAACAGGACATATATGAAAAACCCACTGCCAGCATTGTACTCTATGGGTAAGGGCTGAAACCTTTCTCTCTAAAATCAGGAACAAGACAAGGATGCCCACTGTGACCATTGTTATTCAACATTGTGCTAGAAGGAGTAGCTAGAGTAATTAAACAAGAAAAAATAAATAAATTCATCCAAATTGGAAAAGAAAGTAAAACCTCACTATTAGCAGATGACATGATCCTATATTTAGAAAATCTCAAAGTATCTACAAAAAAAGCTATTAGAACTAATAAACAAGTTCAGAAAAGTGGCAGGATACAAGATCAATATGCAAAAAGCAGTAGTGTTTCTATACAGTAGTAATGAACAATCTGAGGAGGAAATCAAGGAAAAAATTCTATTCACAATAACAAACAAAAAAATTAAATATCTAGGAACTAATTTAACCAGAGATGTAAAAGACTTGCACTCAGAAAACTACAAAACATTGTTAAAAGAAATCAAAGAAGACCTAAACAAATGGAAGGATATTCTGTGTTCATGGAATGGAAGACTAAATATTTCTAAGATGTCAATTCTATACAAAATAATTTACAAATTCAACACAACCCCAATCAAAATTCCAACAGCCTATTTTACAGAAATAGAAAAGTCAATTACCAAATTTATTTAAAAGGGAAAGCAGCTCCAATAGCCAGAAACATCCTCAAAAAGAAGAACAAAGTTGGAGGACTCATACTTCCACACCTGAAAGCATATTACAAAGCTACAGTGGTCAAAACAGTATGGTATTGGCATAAAGACAAAAGTATTGTTCAATGGAATCAAATTGAGAGTTCAGGAATAGGCCCTCACCTCTATGGTCAATTGATTTTTGACAAGGCTACCAAGTCCACTCAGTGGGACAGACAGTCTCTTCAACACATGGTGAAGGGAGAACTGGATACCTGTAACCAAAAGAATGAAAGAGGACCCATATCTCACTCTCCAGACAAAAATCAACTCAAAATGGACCAAAGACCTAAAAATAAAAGCCAGTACCATAAAACTACTGGAAGATAATATAGGAAAGCATCTTCGAGATTTGGTGATAGGAGGTATGTTTCTTAAACATTACACCCAAAGCACAAATAATGAAAGAAAACTATATATAAATGGAATCTTTTCAAAATTAAACACTTTTGTGCTTGATAGGACTTTGTCAAGAAGGTGAAAATGCAGCCCACTCAATGGGAGAAAGTATTTGGAAATCAAATATTTGATAAGGGCTTAATATCCATGATATATGAAGGTATCCTACAACTCAACGATAAAAAGACAAATGATCCGATTAAAAAATGGGCAATAGACATTCTTCCAAAGAGGAAATACAAATAGTGAAAAACCACATGAAAAAATGTTCAGCATCACAAGTTATTAGGGAAATGCAAATCAAAATACAATGAGATTATCATTTCACACCTATTAGAATGCCAATTATTACAAAAACAGAAAACTACAAGTGTTGGAGAGTATGTGAAGAAATAGGGATACTTATTCACTGTTGGCAGGAATCTAGAATTGGTGCATCTGCTGTGGAAGACTGTTTAGTGGCTCCTAAATAGAGATCTGCCATGTGATCTGGCAATCCCACTACTAAGTATATATCCAGAAGGAATGAGAGCAGAGACACGACCAAACATCTGCACACCAATGTTCATAGTGGCAATATTCACACAAAAAATGGAAACAACCAGGTGTCCATCAACCAATGAATGGATAAACAAATCATGGTATTTACATATTATGGAATATTATTCAGCTGTAAGAAGAAATGAAGTCATAAGCCATATGACAACATGAATGAACCTCGAGGACGATAGGTTGCGTGAAGCAAGCCAGACACAAAAGGGCAAATATTGTATGATTTCACTGATATGATGTAATTATAATTAGCAAAGTCAGGGATTTAATAGCTAGAATATAGGTCACCAGAAGATAGAATGAGGATAGAGAATGAAAAACTGAGGCTTGTGAAGAATTTGTAAAAAGGTGTTTGGAAATGTTTGGAAATGGATAGAGGTGATGATAGCATATTATAGTGATTGTAATTTGCAGTGCTCATATATGGGTATGACAGTGGTTGAAAGGGAAAGTTACAGTTGTGTATATAACTAGAAGGAAAGCTAAAGAATGAAACACGGGATTGTATAGCATAGTAAACCCTCTTGTGGACAATGAGTATAGTTAATGCAAATATAAGAATGTTTTTCTCTGAAACAACAAATATACATTATTTTACAAGATGTTAATAATAGGATGATATATGGGTGAAAATGCAACTAAAGCAACTATGGACTGTAGATAATAATAATCTATTAATATTAACCCATCAATGGTAGGAAAAAAAGAATTATGCTAAGAAAAAGAAACCAGACACAAAGTACTACATATTGTTTGACACTTTCTATACAAAGTGTAAAAACAATTAAGTTTATAATGACAGAAATAGATGAACAGTTATTTATGGGGGGGGTAAGGATAGAGGGATTGAGAAGTGACTACTAATGGATTGGGCATTTTTCTTTTAAGAGTAATGAAAAAGCTCTAATATTGATTGCAGTGATGAATGTGCAATCTGTGATTATACCAAAAGCCATTGATTGTACACTTTAGATGGACTGTATGGTTTGTGAATACATTTCAATAAAATTGATTTAAAAAATAAAAACTGCACACTGTTCAATATGATACCGCTAAGGGAGATGGGAATAATTTTTCTGTATATGCAATGTCTTATTACCTCCTATTCATCACCTTTTCCAGATGTTTTAGAAACCTCTGTCAATAAGCCAACCATATAAAGCTTAACTAATTGTGACACACTTAAGATTAAACTATTAATAAAGGAATATTTGAAAGGTATAACAAATTTATAATGATGAATAATCCAATAGCTACTAAAATTAAAGAGGTTATATATAGCTACTTTGGTTTTCCTTCCATTTCACATAGCTTCACCTTCTAAACTTGGATTCTGCTCTCTTTCTTTTCTGTAATCAAGATAAAATGCAGTTTAGCTTGGTTTCAAACTAGATTATCAATTATGTTCTTTCTATGCCTTTTATATATTTACATTACTTTGCATCAAGTTCCAAGACTTTGAGTTTTGCAATTTTTTAAATAACAGCAAGAAGGAACAGAAGTTAACCAACTAGATGTTTATTTTAATTAATTTTTATTTCTAGGAGACAGAGGAGCCATATTTTGACAATGGCATGCCAAAGCCATGGTTATAGCTTTCATAATTCCATTCCTTAAGTTGGTTAATCAATGACAGAGTCATTTAACTATTATTTACTGAGTTCATTCAATATTCCAGGCATTATCCTAGGAAAATAAGAACAAATACAATGACAGTCCTAGAGAATTTTACAGTCTAGAAACTATAACTGGTCATTTTTAAATGGTAGTAAGAGCTATAGAGTATAAACCCAGTGCAATGCAAGCAAGGGTTAGAGAGGTAACCCAGTGAGCAAATATCTTGGGAAGTTAGTACATTTCTCAGAGGAAGTGACTATAAGAATCAAACTGGTTCGAACTGCCTACAATCCTCATATCAACAGAAACAACCCAAAAGCAACAAAAAGAAGTTAGAATATTTTGAGTCTGTTATAGGCTTAGTCTCAGAAGTAATAGAAGCCCTTCAAACTAAGGAGAAAAAAATCCTTAAGAAGTTGGAAAGGTGGTTAATCTTCTACTTAACATTTCAAAGGACTGTGATAGAGGTGGTAGCTCACACAGGATCTGTGAAAGCCACCCAGGGCTTCAAAGACTGCTTAGCTGGGTCTTCCTCTGTTCCTTTTATTGGCAGCTCAGAAGTCCAAAAGTCAATCATGCCCACTCCTTTCTTATTTTCTCCTCTACTTACTTTCTGTCTATACACATCTTAATTGTTGTCTTCAATGTTTTTCTCTTTTATAGAAGCCTTAAAATATAAATTACATATATTTTTAGATATTGGTTGAATTTTCTGACTCTAATTGCTTTTGATGCCTAAAAATCAGTTGAGTTGAAATTTTATCTTTCCAAAACTCAAATTATGATGAAAACCTCCCCTGAATGGAAACCCACTATGAAAATAGAGAGACTTGAAGTAGGGATTGTGACTCAATGCCAGGAATTATAATTTGGTTAGCTGAAATCCAGCTGGTTTTTGTTCCAAATCCAACCACTGGGGCTGAGATGGTGGATATTAAACAAGAGTTGTAACTTCTTGGGAGACTTCTGAGGAACTGTGCAAGATTCACAACCAACAATGCAAGAGGCCATGGACACTCTGCACTGTACAGAACCAATTACTATGAGGTAATAACCAAAGTATCAGCAGTTAAAAGATCAACCAGTTTTAATTTTAAAAATAAGAAAATGGTGACTGTTTTTGAACCCTAAGCAGGTTAAGATGGTAGAGATACATGGTAAAAAAAAAAAGGGAAGGACATAGAGTAAATGATAAATCATGGGAATGTGATTTTAATATTATTTGTTGTTCTTATAGGTATTTTACCAATTGATTACGATACCCATGTATTTTTTTTTAGGAGGTACCGGGGAATGAACCCGGGACCTAGTACGTGGAAAACAGGTGTTCAGCCACTGAACTGCACCTATTCCCAGTCACGTATTTTTTATATGAAGTAGAGAAAAAGAAAAAGAAGAAAGAAAACAAGAAAAAAGAGAAAATTTGGTCATTTTTCTGCTCTACCCTTACAGAAGAATGACTCCAGTGACTCTGCAAGGAGAGGCTTTGTTCTGAGGTGCTCCAATTTCACAGAGTACAAATCAAAATCTTGGCCAAATGTAAACCCTGTGCATAATTCTAAGGGAAAATGACTTCAATGCAGGATACCAAAGGAAGCATGTAATGTTCCACTTTTAAAAATTAAAATAGAGCCATGTGAGTGAAAATGGAGGACTAAAGACCTCTGAAAATCATTTGTTCCATAAAAACAATGATATTCAGGCAAAAATGGTCAGAATCACTTTTTCAGGATGCTGGAAGATAACAAAATGCTTGCAGCAATCCAGGGAGTGTTTACTAAAGAAAAATGGTTCAATCTAGGTGAAAATGGTGAGTTTAATGGCATCCTAACTTGCCTTATTCCCATGCCCCCATTCTTTAGCTCCACAATAGCCATGAAAACCAACAGCCTACAATCACCATGAAAACCAGCAGCCTGGAAGCCACAAGGATGGAGAAGAACAGGGTTGGAGCTCTTCCAAAATCCCAGTCCTAGGGAATTTTCATTATTTGAACCATCTGGTGGTTTCCTGGAAGACAATTTTCTTTAGACTGTCTTCATTTGACCTGACTTTGAGCTTACCCAGGAGGAAGTCTTTTCCCCAAGGACATTTGTTGGAAACCAATTATAATAATGCATAGAACAACGAGAAAGAATCAACAAGGAAACAGAAGAACTGAACACTGTAAAACAACTAGACTTCTCAAGAGCACATGGAAAATAATCAGGATAGATAATATGCTAGGATATAAAAAATGCCTCAATAAATTTACAAGGATTGAAATCATACAAAGCATGTATTTCAACCACAATGGAATCAAATTAGAAATCTATAACGTAAGGAAAATTTGGAAATTCACAAATATTTAGAAATTTAAAAAGATACTCCTAAATACCCGTTGTGAGTTGCAAAATGATATGTTCAAGTCTTCACTTCAAGTACCTGTGAATGTGACCTTATTTGGAAATAAGATCTTGGCAGATATAATTATTAGGTTGTTGCAAAAGGAACTGCAGTTTCAGACCACGGATTTCAAACCATTATAACTAGGCTCAAGCACATCTTTATTAATCAAAATAGGAACCATTACAATCAACACATTTTTGCCAATGAGAAATAAATTGGTTTATTCCTGTAGCATAAAAATCCATGCTTCAGGATTCGACAAACTCTTGGAAAGCATTTTCTGCATCCTGCTTGTTGTGGAAGTGTTTTCTCTGCAAAAAAAAAATTGTCGAGATGGTTGAAGAAGTGGTAATCGCTTGACGAGAGGTCAGGTGAATATAGCAGATGAAGCAAAACTTCATAGCCCAATTTGTTCAACTTTTGAAGCATTGGTTATATGACATGTGGTCAGGTATTGTCATGGAGAAGAATTGGGCCCTTTTTGTGGACCATTGCTAGCTGCAGGCATTGCAATTTTTGGTGCATCTCATTGATTTGCTGAGTATACTTCTCAGATGTAATGGTTTCGCTGGGATTCAGAAAGCTGTAGTGGATCAGACCGGCAGCAGACCACCAAACCCTGACCATGACCTTTTTTTGGTGCAAGTTTGGCTTTGGGAAGTGCTTTGGAGCTTCATCTCGGTCCAACCACTGAGCTGGTCATCGCCAGTTGTCGTATAAAATCCACTTTTCTTTGCACGTCACAATCCGATCGAGAAATGGTTCATTGTTGTTGCATAGAATAAGAGAAGACAACACCTTAAAACGACGATTTTTTTAATTTTTGGTCAGCTCATGAGGAACCCACTTAGCAAGCCTTTTCACCTTTCCAATTTGCTTCAAATGCCAAATGACCATA
This sequence comes from Tolypeutes matacus, assembly GCA_026826555.1. NCBI lineage: Eukaryota > Metazoa > Chordata > Mammalia > Cingulata > Chlamyphoridae > Tolypeutes > Tolypeutes matacus. The sequence continues at coordinate 8,375,978 of JAKSZT010054138.1, read as the reverse complement.
GAATGGTCGATGTTGAGGTCTTCGGCAAGTTCTCATGTAGTTGTAAGAAGATCAGCTTCGATGACTGCTCCCAATTGGTCATTGTCAACTTCTAATGGCCAGCCACTATGCTCCACATCTTCAAGGCTCTCATCTCCTTTGCAAAACTTCTTGAACCACCACTGCACTTCGCATTCGTTAGCAGTTCCTGGCCAAATGTGTTGTTGATGTTGCAGTTGTCTGCACTGCTTTATGACCCATTTTGAACTCAAATATGAAAATCGCTTGAATTTGCTTGTCTAACATCATTTCCATAGTCCAAAATAAATATAAAATAAACAGCAAGTAATAAGTCATTGGCAAAAAAATAAAGCGAGAAATGCACATTAAAATGATGTATAACATAAATACATTTATTTAAGAATGTATTCCAATATCAAACAGCAAATTTCATCAATGCAAAACCGAAATTACTTTTGCACCAACCTAATAAATTAGGATGAAGGTCATACTGGATTAGAGTGAGCCCTATTCCAATGACTGGTGTCTTTATAAGAAGAGGGAAATTTGGACACACAGGGAAAATGCCATATAAGAGGCAGAGATTGGAGTGATGCATCTACAAGCCAAGGAAAGCCAAGGATTCTTGGCAACCACCAGAAGTTAGAAGAGGCAAGAAAGGGGGGAGTATGGCCTTGCTAACACCTTGATTTTGTACTTCTAGCCTCCAGAATTATAAGAGAATAAAGTTGCATTTTTATAAGCCACCCAGTTTGTGATAATTTGTTATAGCAGCTCTAGGAAATGAATACAATATCCAAAGTGGAAAAGAGGAATTCACAAAGGAAAGTACAAAATATTTTCAGATGAATGAAAAGAAAAACACAACTTGCAAAAACATATGGGATGTAGCTAAAACAATTGAGATGGAATTTTATAGCTGTAAATATATCTATTAAGAAAGAAGACAGGGAAGTGGATGTGGCTCAATCACTTGGGTACCCGACTCCCACATGGGAGGTCCCGGGTTCAGATCCCAGTGCCTCCTAAAAGAAGATGAGCAGATGCCGCCTCCCAACACAACAGAGCTAGATGCCGCCTCTCGACCCAGCAGAGCTAGAAGCCACCCCTGCCGCAATGAGCAGCCAGCAGACACAGCAGCCTGTGGGGAGCAGAGGTGGCTCAGCCCATTGTGTACTCGGCTCTTGTGTGGGAGGTCCTGGGTTCGGTTCCTGGTGCCTCCTGGAGAAGGCGAGCAAACAATGAGCAGACAGACGAGCAAACCATCTGGGGGAAGTGGGGATAAATAAATAAACAATAAATAAATAAATAAATAAATAAATAAATAAATAAATAAATAATCTAAAAAAAAGAGGAAAAATCACAACTCAGTAAGCTAACCTTCCACCTTAAGACTATAAAAAAGAAGAGCAACCTAAAACCTGAGCAAGCAGAAGGAAGAAAATAATAAAAATGAAAGGAGAAAACATTAAATAGTGATTATAAAAAAGCAATAGAAAAAAATTAACAATCCCAAGGTGGATTCCTTGAAAAGATCAATGAAACTAAGAAAACGTTAACCAGACCAAGAAGAGAGCAAACACACAATTCAGTAAAATCAGGCATGAAGGAGGAAACACTATTACCAATCTAAATTAAATAAAAATGCTTATATTAACATACTATGAATATTTGTATGCTAAAAATTAGATAACATGGGGGAAATGGAAAGATTCAGAGAAAGACATAAACTACCAAAACTGATTCAAGAATAAATAGAAAACGACAATTGGCATCTAATAAGTAAAAAGATTAAATTAGTAACTGAAATATCTCTCATTAACAAAAGCCCTCAACCAGACTGCTTCACTGGTGAATTCTGCCAAACATATGAAGAAGAATCCATGCCAATCCTTCACAAATTCTTCCAAAATCAGAAGAGAGAATACTTTCCAATTCATGCTATTAGTCCAGTATTCTCCAGATTCCAAAAATAGACAAAGACATCACAGGAAAGAAAATCTACAAACCGTTATCCCTTATGAATATAGACACAAAATCCTTAACAGTTTTCTAGCAAACAAAAAATCAGGGGATGTATGAGAAGTATTATACAATATGACCAAGTGGGGCTTATCCCAGGAATGAAAGGTTGGCTTAACATAAAAAAGTTAATCAATGTAACACATCATATTAATGGAATAAAAGGAAAATACACATGATTATCTCAATAGACACAGGAAAAAATGTTTGATGAAATCCAACTCCCTTTCTTGACAAAAGCACTTAACAAACTAGGAATAGAAGGGAACTTCCTCAACCTGTTAAAACCATCTACACAAAATCCATAGCTAACTTTATACAGGATGTATTCTCCCTAAAATAAAAATTAAAAAAGAGAGATGTCCAGTCCCACCACTTCTATTCAACACTTTACTGAAGATTCCAGTCAGGGAAATTAGGCCTGAAAATGAAATAAATGGCAAGTCCAGAAAAAAACCCACACATCTATGGTCAGCTGATTTTCAACAGGAGTGTCAAGAACATTCAATGAGGAAAGAATAGTATTTTTTTAAAAAGGTCTTGGACAACAGTACAGCTACATGCAAAAGAATTTGCCTGCACCTGATGTCAGTCCCCATAAACCCATGCAGGCCTCTCAAATGGAGTCCCCTTCCCCTCTCAGCTCTGTCATTTCTTGCTCAGGTGTCTCATGGAGGTGAGGGCTATTATTTGTGAGGGACAGACTCAAGTAGGAAGTGGGAGAGGGTCCAGGCTCTGCCAGACATCAAGGTGAGGACCCTGAAGGAGGATGAAAGGGACCTCCCACCCCAGATAGGACCATATAGAATGCAGTTCCCTACCTTCTATCAGCTCTGAGAGGCTGCAGGACGTTATGGCTGGATATGGAGTATATGACTTCTGTCTAGATGGTCCAAGAGGTGAGGGACCTTGTTGGAGGAGCCAGTCTTCAGGTCAGGAGAAGGGAGGGGACCCAGTTTCTGCCGAGTGTTAAAGTGAGAAAGATGAGGTCCTCCTAACCCAGATAGAAGGGGCCCCAGCCTGCCCTCCCTTCCTTTTGCCCTGAGAGACCCCAGGCAGGGTTCCAGAATGTGATGTTTCCTGACTTCTGACTTGGGCTTCTGAGGGAAGTAAGGCTTCCACTGAGCAACGATTCAGATTAACACAGGGAGGAATCCCAGGCCCTGACAGGATTCAAGGTGAAGACCCTCAGGGAAGATTGAAAGGATCTACAACCACAGACTCCAGAGAAAATGGTTCTTTATGCCAAGGAGGTCCCAGGTAGAGTTCCCGGATATGGTGTTACCTGACTTCCGCCACGGGATCTGACGGAGGTGAGACTTCATCTGAGGGGGCCAGACTCAAGTCAGCTGAGGGAGGGGTCCAAGGCCCTGCCAGGCATCAAGGTGAGGACCCTTAAGGGGTGCTGAAGCGACCCCAGAAAACTGGCCTTTGCTGTCAACCCAATGACTACCCTTGGCAGGGTCCCCGGATGTAGCGTTCCCTGACTTCCGCTTCGGGGTTTGAGGAAGGTAAGCCTTCGTCCGAGGGGGCAGACTAAAGTCGCAGAGGGAGAAGTCCCAGGCCCTGCCAGGCGTCAAGGTGAGAGAGGACTAGGGAGCTTCCGACCCCAGACAGATTGGGGCTCACAGAAACCCACCTGTCCTGGCAGCCCTGGAAAGTCCCTGGGAAGAGTCCCCGGATGTTGTGCTCCCTGACTTCCGTCTTGGGGTCTGAGCGCCGTGAGGCTTCGTCTGAGGCCGTCAGACTCAGGTCAGCAGAGGGAGGGGTCCCAGGCCCTGCTGGGCGTCAAGGTGAGAACCCTGCGCTAGTACTAAGGGGGCTTCCTACCCAGACAGAGAGGAGGCACCACTAATATCTGTCCGTAATGTCAGCCCTGGGGAGTCCCGGTCAGGATTGTCATTCAGATGTGCCCTCCCCTCGCACTTCTTTGTGGGTCTCGGTCTGAGGGATGCATCCTTAGATGAGCAGAAAGGAGGAGCCCCAGGCTATTTCAGGAGTAAATATCTATACATTAAAGACTGAGGTCCCTTCGCACCCCAGAACCCAAGGGCCCCGGCAGATTCCAGCTCTGCCCCTGTGCCTGATATTAGCCTTGTGAGGGTCCAAGCAAGGGTGGCCAGATGTAAGGTTTCCTATCTTCTGTCTAGGGGTGTTACGGAGGTGAGGACATTGTTCTGAAGTGGGGAACTCAACATCAGCAGAGGGAGGATTCCCAGGCCTTGCCAGGCTTCAAGGTGAGGACTCTAAGGGAGGATATAGGGGACTTGCCACCCTAAAGAAATGGGAACCCACAGCGACCCCCCACTGCAGGGGGCCCTGGGAGGGGCTTTCAAACAGAGTTGCCCCTCCCTTCATTTTCTCATCTGTGGTCTCATAGAGATGGGGGCCTTGGATTCAGGGCACATCCTCAGGTCAGCAGATGGGAGGGGCACAGGCCTTAGCAGGAGTTAAGGAGAGGACTTTAAAGGGGGAATGAGGAGTCTCTAGACTCCACAACTAAGGTGGGTAGTACCTGCTCACCCCTGCTAGGATTCAAAGTAAGGATCCTTGATGAACATTACAGGTACTTCCCACCATGAAAAAGAAGGGTACCCAAAGAATTCAACTGCCCTTGCTCTCAGCCCTGGGAGGACCAGGACAGGAATGGCCAGATGTGGTCCCTCTCACTTCTGCCAACTTATTGGGGGCATCTCAGGGAGGATAGGCCTTAGTCTGAGGGGGTGATGTTAGGGGGTGGCTTGGGCCCTGAAAGAAGTAAAGCTGAATATCCTGAGGTAGGATTAAAAGTATCACCCACCCCAGAACAGACGGGGCCAAGACCTTGCTGTCAGTCCTGGGGAGATCCTGGGGAGCACTAACCAGATGTGGTATTTCTTTACTTTTGTCTCTGAGTCTCCAGAAGGTGACGACCTTGGTCTAAGCAGACAACAGCAAGTCAGCAGAGGAAGCAACATCAGGTCATCACAAAGAGTCATCCCAGGGTCTGCAGGGAGTCAAGGTAAGGACCCTGAGTGAGGACTGAGAGGAATCCCCAACCTAAGATAGATGGGGCCCCAACTCTACACTGTTCTTGATGAGAGCTCTAGAAGGGCTTAGGCTCGATGGCTGGATATGGTGGGCTCCACTTCTGTCTTGATGGTCTAAGAAAGGTGATGCCCTTTCTCTGAGGAGGTTGAAGTCAGATCAGTAGAGGGAGGAGTCTCAGGCCTTGCCAGATGTCAATGTGATAACTGTGGGGACTCCCCACACCAGAAAAGATGGGACTCCAGCCCCATCCGACCCCTGCTGTTAGCCCTGGGAGGACATGGGGCAGAGTAGTTTGATGTGATTCTCCTTACTTCCTCTTCCTCAGTCTCAGGAATGTCAACTCTTGTTCTGAGAGTTTTGCCTCAGGTCAGCAGAGAGGTGGGGCCAAAGCCCTCTCAAAGTGAGCACTAAGGGGACCAGAATCGTGGGGACCCAGAATAGTGGGGACCTTGCAGAGTCCAGCCCTGTCCCTCCTGTCTATAATGGGAGGCCCAGGACTGTGCTTGCAGTCTGCGGCCTCAAGAACCCCCGTCAATTTATCTTACAGGGGCTCAAAGAACCAGGAGCTGAAAGTCCTGGTCTGAGACACATGTCTTCAGATCAACCTAGTGGAGAAGGCCCAGGCACAGCCAAGAGTGAAACCCCTGAATGCCTACTAAGCTACCCCTCACCCCAAAACTTAGGGGACCCCACAGTACATGACCTCACTCATCCTGTCATCCTCAGAGAGCCTGAGGAGCTCTCTCATTTCCTCCTTTGGTTTTTAGAAGCAGGCAGAACAGGAGGACAGGAGACCTGTGAAGCCCTCAAACACCATCTAAAGAGAAAACCTGTAAGTTGGCCTTTGTGAGAGCCACTGAGGTTGACTTTCCCAGCCGAGATAGCTCACACTTCACTCTCTCCCTTAGGCCTACAGGCCTCCATCACCCACCCTCCTTTCCAAACACTCCTGCTGCTATCCCTGACAAGAGTCATCATGCCTCGCTTGCCAAAGCATCCACGCTACATGCTTGAGGAAGACCTTCAGGCCAAAATTGAGACACAGTGTCTGATGGATGAAGTTATTCCTGTGGCTGAGGAGGAAGAAGCCTCATCTTCCTACTCCACTCCCTCTCCTTTGATACCAGACTCCCCTGAGGAGGTGCCTGCTGCCGGAACACCAAGTACTCCCCAGAGTCTTCAGAGAACCTCCTCTACCTCCACTTCATCAAGCACACCAGATGAGAGCTCTAGTAGTGAAGAAGATGAAATTCTGAGAACTGGAAGGCCCTGGCAGACACTGAATCCCTGCTCAGAGATGCCCTAGATGAAAAAGTGGCTGATTTGGTGCAGTTCCTCCTCCTCAAGTATCGAACAAAGGAGCCCATCACAAAGCAAGAAATGCTAAAGATGGTCATCAAAAAGTACAAGGACCACTTCTCCATGATCCTCAAGAAAGCCTGTGAGTGCATAGAGCTTCTCTTCGGCATTGATGTGAAGGAGGCAGATACCACTGGCCACTTGTATGTCTTCAACAACACACTAGACCTCACCTATGATGGGATGATGAGTGATGACAGGGGTATGCCCAAGACTAGCATCCTGATACTTATCCTGAGCATGATCTTCATGGAGGGAAACTGCACCCCGGAGGAGGAGATCTGGAAGGTGCTGAATGCTACAGGGGTGTATGATGGGAAAGATCACTTCATCTATGGGGAGCCCAGGAAGCTCATCACCAAAGATTTGGTTCAGGAAAAGTACCTGGAATACCGGCAGGTGCCTGGCAGTGATCCTGCATGCTATGAGTTCCTGTGGGGTCCAAGAGCCCACGCTGAAACCAGCAAAATGAAGGTCCTGGAGTTTTTGGCCAGGATCAATGATGCTACTCCCAGATCCTTTCCAACCTGGTATGAAGATGCTCTGAGAGATGAGGAAGAGAGATCCCAGGCCAGAATTGCTGCCACAGATGGTACTACTGCCATGGCCAGTGAAAGTTCCAGTGCCCTGTCCAGCAGCCTCTGTTCCCAGTGAAGACTGAGGCACATTCTTCACTCTTGTGGTTGAGGTAGTCAATGTTCTAAGTCATGGAGGGCCAGGGTGGGGCTGGAGGTAGCACAGTCTATAAAATATTTGTGTTTCTCTCTGTATTAATGACTTGAAAGTTTATGTGCATTTTCTTTTTGGTAGTTTTCAAATGTTTTTCCCTTTAATAGCAGGATTAATGAGCGTCAATATCTTTGTTGATTAATGACATGTCACACATTTATTACTATTAATCTGTTTTAAGAGTAAGAGTTTTGCTATTTGTAAAACAAATTGGGAAATATTCCATCTCATTTTGTGATGTGGAACAAGTTAATATGGCATTGGAATAGGAATTTCCTTAGTAATGTGAAAGTGCTCAGCAGTAAAATAGAGGAAAAAAGGAAAAGATGATTAATTTTTGTATTCCCATATCCCTTTTATTCTGCCATTCTATAAAATTGAAAATTAAATGCCTTTATTTGTTTGACTTAGTCAAGAATGTAGGTGAAATTGAATCTGAATAAATGAATGCACTTGCTTACTGAGTCATTTATTTCTCAACTATTAATTGAACATCCACTCTTTGGAAGGCACTGTATTAGTGGAGGGTAGGATAAGGAAGATACAACCCCTGCCCATAGCATGGTATACAGTCAAGGAGCAGCAATCAGATAAAGAAGATGGTAAGATATCCTCTAAGACCCAAAGAACAAGAAAAAGAAGAAGTGAGGAGGTGGGAGCTTTGGGTGAGAGCAGTCAACTGTAAATGCCATGAGCCAAGGTAGTTTGTGCCTTTAGGAAACTGCAGTTCCTTCTGTGGGAGCTACTTTTAAGTTAATTTTGGGTGATGGCAGGGGCCACTCTCAGAAAATTAGGTGTTTTACACACATCATCTGTAGGTCTTTCCTGACAAATAACAGCGATACTCCCTTGAAGTGATGTCTAGAAGTCACTAGGCTGGCATGATTTTCCCTGGCCTGGGAGAGGCAGACCTCACTCCATTGAAAGAACATTTTAATAAGGTCATCTTGAGAGTAATTTGGCCAACTCCAAGCAAGGGTTAGATTGTCATTGGGGTTGAAATGAATGAAGATAATGGTTTGGATGCAGGATCAGCTGGGAGGGAGGAAAGGATTAGATCCTTGATTCAAATTCTAGGAGCTTTGTGTTTTATCCAGCTGGGTAAGGCGCTCTCACACGCAAATTAAATAATATATCCTCTAAGAGCTTAAAAGCTGAGTTTTATTTATGAAGCAGCATTTTTTTGGCTGCTTTGATAGCCCATGTTTCATTGAGCTGCATGTTCTATAAGATGTTCTCATAAACAAAAAGCATTCCCAGAGAGGAGGGTAGTACAATGTGAGGTCAAAATAATATTAGAAACAACTGCCAATCATTGAAGATCCAGTGTATGGCAGCTGCTGTGCCAGGTGCTTTACATACATAATGTACATTCCAACAGCCTTACAAGATGAGGTGTAGCAAACCCATTTCACAGATGAAGAACCTAAGGGTCATAGCAGTAAGCAATTTGCCCAAGATCGTATGGCTAGTAAATGGCAGAGTTGGGACTGACCAGCTTGCCACTGCCTCCTCTGAAAGCTGCACCCCACTCCCAGTGGAAAAGCCCAGAATTACCAGCCCTCCCCTTGGCATAGAGCATTCTTACTCCCTGAAGAAGTGCCCTGACTGTCCCATCTCTCACCGTGGAGCTCCTCTTATGGCAATAGCCTCTGTGATGTAAAACTTCACTTTGGACACTGACATTTTGGTACCTGGTAATCCCCACCTACCAGGAATCTTCAATACACCTCAAAGTGTTTTCTAAATGAGATGTGAGTAGAGTTTTATTTTTCACATAGATTACTGATTGTTGACATATAACCCTGAAGTTAGAGAATTTTTGAAACCACCCTGATATTTGAATTTGGATGCTAATGGGATGGCTTCCTTGAAACTGGCCATTGAACACATACCCAGATAAATTACCTTACCTAGGTGATCAAAATCCAAAGTTCTCCTCATAATTCGTAGATGAGGAAAGACCATAGAAATTGATGTGTAAGCAAATGTATGTGGAGTAAGAATTCCCCAAGCCCTGGAGTCCTCCTAGGAGATGAACAAGGATTCCTTGGTGGAAATGGTAGCTCGGATTAAAAGAGAAAATATCTCTATCCTTCCAAAGTGTTTTGTCTGTGTACATATCACACAGGAAATCCTTGTTTGCAATATGTCGCAAGGCACCTGTATAGGTATCCTGGCATGTGCAGTCATGTGGAGGGTAGCAGAGACCAAGAAGTTAAGATTTTGGCCATATATCAAACTTAAGGAGAAAATTCTCAGCTTCCTGGGATTATAGAGGTTTTTGCAAAAGGCAGTGTGGAAAATTGGTATTGAACGAAGAAGGGCGAACCCTCCCTGCTAAGATTTACAGGATCCTTTGAACTTTAGATGTAATCATATACTTGAAAGCACCTGTCACGTAGTAAGCACTTGGGAAACTCAGAGACTTTCAAAGAAAATCTGGCTTTATCAGAAACCCCTCCAAGAAATGAAAAGGGTTGCTGTTATAACACATTATAATAGTTGTTTTTTATTAAGCACCTACTATGTAACCGTCATGGGAAAGACTGCAAATGCTCGTTCACATCTTGTTTTCCTCTCATCCTTGGGCCCATGGGAAGAGTATGTTGCCAGTCCACTTGTAGTAAGGAAGGATCCAGAATTCCATTCCCATGCTTCCACTTCCATTCAGCAGTAAACCTGGTGACCGCACATTATGATGGTGTAACTACAAGATGGAAGCAGCCTGGATCCTTGGGCCACGTGATAGCAGACTACCCCTGCCAACACACACTGGAATTTATGTGCACAAAAAAGTTGTTAAACCAGCCAAATTTCAGGTTTTAAAGTATCTTTAATCTAAAAACAACTTTTTAATGTAAAAAAAGAAACTAGAAAAAAAATTCAAGTTTTTTCTGCTCCATCAACTAGGTGTCACTTTAACTAATATACAGGTACTATATCTGTTGTTAGACTTAGTTAAGTATTTTTCTTGCAAAGGTAAGTGCATATATTATTCTTGCAAAAATTTCTAAAAACATGGATAAGTCACAATTCTTCCCTTTACAAATTTCCTTCAAAATCCACCCCTCTTCTCAGAGGTAACCATAGTTAATAATCTGATATTTATTATTTTAAGGCTTAGTCTAGGCATTTTCATAGATAGATGTACTATAAAAATATGTTGTATCTTTTTTAACATACATGAATAATGATATACATATTAATCAGCCACTTGTTTTTGCACTGTGAAAATTTGTGTATTTTCTTATGAAAAAATGTATTAATGTAGAAATTCTGTTAAAGTGGACAGGATGTGAATATTTTTAATTTTATAAATATTGCCAAATTGTTTTTTAAAAATTAGGTACCAATTCATTTTCTTGCAACTTAATGTATGACAATAACCTAGAGTCTCACAAACATTTTATCAACCTTTTATATTTTAGTTAAAATTATGGACTAATTTTGGTTAGGTTAAGTAGGAAATGAACTTAATCCCTTACCCACATGAAGCTGGATCTATGCAGTGTTGTCCTGAATAACAGGATTCCTCTGGGCTTTATTTAGAATTCTAAAACATCAACAAGACATTTTTCCCTATACTTTGAGAAGAAAAATTCTGTCAGAATGACAAGGAACTGGGGAATGAGGCCTGACAGGACACCCTCAGCTAGTGAAGGACACTGAGAGGTTTCAGAGGCAAGCAATTGACAGAGTCCATGAGAGGGACCACATGCTAAATCAAGCCCAGTCAGCCCAAGGCAGACTGGTACCCTAAGTTCTGAACCCAGAATTCAGTGTTGAGGTGAAAAGTGGAGAAGGGACAAGAAGGAGAAATGGTATGAATTTGGGTGTAGACAACTTACATGAATTGGCTTGGGAAATCTCTGAATCATCATTATCAGTTGGAAGTTGCAGGGTGCTCTGAGTAGGCAAGTCTAATGGATGAATGGACCAACAGCTTGCCCGACACCTCACTCTACCTTAGAATACCCACCTACATACTGTCAGGAAGCATGTGGCTGGCTCTCTGCAGCATTCTGGATGAGCTACATCTTTTGACTTCTCTTGTGATCCAGTGTACCCTAGCCAGTGTCCCAGGGTTGGCTGGCAGCTGTCTAATGCCTGCTGGAGGATGGTGTTTTTCCCGTGGGTACAGTGGACCACCTACATAGAGGTCGGAAATATGTGAGTGAAGTTGGGGACTGAGGATTCACATTTGATACAGGTCAGGAAAACCAATGAGCTGTTGAAGGAAGTGTGCAACTGCAAGGAGGGGGAAATTGGAGGGAGAAAGCCCTGGGACTAATGGCCTCAGTGACTGCAGATAAAGGACTGAAAGGGCTGATTGTGAATGTGTCTTGAAAAACAATCCTGATGCTGTCCTCAACTCAAACTGCCTCCCATGGTTTCTAAGACCTTGGAATACCAGAGGGCAGTGTCCAGTGCCTATGATTGCCGGCCTAAGTTGTCAGCAGTTACTCTCTGGGACATAGGGTTGGCCCCAGGTGCAGACACTTACAGGGTGGATGGAAAACCTGTGGAGATGGATCACATCCTTGTTAAACCGATTGGGGATGATGGGGTGTTGGGGTCCAATGCAGGAAGCATTTTGTGCCACCCAGTTGAGAGCATCCCCAGTTCCAAGACAGTGTTGGAATCTAGGGTAAAGATATCCCCAATGATTCTCTTGATGATAGTTTCCCATGGAATTCAGAAGTTGAGAGTTGTTGAACTACTTTGGGTTCCTTCGATGGAAGCAGAAGGCTAAGGCAGGGAGCAGGCTCCTCATTTTGAGTCAGAGAATAGGACCCTCCGGTACTTTGATACACTAATTCTTTCATTCCTTAATTCATCCACCAAACATTTATTGAACATATGCTGAGGAAAAACACCAATTAACAATTAAACAACAACAACAACAAAAAAGGCAAAAAAAAAAAAAAAAGACCCACTTAATTTAGGCTGTGGATGAGAGGAGGTGAAGAAGAAATAGAGTTTTAGGAAGCTAGGTACTGTGAAATGGTGGGAGAGAGTCTATAATGATTGTGAGTTCTGAATATTGCTGACTAGGTGGAAGCTGATCCTCTTAACTGAGATTGGGGATATAGGAGGATAGTTGGTGGTGATTTGAGTTAGGAATAGAGATGAGGAAGCGTGATGTGGATGAGGTCAGTGTGGGTCATGTAGATGATGAGGAGTTTTGTTTGTTTGTTTGTTTTTTGGGAGATACCGGGTATTGAACCCGAGACCTCGTACATGGGAAGCAGGAGCTACATGCTACACCCACTCCCCAATGATGAGGCTTTATGAGCAGTTCAGATGGAGCTGTCCAGTGGGAAGCCTGGATCTGACTCTCAGGAGAGGATTCTAGGCTGGAGATTAGGTTAGGATACAGCAATAGAAGCCATTTGAGACCACATGAAATCAAGTGTTTTGTAGATAACAGCTAACATGCTATAGGAGGCCATCCCTTTTACACAAAGCTTAAGTCCAGGGAAGTCTTTAAAGAGAGAAAGTACTCACCCAGCAATACAACAACTTAGAAACAGCTTTAATGTGTTTTCTTATATATCTGTGCTCATGTTTGTGTATTTGTGGCTCCTATTATATTTATTTACAATTATATATATTTATATATTGTGAGTTTTCCATCTCACACCTGCTATCTCAGGGCACTTTTAAGATTCTACTCTTGGCATCCTTTGTCCAAGGCTGAGCTTACACCCATGATACTCACACACTTATCTCCTCTAACCTAGCATGTGTGGTTTAGGCAGCTGGTAACCCTGCAGTAACTAAATTTCACATGACAAGTAGTGCAAGGGGCTAGAGGCAATCTTGGGCCCAGAAACTTGGAGGATGGGTTTCTATCATGCATCCTATAGCTAACTGGCAGACTGTGGTTATCAAATTTTTATATATGGACCTCCTTTTCTATCTTATGCCTTCCACAGAAATCCATTCCATGAACATGAGTCAGGCAGAGCAGTCTGGTTGAAGTGAAAGCTGTAAGCCGAGATTCCTTCCCATTCAGCATCCTGTCCAAAGACATTGCTTCTTAACAACTTTTTAAAAAAGTTCTCAGACTGAGAACACATATTCCAGCCTCTCTGATCTTTTCAAAGAACCAACATTGATATTGCTTTTCTAATTTCAATTTTATTGATTTCTGCTCTTATCTATATTATACCCAACCTTGAGTTTGCCTTGGGTTTAACGTACTTTTCTTTATATAGTTTCTTAAGGTAGAAGCTTAGATTATTGATTTGAGTCCTTTCTTCTTCTTTTATATAAACATTTAATGACATAAATTTCCCTCTAAGCACTGATTTAGGTGACTCTCACAAATTCTGATATGTTGTATTTTTGTTTTCATTCAGTTCAATATGCATACTAATTAACCTCAACAATTTATTTTGGAACACAGGTTAGTAAAAATGTATTGTTTAATTTCTAATCATTTGGGGAGTTTGCAGGTAACTATTTTTTTAAATATTTAAGTTGAATTCCATCACAGTATAGGTAGAGAACATCCTTTATATGATTTCATTTTTTTTTTTAATTCTTAAGGGTTATTTTATGGTCTTTCTTGGTACACTTGAAAATAATGTATATTCTGTGATTGAGTGAGTGTTCTGTAAATGCCAATTAGATCGAGTTGGTTGATAGTGTTGCTTGGGTACTTTTATATATCCTTGCAGAATTTATATTTTTCTATCATTTACTCAGAGAGGACTGTTGGTATCTCCATATACAAGTGTAGGTTTGACTGTATTTCCTTTCAATTCTATCAGTTTGCTTTTCATGTACTTTGAAGTTCTTCTTTTAGGCGTATACAAATATGGGATTATTATGTCTTCTTCCTGAATTGACTATTTCATCATTATTCAATGTCTCTATTTATTTATGTTAATTTTCCTTCTTATGAAGTCATTTTTGACATTAGTTTATTGTGTTCAGTTTTTTATTTTAATTTTATTTTTTAAAGTATCAACTACTAAAACTCAGTTTATTTTTCTGTTGGTGTATAGATCTCCACATATATAACCCATATATAGATTTGTGTAATGACTACCAGTATCAGGAAACAGAAGTTCAATCATCTCTCAGAAAAACTCTCAGGTACTAGTCACTTATAGCTGTCCTCTCTCCCAACAATCCTGGCAATCCCTCATCTGTTTCTCACCATTATTGTTTTATCTTTTTAAGAATGTCATATAAATTGAACAATAGAGTACATAAGTTGTTGAGATTGGCTTCTTTCATTCACCAAAATACCTTTGAGATTCATCTAAGTTGTTGTGTAGAGCAATAGTTCATTTTTTTTCTTACTGCATAATATTCCATTGTTTAACAGCATGAAGATTTGTTCATTGATTCTCATGTGCTTTTAGATTGTTTCCAGGTTTCAGCAAATATAAATAGAGCTGCTATAAACATTCAAGTGTAGGTCTTGTGGGAACACTTTTAAAAAATTTTTTCTGGGAATAGTTTTGCTGAGTAGTGTAGTAAGTGCATGTTTAAAAGAAATTATCAAATATTTTTCTGCATCAACTGTACCATTTTACATTACTACCTGTAATTCAAGTTGCTCTTCATCCTTGCTAGCACTTTGTAATTCAGTTTTTTTTTTTGTTTTTTTTTTGCCATTCTCAAATTTTTGTTGTAGTACCTTATTGTGGTTGCAATTTGCATTTCTCTACTGACTAATGATATAAATAATTTTTCATGTGGCTTATTTGCTATCCATATATTCACTTTGGTGAAGTGTCTATTGATGTTTTTGAGCATTTTTTAACAGTTTTTTTTTTTTTTCTAATTTTGTGTTTTGAGAACCCTTCATGTATTCTGGATACAAGTCCTCTTTTGAATATATAATTTGCAAATATTTTCTTCCAGTCTGTAGATTGACTTTTTATTCTCTTAAATGTGTTTTTCTTAGAGCAAATGTTTTTAATGTTGAAGTCCAATGTATCATTTTTAAAATTTTATGAGTCATTCTTTTAATGTCATGTTTAAGACCTCTTTGCCTAACTTTAGATCATAAGATTTTCTCCAATATTTCTTTTTAAAAGTTTAAAGTTTTCCATTACCATTTAGATCTATGATCCATTTTGAGTTAATTTTTGTATAAAGCATCAGCTTTCAATAGAAAGTTTTTGTTTGTTTGTTTGCGAATGATGTGAACTTGATCCAATACTCTTTATTGAAAAAAACTAGCATTTCTCAGTTGAATTGACTTTAGACCTCTGTAAAAAAAAAAAAAAAAAAAAAAAAACATGGACCATATTTCTGTCATCTATTTTAGAACTCTCCGTTCTGTTCCAGTGATCTATTTTGTCAATCCTTTAACTGATAGTACGATGTCTTGATTACTAGTATATCATAAAATTGGGCA
Source organism: Tolypeutes matacus (assembly GCA_026826555.1). NCBI lineage: Eukaryota > Metazoa > Chordata > Mammalia > Cingulata > Chlamyphoridae > Tolypeutes > Tolypeutes matacus. The sequence continues at coordinate 8,360,452 of JAKSZT010054138.1, read as the reverse complement.
GCCTGATCTCTCCAATGTCATTTGACTTCTTAGAAATTGTTTTCAATTTTTCCTTTAAAATTTTGTTCTTCTGCTCTTCCAAAAACTTTCTGAATCAACTTGTCTATATTAACAAAAATGCATACTGGAATTTTTATTCACATTGCTGGACATTTTTTCCTTAGTGGTCCTGCTTTTCCCTTAGCTCTTAGCAGTCTCAGCAAGCCTATGCTCTTTTCCCTCACCTACTCCTCAGTGGTAGATTTTGTTGCTCTTTTTCAATGTTTGGCTTGTGGTGACACAGCCAGGGTTCTTACTTCTTCTAATCTAGATTTAGTCTCATTCAGGACCTGCGAGTTTAGCTCTCACAGGTGTGGCCTTCTGCAAACTTTTAGTCCTTTCTCCTGACAGCCCAACTCTGCCTTGTATCTAAGTAAGGTCTTGGGCAGGAGACAGTTCCCTGCTTCTGCCCCACTAATAGCAGAACTCTTCTTAGAATTGGTGCAGAATACTGGACTCAAAAGATTTTTCTGCCTTTCCTCCAGGGGTGGAAGGATTTTGCTTTTACTCTTCTCACAGAAGCTGTGGATTTTTGTATCTTCTTGGAGGTGTAAAAAAGATTTCTTACCTCTCCCCAAGAGGCAGATAAATTTTGCTTTCACCTCTCCCCCAGAGGCCTTAGGACTGAAAGAAAGGGTTTCCTTCTCCTCCCAGAGGATGACTCTCCTGGTCTCCAGCTCTCCAACTCACTCTTTCTCAGTTGCATCAAGTGGAAGCCCAAGGAGAAAAGCTTTGCCAGTGAATGTGAACTCCCTTGTGTTTAGGGTTCCCACTTATTCTATTCTTTTCTACTAACCTGGCATTTAGGAATTCATTAAAATTTTAGCTGATTTCTTCTTACCTACTTCTATGATGCCACTATCTTCTTCAAAAAGTCAAAGATTTTATGTTTCCTGTCTCTCCTTGGAGAAGAATGTTACGCTTTGGGATTTAATTTCTTAATTGCCTGGTAGTCTCAATTCTCTGAAAGGTTCAAGAAAAATATTATTTTAAGATTATCTCATTTCTTTTTCATTGTTAGAATGAAGATGCTGTCTTGTGACTTTAAATTTCCTAAAGAGAAGCAGAATCTGGATCACTAGATTTTGACCTTTATATAAATGAAATCATACCCTGTCTTCGTTTGTCACAGGGCTGCCAATGCAAAGTACCAGAAATGGGTTGGCTTTTATAATGGGAATGTTATTTAGGGTAAAAACTTACAGTTTCCAGGCCATGAAATATCCAAATCAAGGCATCAACAGAGATACTTTCTCACCAAAGTCAGTTACTGGTGATCCTGGTGTCCTGCCACGTGGTGAAGTAAGATGGCGGCTGATCTCTGCCTAAGTCCCTGTCTTCCCCTCCAGGCTCACTGTCTCCTCAAGCCCAGCTGTGGGGGACCAAGCTTTTCTCTGTCTCAGCTGCTGCACTTTCTTTCTGAGTTCAGCTGTGGACTATAAGGCATATGGCAGGGCTTGTCTCCTCAGCCTTGACCTGCTCCATGGGCCACACCCTGTGGGGTCCTCTTTCTGTACTCCTATGCTCTGCTGATTCCAGATGCAGGCACCTCTCTCAGCCTCTCAGGGCATCTCTGTTTTCCTGCAGTCCTCTCTCTCACATGGCCGGTTCAAAATGGCAGCTCTCTTTCCCTGTGTGTCTCTTTCTGTTTGTGTTTATATAAAGCTCTAATAAGAGGGCAGAGGTCCTGTCCTGAGCCTCTACTCTAAGCTTACAACAATGAGAAAGAACAAGGGGGTATGAAGAGAAGTAGTCAACACTCTGCTTCTCCCCTCCCCTTGTGTCAGCTGGACCCAATGGAAAGCTGAACCTCCCCCCCAACAATGCATCAATGAGGTAGAATGCAGTTATGGGGGGCGGTACTAGTTGGTACTCTGTTCCCCTCCACCGCCCCTCTTCTTGTCAGTGAAGCCCAAAGGGAAGCTGAGCCTGCAGTCCCACCCTTCAGCCACAAAGCGTTATGGGTCAACCTTTCACCCCACCCATGGAGATAACTGGACCCAGGAGAGAACAAATCTTGTACTCCCATACTGAGGCAAGGAGACAGTGCAAGTTGGTGCTCTACTTTCACAAGGAAAGTGTCGGCAGGGCAAGACAGGGAATTGAACTTTCACCCCACCCATCTGCAATGAGGCATTGTGAGACAACACTCACTCCACCTTTGATGGGGTAGTGTCTATAGGGCTCAACAAAAATCTTTACATATACACCCACTTGACCCTAGAAATATACCTAAACAGGTACAGTGCATTGCCTATTAAAAAAAAAAGAAAGATTAAATAGGATCTGGTCTTTCAATATATCTATATCTATTACTTATATATCCAAAATACCCAGGATACAATAGAAAATAACATTATAATAGGAAACAGGAACATCACACTTGAATGAGAAAAGAAAATAAACAGATGCTATACTGAGATGAATCAGATATTAGAATTGCCTGGCAAGGATTTTAAATAGTCATTATAAAAGCCAAAGGCAAAAATTATAAAAAAGAGCCAAATGGAAATTATCAAACTGAAAATATGTTAATCAAAATAAAAATCTAGTTGGATAGGCTCAGTAATAAATTGGGGTAACAGAAGATAGAATCGGTGAACTTGCAGGAAGATCAAAAGATCTTATACAATCTGAACAGAGAGAAAATAGACTGAAAAAATGAACAGAGCCTCAGGGATTAGTGGGACAATAAAAAAAGTTCAACATTTGTATCATCAGAGTCCAAGAAAGAGGAGAGAGAAAGTAGGACTGAAAAATAATGGCTGAAAATTTCCTAAGTTTGGCGAAAGACATAAGCCTTAAGAAACTGAGCAAACACCAAATTAATACCCAAATAAATTCATGCCAAGGAACATCATAATTAAACTTCCAAAAACTAAATATAATTTAAAAATCTTGAAAGCAATCAGATAGAAATAACTCATTACAAATAGTGGTATACCATTTTGACAGAATTTCTTATGTGAAATTATGGAGGACAAAAGAAAATGGCGTATGTTTTTCAAGTACTGAAAGAAAATAGCTTAACTGAAAATTCTATACCAGTGAAACTCTTCTTTCATGAATGAAGGGAAATTTAAACATTCTCAGATGAAAGAAAACTAAGAGAATTTGCCACTAGCCCACTTATCCTTTAAAAAAATAGCTAACAAAAGTTTATAAATAGATAGGGAATGATAATAGAAGAAAGCTTGGAAATTTAGAAGGAAGAATATCAAAATGGGTAAAAATAGGTGGACATAATTTCCCACTTCTCCTGACTTTCCTACATTATACTTGATGGTTGAAGCAAAAGTTATAACACCATCTGATATAGTGCATAATGTAAGGATAAGAAATACTTGAAACAATTATGTTTAAAGGGTGGAGAGGACAAAGGGACTTAAATGGAAGAAATGGAAGTAAGGTTTCAATATTTCTCTTGAAATGGTAAATAGGCTGTGATAAAGTATTCATGTATATTGTACCCAGAACAGCCACTAAGAAAACTATGAAAAGTGATATACTCACTCAAAAAATGTGCAAATAAAGCAAAATGGAATACTGAAAAATAAATTGTTTAAATAGCCCACAGAAAAGCAAGAGGAAAAAGAGACAAAAGGAAAATGCAGAAAATAAATAACAAAATTGCAGATTTAATCTATAGCATATATATAAACATTTTAAATTAAAATGCACAGATTGGCAGAGTGGATTTAAAAAAAACAAAAGCAAAACAAACAAAAACTACAAATGAAAACCATGACCCAACACGATGCCATCTCTAAGAAACTCACTGCAAATGCAATGATATATAGATTGAAAGTAAAAGAACAGAAAAAATATATCATGCTACCAGTAAGTTTTCAAAAGCAGGAATAACTATGTTAATATTAAATGAAGTGGACTTTAGAGCAAAGACAGTTTCCAGGGTCAGAGAAGGACATTACATAATGATGTAACAGGCAATCCACCAAGATGACATAGCAATCAGAAATGTGTAGGAACCAAACAAAGGAACTTCAAAATACATGAGGCAAAAACTCAGAGAGTTGAAAGGAGAAATAGAGAAATGTACAATTATATCTGAGAACTTCAATGCCCCTCTCAGCAATTGATACAACTATTACACAGAAAATCAGCAAGGATATAAAAGAAATGAAAAACATATACAAACAACAGGATGCAATCGACATTTACAGACTATTTAAAGTAACAATAGCAGAACTGCACTTTTTTCCCCCCATGCTCATGGTTTATCCACCAAGAAAGATTATATCCTAGGCCATACAACAAACCTCAATACATTTAAAAGAATTGAAATCATACAATATATGTTATCTGACCATTATGGAATTAATCTAGAAATCAATAACAGAGAGACAATAATAAAAAGCTCAAAACGCTTGGAAATTAAAAAGCATACTTCTAAATAATCCATGGGTCAAAGAGGAAGTCTCAAGAGTAATTAAAATACACAGAATTGAATTAAAATGAAAATACAACATACCAAAATATGGGGGATACAGGTAAAACAATGTTGAGAGGGAAATTTACACAACTAAATGCTAACATTAGAAATGAGGAAAAGTATCACATCAATAAACTAAGTTTGTACCTCAAGAAACTAGAAAAGGAAGAACAAAATAAACCCAAAGCAATCTGAATGGAGGAAATAATGAAAAGCAGAAATCAACGAAATTGAGAAGAGAAAAAAACAGAGAAATCAATGTAGCAAAAAGGTATTCTTCAAGAAAACAATAAAATTGTTAAACCTCTAGCAAAACTAATAAAGATGAAAAACGAAAGGACTCAAATCACCAATATCAGGAACTAAAGAAAACGTGTCAATAGATATCTGACAGCCACTTAAAAGATAATAAAGGATTACTATGAAAAACTTTATACTTATAAATTCACCAACATAGAAGAAAAATGGACCAATTCCTTGAAAACCAAAATCTACCAAATTGGGTCCAAAATGGAATAGAAAACCTTACTAGTCATATTGACCATTAAATAATTGTAATTTGTAATCAAAAGCCCCCACCCCACCCCTACACACACATGAAATCCAGGTCCACATAGTTTGACTGGAGAATTCTAGTAAACATTTAAAGAAGGATTAACACCAATTTTACAAAATCTCTTCCAGAAAATTAAAAGAGAAGAGAATACCCCTTGACTCGTTTTTTGAGGTAGTATTTACCTAACACGAAAACAACAAAGATGATCCAAAATTAAACTATAGATCAATATCTCTTATGAATTTAGACACAAAAATTCTTTACAAATTAATAGCAAACCAAGTCCAACAAAATATAAAAGAATTCTAAACCGTAAACAGATGGGTTTATTCCAAATATGCAAGGCTGGATCAACTTTAGAAAATCAATCAATGTAAGTCATATCAACAGACTGGAGAAGAAAATTCATAACATCATGTCAATTGTTGCACAAGAAGCATTTGACAAAATTCAGTACTGTCATGTTTGGGGATTTGGGTGGCAGAGTCCCTAGGGGTGAATGTATTTTTTTTTTTTCTCCATCTGCAACAAAGATGAGTCTCAGTTACCATCTGATTTATTTATGCAGCACTCTTACAAGAGTAACAGTGAAAGCATGATGGTGGTGTTGGCACCTTATAGTCAGGGGGTCATGCTACTGACTGACCCAGAGTATTTCCATCGGAGATGACTCTCGGAAATTAGGGAGCCTCTTTCCTCTTTCATACATACATTTAGTCCTGGTCTGCTACCAGGTGTTTTTTTTTTTGTTGTTGTTGTTGTTGTTTTTTAATATAAAAAGAGTTATAAGCTATTTTTGTAAGGGTTAACCTTTTCTTAAAATATGCATTTTTTATTAGAGAAGTTGTAGGCTTACAGAAAAGTCATGCCTAAAATACATAAAATACATAAATTATTAACACCTTGCATTAGAGTGGTACATTTTAAAAGTTTTTACTCTAGTAATATATATACAACCTGAAATTTCCCCTTTTAACTACATTCACATATGTAATTCAGTGGTGTTAATTACATTCACAAGGTTGTGCTACCATCACCACCATTCTTTACCAAAATGATACAATCAACCCAAAGAGAAACTCTGTGCAACTCAAGCCTTAACTCCCATTCCTTACCCCCAAACCTGCCTCTGGTAACCTATACTCCAGATTCTGACTCTGAGTTTGCTTATTCTAATTATTTCATATCAGTGAGATCATACAATATTTGTCCTTTGTGTCTGGCTTATTTTGCTTAACATGAAGTCTTCAAAGTTATCATGTGAATCAGGCCTTCATTCCTTTTTATGGCTGAATAATATTCCATTGTATATATATATATCATATTTTATTTACTCATTCATCAGTTGATGGACATTTGCTTTGCTTCTACCTTTTGGAAACTGTGAATAATACCACTTTGAACATAGGTTTACCTTTTTTTAAAGATTTTGAAAGTTACTTCTGTGCTGAGGTGGTTTTAGCTAATGAATATAACAATTATCCCTAAATTGATCTATAGGGGATCTATTGCATTGGCAAGTCCTATCAAAATAAGGCATACTTTTTAATAGATACAGACAGCTAATTCTAAAATTTATTTGGAAAGATACAAACCCTAGAATAGCTAAAGCAGTCTTGAAAAAGGAGAATGAAGTAGGTGTGATCACTCTATACGATATTAAGGCCTATATAGCTACAGTAATAAAGACAATGTAGAATTGTTGGAGGAATAGATACATAGATCAATGGAGCAAAATAGACATCCTTGAAATAGACCGACACACATGATCAGCTGATTTTATAAAAGTGCAAAAGCAATTTAATGGAGGAAGAATAATCTTTTCAACAAATGGTACTGGAACAACTGGATAGCAACAGGAAAAAGATGAACCTGGATCTAAACTTCACATCCTATACAAAACATCTCAAAATATACCAGAAATTTAAATGTAAAACGTAGAATTATAAAATTTGTTGTAGATTGAATTATGTACCCCAACAAAGACATATTCTTAGTCTTAATTCACATTCCTGTGTGTATGAAACCATTTGTAAATAAGACCCTTTGAAGATGTTAAGGTCTGGACACATTTGCAAATAGGATCTTCTAAGATCCTATTTAGGTGTGGCCCAATTGATCAGGGTGTGCCTTAGTCTATATTAGGGGAGTCCTTTATAAGCAGAAGCAATTTGCACACAGTGAGTCAGAGAAACAAAAGAGGAGATCAAAGATATCATCATGTGACAGGAGGCAGAGATGCAAGACAAGGAGCCCCAGGAATTGCAGCAAGCAAGCACCAGAATCCTACAGACTTCTAGGAGAAAGCTTAGCCTTGTTGATATCTTCATATTGGACTTCTAGCCCCAAACTCTGAGACAATAAATTCTTGTTTAAGCTAACACATTGCGTGCTATTTGTCATAGTAGCTCTGGCAGACTAGGATAAAACCTTTAGATCAAACCGAGGAGAAAGTCTTTTTGATCTAGTTCCCGACAATGAATGCATAGACTTGACACCATACACACCATCTGTAAAAGAAAAAAAATCCATAAATTAGACTTCATAAATTTTTTAAATCAGCTCCCCTGAGTTGGCTCCATCATCTGTTTGCTCATTGTTTGCTCATTGTCTGCTTGTTGCTTGCTCACTGTCTGCTTGTTGTTCATTTTGCTCATTGTCTGTGTATTGGGTTTGCTTGCTGTCTGCTCGTTGCTTGTTTGTTTTCTTTAGGAGGCACTGGGAACCGAACTCAGGACCTCCCATGTGGGAGGTGGGCACTCAAGTGCTTGAACTACATCTGCTCCCTAGATCTCATAATTTTTGAATTGCTTTATGAATGACTCTGTTAAAGTACTGCAAAGACAAAGTACAAACTGGAAGAATATATTAATAAACAACATATCTGACAAACATATCTAGAATGCATGAAGAATTCATAAAACTCAACAGTAAAAAAAAAAATTCCAATTAGCCAATGGGCCAAGGACATGGACATTTCATGTAAGAGGATATATAGATGGCAAATAAGCACATTAAGAGATGTTCAACTTTTATCACTGATGTGGAGGCAGTGGCCACCGGAGGTTCTGAGGGGAGGAAGAGGGGAAAAATAGGTATAATACGGGGGCATTCTCGGGAGATGAGAATTTTCCTGAATGACATTGCAATGACAGATACAGGCCATTATATATATTGTCATAACTTACAAAATTGTGCAGGAGAGAGTGTAAACTATAATCCACACTTGGTGGCAATGGTCCAATATGTGTTCTCAATTGTAACAAATGTATCACACTAATGAATGATGTTGTTAATGTGGAGAAGTGTGGGAGGGGAAGGGAGTGAGGCATATGGAAATCCCCTACATTTTTTATGTAACATTTATGTAATCCGAGTATTTTTTTAAAAAATTATAACAAATGCACTACACTAATAAGGGATGTTGTTGATGTGGGAAAATGTGGGAGGGGGAGGGATTGGGGCATATGGGGATCCCTTGAATTTTTTATGAACATTCATGTATTATAAAACTTCTTTTAACATTAAAAAAAAATAAAAGATGTTCAACATCATTATCAATTAGGGAAGTTTAACACTATATACTCTGTCATTTACAGATAAGGAAATCAAGGCTGGACGGGTGGTGTGAATGTCTAAGTTGACTTCGATGCACAGAGCCTAAATCAGAAGCTAGTTCTACTGATTCCCAGTGTATTGCACTTTGCAGGGCATCATGCTGTTTTCCATCAGTGCTCTACCGAATCTCTCTCTTTCTCTTTACCCATTTTCCTATTTAATTAGGAAACTTCTTGAATTTCTTTTCTTCCAATTTTCAGTTTTACTTAATTTATTTTACTTACATAGACACACACACATAGGTAGATATATGGGAAATTATAGATGATAGATAGGTAGATAGATAGATAGATAGATAGATAGATAGATAGATAGATAGATAGAAAGATAGGTAGATAGATAGATGATAGATATAGATAGATGGATAGATTAGATAGATAGATAGATAGATAGATAGATAGATAGATAGATAGATAGATATTACTATTAGTGAGCATTCCCCTATACCACATGGTCTTATCAATTATTGTACCCTTTGAATATTTTGTGCCAATGGAAGCTTTAACTATTATTTATGAAAATATATTTAAAGACAAGTACAGATTCTCTCTGTGGCTGTGCTTTGGCATAATAAAATTGGAGTTGAAATCTTTACAGCTTGAGAGGAGGAGGGGTGAGTGCTTTGATAATTCCATCAAAAAGTATCTCAAACAAATTTTTCTTTAAAACCATCCTAGTTTTGTAAAAATGGTTTTCATTACTATACTCTTTGAATATGAAAAATGTCTACTGGACCCATTTTACTCAGATGAAAATGCACTGTAATCAATACTTGAGATATTTCAGGCTTCTGTGAGCTATGGCTCCTATTTTGGAAGCATGAGCCAGGGTTGGAGAAATTAAATTAAATTACTCAGCTGTTTAGTTTGCTTACAATACCATCTAAACAATCTAAGCTTAAAAATCTTCTTTCAGGAGACCTGTTTTTTCCTTATTCAATTCAGAGGTTAAAGGAACAGTATCTTTTCTGCAATTCTCAAAAGTCGGTTAAGTGTTAGAAGACCTTGCCACTCCCCATTTGGCAGCACCATGTTTACAGACAATCTAAACGAGATGAATGAGTGGAGGAGTTTGAATTAAATGAGAATACCCAAACTCCTGTGTGGTTACCGTCAATGAAATTAATTGAAATTAATTTCATTGAAATTACCGTCAAACTTTAATTGTTTTGACCTAGAAGTGATAAGAGAGGCTTTATAAATCAAAAAGTTCATTGGTGACCTGAGTAAATATTCTTCTCAGCATATCATATATATATGCACTGATAATTTTTCCATAATAGGAAAACCTTGTTCTGCTATAGGTGTATTCTTACATATGAATGTTGATTTTGGCTTGTGAGAATGTAGCTGTTTTGACAGGAGCCTTTTCAGTAACATCCACAGTAGCAATCGGTTTTGTTGGAAAGGCTTTAGAATCTACAGGCCAGCTCCACAAACTCTCTTTTCATCTGCCTTTTGTGACAATTCCTAGGGGATATTTTGGTAGATTAGTGGACATTATTGCCTCATGAAGAAACACTCACTGTTCTGAACACTCAGAACAATGTGATTTCCACATAATGTTTAGGGGATTCTTTTGGATTGTTTTATGGCATATCATTTTGATGTCTTTTTTATCTTATTTTTCTTGAATGCATTTCTGTGAAATAGATGATATGCATATCAACTACAATGCTGAAAATATCGTAAATCAAATTATGTGGATATTAGGCATCTCTTAGTGAAACAAGACTTTATTGCAATTCATCATTTATGAGCTCCATGTGTGCCAATTCATCACTATAGCAATCTTGTCAATGTGGACCATAGTAAATAATTACTTCCACAGCAAGTCTTCTAGGGGTTTGGCAGGGTATTTTCCAGCCATTCCACATTAATAAAAAAAACAAACTGCTTATGAGCTATGGCTGTGGTGCATTCTCAGCTGAGTGGCATCACACTTATATACCCAATGATTATATTGTTTGAAGCTGCATTTTCTCATGAAGTTATTCTCTGCACACTTTGTGGAAAACTATTTTTACTTTGTTAGTAATGACTAGCAGATTGCCAACCTAACAACTGAAGAAATGAGAAGTTGTCTGTTTATGTTTGTGTCCACGCTAATAGAAATAGATGGCTTCTCAGAATCATCATCTCTGGGTCATTTTATACTTTTTGACTAATATTTATATGCATGGTAGAATTGGGATATCCTGACCAGATGTCAAAAGAAAACCACTATATTCCTTTGGGTGAACAAATTTTTCTGTATCTACATATCCAATAAGGTCATGTCAAAACAAAATCAGGGCTGTGATCTCACACGCACCTATATGTCCTGTGAGTACAGCTTTCTTTGAGATTAGCAGAAAATTCTCTGGAAAAGGTATAAGCATGTGATTATAATATAATGCTGTGATGCTTCTATCTTCTCACACCATACAAACACACACACACGCACAAATCATTTTATTTACTTCCGAAGGCAAATAAATGACTCGGGTCACATATTTTGTTTAACACAATTACATTTACTTCCTTGCTTTCCTGTATGAAGATCATAAGTGAATCCATTTGAGACCTAAAGAGCCACAATGACATCTACTTTTTTTTCTGAATGTGACCTAACCAGGAGGTTTCTTGCTGTCCAGAAAACATCATTTTTACACCATTCAAGTGAGAGTTCTATGGGGGCAGGGCATGCAAACAATCCATAACGGTTGCCTCTAGCAGTTATTGTTGGCACCTCCTCCATATCACCTTGATTTACCTTGGATGTCTCCTGCAAACAATTCCAATGCCTGGCAACAACATCCTACATTTCTCTTCTTGAGTATGTCTTCTGACTGTCCCCACAGGGGCCAACTGGAAAAGCTGGAGAGTTGACATCCCAGGAGCCTTCCTTAACAAATGAGAGATGGGAGATGAACAAATAACCCAGCTTCTTTGCTCCCTGGTAGGATGATTCTGAGACCTGTTCCACAGCCTCTCAGTCGATCCCTAGAGAGATTGAGTCCCATTTGTTCACAGTGGCAACCACTCATTAATGCACCTTTTATTGACTTTCCTCCCTCCCCTTTCTCACTTCTCCTCTGCCTCACAGTGATTCCTGCGATGACCTCCCAGAGAAACTACTTGCAGATAAACTGTTGCCTCAGTATCTGCTTTTGGAGGAGCCCAAACTAAGACATTTAGTCAATAAAATAAGGAAGACAAATATTGAGGGAGAAAATCGTATATTATATTCCCAAAGTGAAGTTTTTCAAATTTGTTTCATTCACCAGGCTTAACTATATAATGCTCCCTTCATTTGAAGAATAAAAAAATCTAAAGCACTGTTTGTGTATGACCCTTTGCTAATCTCTTTTTCAGAAATTTTATCTATTACTTTTATTTTAGCTATCACCTCTATTCAGGTAACTTCCAAATTTATAACTGCATCATGTCTTCTTTTTTTTCCTGTTCTTTACTTGTCTTTTGGATATGTCTACTTGAATCACACAAATCCAATGTTACAAAGGATTTTCCTCATCCTCTTCATGTTACTCCAAACTTGCTCCCCTTCCTAACCCACCAACAGTTTTCTGGCCTCCAATCATCAGTCATCTGCTGCTAAAACTCTCCTTTGCACCTACTATCCAATCGATGAACAAGTGCAAATCACTTCGTAGTATCTTGCTCATATGTCCCCTTTATATTTCCCTGCTATTCTTTTAGGCTTAGACTATGATAGCTTCATAACTGGTCTTACTGCCTATTGCTGGCCTTAATACTTCTTATTCGCCAGTATAATCTTCCTGTCCGTTGCTTATAGAATAAACTCCAATCTTCTCAACAAGGAATTGAGATCCTCCAGAAACTGAATTTAATCTGTCTTTGCTCGATTCCTCCCACTTGAATTGTGTGCTCCAGCCAGCTAGTTTTACTCACTCTTGACTTGATATATCTTGTCCTTTCCATCTTTATTAATTTTCCTCTCACTTTGTGGTCTGAATACCATCTATTCAAAAGTAAATCCTCCTCTAACTCTAACAAAGAATTCTGGAATATTAATTCTAGAAAAATTCAACCACTTCATTTTATGTGGAAACTGGGGTCTAGCAAAGAAATGTGGTTTGCTTAAAGACAACACATTAAATAGTAACAGATGCAAAAGAGAAAAACAACATTTTCAGGGGATTATTGTCTCAACTATTCCAAGCTATCTCCCTGTAAGCTGACCTGCCAGGGAGATGATTTTCCATATAATTTTCACGGCATTTAATTGTACTGTCTCAAATTCACTATTGCTTTAGCTATTTGGAATGTAGACAAAACCTATTAGTTCACTTTAACATATTTTTGTCTCAAGGTAGATTCAAAACTCTCTGAGAACAGGGACCATGTCTTATGCTTCTTTATTTAACTCAAATACTGGTAGTGATTATAGAATACCAACAATAATATTTGTTGAATAACTATTATGTGTCAGGCACCATGATAAGCTCTTTCCATGCAAACTTCCATTTAACTCTCATAACAACTCTATGTGGTCAGTACTGTTATCATTGCCTTAATACATGACACAATGAAATTCAGAAAAGTTAAAAAACTGTACATGGTCACAGACCTAATAATTATTATAAAGAGCCTTTACAAAGCTAGGTCTGTATAACTGAAGTCCCTGAACTAATGCTTTTTTTTTTTCAAAACCTATTGCATAAGTTGGATTTTTTGGTTATGACATGATTGTAGTCTGTTCACTATTTCCCATTTCCCTTGCAATGTGAAATTTAATGTGTGGATTAAATTTCTAGTTTTACACTGGCAATGCTTTAACCTTTGGTTTAGCATATAACCACAATTTCCTAACGCTTTGTTGGGATGAGATAAAGCTGTCACCATATGTGAATACAGAGCTCATGTCTACAGAATTCATGGGAGATTGACAGAATCTGGGACTCCAAGGAGGACAATGGGGGCTTTTGCATTCATTTGGAAAGCAATGCAGCATGTAGGATAATAGCTATGAAATCAGAATGTCTCCATCAAGCTGCTGAAATGAAGTATTAGTTATTCAACAGCTTCAAGAACTCTATGTTACTTGGAATGTTGAATGACTTTTTCTGCAAAGTCATGTCACTCCCCAGACTTTCATAAGTCATATCTTTATGCAATTTAAATTCTAGGTTGAAAGTTTAGAGTGTCAATGAAGGGCCACTCGAGCGTCATGTTCAAAAGAGTCATGTACAGATTGTATTCATATATGATTCAGTTTTTTATTTAAAAACACACCACAGTATCCAAAATAGTTGAATGATCTAAACTACTAGCTCTTAACCCAATTGCACATAGGAATAAACTTAGTAGACTCAAAACAAAATCTTGCCCAGATCCCACTCCAGATCACATAAATCAGAATATCTGGGTATGGGTCCCCAGCTGTAGTCTTTTTTTAGAAGCTACCAGTCATTTATTATGCAGCCATGGTTGACAACTACTAATCAAAAAATGTGCTTTTTAAAAATGAATCAACTGGGAGTGGATGTGGCTCAAGCAGTTGAGAGCCTGCTTCCCACATAGAGGTCCTGGGTTTGGTTCCTAGTACCTCCTAAAAACAAAACAAAACAAAAAAACAAGCAACAAGCAAACAAAATGGAAAAACTAACTCAGGGTTGCTGATGTGGTTCAGTGGTTGAGCTCCGGCTTCCTACATATGAGATCCAGGGTTCAATCCCCAGCCCCTAGCATCTCAAAAAAAAAAAAGGAATCAACTATTTTGTGTACATGTTGTAATGACACATTGATTCTGAGTTTTTATTATGCAGAGTCTTACCCAAAAATTGTCTACTTTCTTGACTAGATTTTTAATGGAAGCCCTTCAATACCCTTATTCTTCCCCTCTTCTGTGTTCAATGAATAAGTAGCAATCGACATTCTGCAACAAACCTAACAAAATTGTTTTAAGCTGGTAGGAACTAAACATGTGCAGTCATAATTTTGCATACTAACAAGGCTAGCATTTTTGAGTACTTACTATATTCCTGGAGTTGTTCAAATCACTTGACCTGTATTAAGATATTTGCCACAAGTAACAATCCAATAACGTCTTTTGTTTGTTTGTTTGTTTTTCAGGAGGTACCAAGAATTGAACTCGGGACCTCGTACATGGAAAGCAGGTGCTCAAATACTGAGCTACTTATGCTCCCCAATGAGAGTTGTTTTTACTCATTTGTTTTTTCGTTTTTAGGAGGTACTGGGGATCGAAACTGGGACCTCATACATGGGAAGCAGGTGCCCAATCACTTGAGCTACATCTACTCCCCTAAGGTTTTTTTTTTTTTATTTTATTTTTAGAGAAGTTTAGATTTACGTTTACAGAAAAATTACACCAAAAGTATAGGGAATTCCCATATAAGCCCCTTCCTACACCCACACACAGTTAGTCCTATTATTAACATCTTAGATTAGTGTGGTACATTTTTTACAATTGATAAACCAATATTGAGGCATTGCTACAACTCAAAGTGTATAGTGTACATTATGGTTTACACTTTATGCTGTACAGTTCCATAGGCCTTGACAAATGCATAATGTCACATATCCGTCATTGCAGTATCACACAGAAGAATCCCAACGCCCCAAATATGCCCTGTTCCACCCATTCCTTCCCCTTCTCCCTTCTGAACCCCTGGGAACCCCTATCTATATATCAATTTTACAAGTGCTTCCACAATACAAGATAACATCCATAATAACAAATAATCTACTTTGGTCCACGGCCACACACACCCACAATTATTTATTCCCCAATCCAGGCTGAGAGGGGACCCAGATACCACAGGGAAGATGAAAAGGATTATCCCGTCCGCAGCTGCAAACACTCCCCATTTTGGAGATGGGACCTGTCAGTCATCATTGCTTTATTGATTGTCCAGGGTAAACCCAAAGAACTGGAGAATAGGAGTTGTCTGCTACTCTGTTGGGATTCAGGGCTCAACCAGCATTGGAACAGTCCAAAGATTTCAGTTTCTGTAAAGTATACTTAACTGGTACATTTAAAATAATGTTCAAATAAAAGGAGTGGAAGAATCATGATTAGGGGAATTACAAATGAGTATAACTAAGTTATATTGGGAAAATAGATTTTCTCATATTCCCAAATAGGGTCTGCCAAAGAGGTGTTGATTTCATGAGGCTGTGTGACTTACCTCTGTTGTCCATCTCTCCCAAGAGCCCTCGGGAGCACTCTTGTTTGAGTCTTTGTATACTGTGGCAGTTAGTGAAATCTGTTTGGGACCTGCATAAGTGTAATCTCCAGAAATGGCCTCCTGACTTAGTTTGAAATCTCTTAGCCATAAAAACTCTTTTTAATTTAATGTTTCCCCCTTTTGGTCAAGGTTTTTTTCCAAATGCATTGCTAGTTTGGAACAATCCCTTGGTGTCAGGGAAGCTCATGTCAGGAGGCATGTCTCATGTCAGGGGGAAGGTAGTGAGTTTACTTGCAGAATTTGGCTTAGAGAGAGGCCACGTTTGAGTAACAAGGAAGTAACTCTTAGACATTAATTATAATTAGGCAAAGTTTCATTTATGCAACAATAAGTTTCATATACATTCATACAAATAAACATTACAATCAAGGACTTGGCATATAGGCCTGTTTTCTTTTCTTATGCACAACTTATATATTCCAGGGATTTTTTGTCATTTTAATTCAAAAAGTAACAGGGCTTCCCCAGGATAGAAGTTTAATATTTTATTTGCTGCTCTGTGCACCTCTGTCTATTGAGAAAACATGCCCATGACAACAAGAATACATTTGTTTCCCATAGATGTATATTTTAGGGGCATTTCCCCCTTATATCACCCCACTATCAACACCCTATACTAGTAATGTAACTTTGTTATAGATTGTGAAGGAACATTCCTATATTTGTATTCCTATTAGAATCCTTGGTGACCCAAGAATTTGTTGAGTTATACAGTCGCCCATTTAATCCTCTAGCTAGACTTCATGGATGGGCCAAAACTTCCCCTTTCAACCTCGTTCATACTCACACTAAAGTGCTATTATTTACACTCACTGTGCCTCCATCACCTCAGTACATTCCCAAACCATTACAATCAACCAAATTGTAATTTCTGCAAAATTACAATTGCTCACCAAGTTCTACTCCCTTCCTATCTTCTAGCAACCTATATTCCAGACCTCCACGAGTCTGCTCACAATCCTTAGCTCATATCAATGAGATTATACAATATTTGTCCTTTTATGCCTGCTTATTTCACTCAACCTAAGGTCCTCGTAGTTCGTCCATGTTATTGCATGTGTCAATACTTCATTCCTTCTTACAGCTGAATAATATTCCATCATATGTATATACCACATTTTGTTTATCTATTCATCTGTTGAACACCTGGGTTGCTTCCCACTTTTGGCAATTGTGAATAATGCCACCATGAACCTTGGTGTGCATATATCTGTTTGCGTCCCTGCTTTCAATTCTTCTGGGTATATACCTAGTAGTGGGATTGCTGGATCCTACGGCAATTCTATACTTAGCTTTCAGAGAAAATGCCAAACTGTTCTCCAGAATGGCTGCACCATTTTACATTCCCACCAAGAATGAATGATTTTTCCTATTTCTCCACATCCTTGCCAGCACTTGTATTTTTCTGTTTTTTTTTTTAATAGCAGCTAGTCTCGTAGGTGTGTAAAGATATCTCATTGTAGTTTGGATTTGTATTTCCCTAATAAATAGTGATTCTAAGAATTTTTTTATATGCTTGTTAGCTATTTGTATTTCCCCATTGGAAAAATGTCTGGTCAAGTCTCATGCTCAATTTTTTAAAAATTATTTTTTATTTTTTATTTTTTTCAGCAAATCAATTTTATTGATACATATTAATAAAACATACAATTCATCCAAAGTGTATAATCAATGGTATTTGGTATAATCACATAGCTAGGAATTCATCACTTCAATCATTATTAGAGCATTTTCATTATTTAAATAATAATAATAAACAACAACAAAAAAACAGACAAACAACCAAGAAAATTCCTCACCTCTCAATCTCTGTATGCTTTCCCCACTGTACAGAGCTGGCGTTTCTGGCTAATCGATTCAAAGTGTATAATCAATGGCATTTAGTGTAATCACAATGTTGTGCATTCATCATCTCAAAAATTTTAGAACAATTTCATTAAGCCAAAAAGAAAGACTCCACACCCCTATTCCTTCCTTAGATCTACATAACCACTAATCTCATTTCATCTTTATAAATTGATTTATATTTACATTTCATATAAATGGCATCATACAATATGTAGTACTCTGTGTCTGGTCTCCTTCACTTAGTAAACGTGGGTTTTTTTTGTATGATATTAACATTTCATAGTATTAACTTACATTTGTTCAACTTCAAAGAAAAATATTTTTGTACATGTATTTCTACCCATATTCATATTTCACATAACATTTATATTTCACATAATATATTTAGTTCATAAGAGGGCAATCACACAGTATTTGTCCTTTTGTGTCTGGTTTGCTTCACTCAACATAATGTCCTCCTGGTGGATTCATTTTGTCATATGTTTCACGACTTCATTTCTTCTTACCACTGCATAATATTTCATCGTGTGTATACTCCACAATGCGTTTATCCACGCATCAGTTGATGGACACCTGGGTTGTTTCTAACTTTCGGTTCTCATGAATAACACTGCTATGAACATCGGTGTGCTCATATGTATTCGGGCCACTGCTCTCATTTCTTCTGGTTATATACCTAGCAATGGTATTGCCAGGTCCCATGACAAGTCTATATTCAACTTCCTTAGGAATTGCCAAAAGTCCTCCACAGTGGCTGTACCATTCTACATTCCCACCAACAGTGAATAAGTGTTCCTATCTCTCGACATCCTGTCCAGCATTTATAGTTTTCTGGTTTTTTAATAGCAGCCTGTCTAATTGGTATGAAATTATGTCTCATTGTAGTTTTGATTTGCATTTCCCTAATCACTAGTGATGTTGAACATTTTTTCATGTGTTTCTTCATCATTTGTATTTCTTCTTTGGACAATTGTCTTTTGCCCATTTTTTAATTGGATACTTTGTCTTTTTATTGTTGAGTTGTATGATCTCCTTATATATCATGGGTATTAAACCCTTATCAGATATGTGATTGCAAAATATTTTCTTCCATTGAGTCAGCTGCCTTTTCATTCTTTTAACAAACTCCTTTGAGGTGTAAAAGTGTTGAATATTGAGGAGGTCCCATTTATCTATTTTTTTTTTTTTCTTTTGTTGCTCACGCTTTGGGCTTAAGGTTTAAGAATCTACCGCCTACCACAAAATCTTGAAGATGTTTTCCCACATTTTCTTCTAGGAGTTTTATGGTTTTTGTTTTTATGTTTAAGTCCTTGATCCATTTTGAGTTAATTTTTGTATAAGGTGTGAAATAGGGGTCTTCTTTCTTTCTTTTGTATATGGCTATCCAGTTCCCCCAGCACCATTTGTTGAGTAGACTGCTCTGGCCAAACTGGTGGGCTTAACAGCCTTGTAAAAAAATCACTTGACTGTAGATGTGAGGGTAATTTCTGAGTTCTTGATTCAGTTCCATTGGTCAATCTCTTTTTTCTTATGCTAGTACCATGTGTTTTTACCTATGTAGCTAACTAATATGCTTTAGAGTCGGGAAGTGAGAACCCTCCAACTTCCTTCTTCTTTTTTAAGACATTTTTGGCTATTTGGGGCCCCTTATGATTCCAAATAAATTTGGTTATTGGCTTTTTGATTTCTGCAAAAAAGACTTGGGATTTTTATTGATTTGCATTGAATCTGTAAATCAGTTTGGGTAGAATTGACATCTTAATGATATTTAGTCTTGCAATCCATGAACACATAATGTCCTTCCATTTATTTAAGTCTTCCTCAGTTTCTTTTAGCAATGTTTTGTAGTTTTCTGAATACAGGTCCTTTATGTCATTGGTTAAGTTTATTCCTAAATATTTTATTGTTTTAGTCACTATTATAAATGGAGTTTTTTTCTGATTTCCTCCTCAGCTTGCACATCAGTAGTGTACAAAAACACTATTGATTTTTGCATATTAACCTTGGTCCCGCCACTCTGCTGAACTCCTCTATTAATTCTAGTAGCTTTGTTGCAGATTTTTCAGGATTTTCTAGACATAGGCTCGTGTCATCAGCGAATAGTGAAAGTTTTACATTTTCCTTTCCTATTTGGGTGCCTTTTATTTCTTTGTCTAGCCTAATTGCTCTAGCTAGAACTTCTAGCATAATATTGAATAATAATGGTAACAGTGGGCATCCTTGTCTTGTTCTTATCTCAGCAGGCAAGCTTTCAGTCTTTCATCATTGAGGACAATGCTAGCTGTAGATTTTTCATATATGCACTTTACCACATTGAGAAAGCTTCCTTATATTCCTTTCTTTTGGAGTGTTTTTATCAAGAAAGGGTACTGTATTTTATCAAATGCCTTTTCTGCATCAATCGAGAGGACCATGTGATTATTATTCTTCAATTGATCAATGTGGTTTATTACACTCACTGATTTTCTTGTGTACCACCCTTTTGTACCTGGGATAAAGCCCACTTGATCATGTTGTATAATTCTTTTCATGTGCCTTTGGTTTTGTTTACAAGTATTTTGTTGAGGATTTTTGCATCTATATTCATTAAAGATATTGGTCTGTAATTTTCTTTTTTTGTAGTATCTTTATCCAGTTTTGGTATTAGAGTGATGTTGGCCTCATAGAATGACTTTGGTAGCATTCCTTCCTGTTCAATTTTTTGGAAGAGCTTGAGCAAGTTTGGTATTAGCTCATCTTTGAATGATGGTAGAATTCACCTCGAATGCCATCTGGTCCTGGACTTTCATCTTTGGGAGGTTTTTGATGACTGTTTCAATTTCTTCACTTGTGATTGGTTTGTTGAGGTCTTCTATTTCTTCTAAAGTCAGTGTAAGTGGTTTATGTATTTGTAGGAATTTTTCCATCTCTCATCTACATTGTCTAGTTTTTTGGCATACAGTTTATAATATCCTCTTATGATCTCTCTTATTTCTATGGGATCAGTGGTGATATCCCACCTCTCATTTCTGTTTTTATTTATTTATGCCATCTCTCTTTTTTTTTCTTTGCCAGTCTAGCTAAGGGTTTGTCAATTTAGGTAGAATTGACATCTTAATGATATTCAGTCTTCCAATCCATGTATATGGAATATCCTTGCTTTATTTAGGTCTTCTTTGATTTCTTTCTGTAATGTTGTGTATTTTTCTGTTTACAAGTCCTTTACATCTTTTGTTAAGTTTATTACTAGATATTTGATTCTCTGAGTTGCTGTTGTAAATGGAATTATTTTCTTGATTTCCTCCTAAGATCTCTCATTATTAGTATAAAGAAACACTACTGATTTTTGCATGTTCTTCTTATATTCTGCCACCTTAATGAACTCATTTATCATCTCTAGTAGATTTGTTGTCTTTTTTTTTTCAGGACTTTCTATATATAGGATCATGTCATCTACAAATAGAGAAAGTTTTGTATAATAAAATTAGAAATGAGAGAGGGGACATCACCACTGACCTCACAGAAATAAAGAATATCATAAGGGGATACTATGAAAAATTGTATGCCAACAAGGTGGACAACTAAGATGAGATGGACAAATTTCTGGAAACACACAAGCAACCTACACAGACAAAAGAAGAAATAGAAGACCTTAACAGACCAATCACAATGGGAAGCAGATGTGGTTCAAGTGATTGGGCTCCCATCTACCATATAGGAAGACCAGGGTTCGATTCCTGGGGCCTCCTTGTGAAGGCAAGTTGGCCCAAGTGGAGAGTTGGCCCGTGCAGATTGCTGGCTCACGCAGGAGTGCTGACCTGCACAGAGTGCTGGTCCGAGTGGAGAGCTGGTGCAACAAGATGATGTAACAAAAGGAGACACAGAGGACAGACAATAAGGGATGTAGCAAACCAAGGAGCTGAGGTGGCGTAAGAGATTGAGCGCTTCTCTCCCACTCTGAAATGTCCCAGGATTGATTCCTGGTGCTGCTATAGAGAAGACAAGCAGACACAGAAGAATACGCAGCGAATGGACAGAACAGACTGCGAGTGTAAAACAACAGGGTGTGGGGAGAAATAAATAAATAAACACATCTTATTAAAAAAAAAAGTAATGACATTGAATCAGTCATCAAAAACCTCCCAAAAGAGAAAAGCCCAGGACCAGATGGCTTCACAGGTGAATTCTATGAATTATTCCGAAAAGAACTAACACCAATCCTTCTCAAACTCTTACAAAAATTTAAGAGGAGGAAATATTACCTAACTCATTCTATTACACTAATATCATACTAATACCAATGCCACATAAATATGCTACAAGAAAATTACACACCAATCTCTCTAATGAAGGTAGATGTTAAAATCCTCAACAAAATACTTGCAAACCAAATCCAACACATCAAATGAATTATACAACATGATCAAGTGAGTTTTATCCCAGGTATGCAAGGAAGTTTTGACTTAAGAAAAACAATTAATTTAATATACTACATTAACTGCTCAAAGGAGAAAAATTACATGATCATCTCTATTGATGCAGAAAAGACATTTGACAAAATTCAACATCTTTTCTTGATAAAAATACTTTAAAAAAATAGGAATAGAAGGAAACTTTCTCAACATGATAAAGGACAAGTATGAAAAACCAACAGTAAACAACATACTTAATGGTAAAAAGCTAAAGTCTTTCCCTCTAAGATTGTGTTAGAAGTTCTTGCTACATCACTTAAGAAAGAAAAAGAAATAAAAGGCATCTAATAAAAATTTTTTAGTCAGATATTAGTATTGCTACTCCAGCTCCTTTTCTATTACAGTTTGCATGGAATATCTTTTTCCAACCTTTTACTTTCAGCCTATTTGTGCCCTTGTGGGTAAGGTGAGTCTCTTGTAGACAACATACAGGTGGCTGATTGTTTTATCCTTTCTTCCAGTCTGTTTCTTTTGACTGGGGAGTTTAATCCATCAACTTTCTTTTTTTAAAGATTTTATTTATTTATTCATTTATCCCCCCCTTGCTGCTTGTGCTCGCTGGGTCAGCTAACCACACCATGCGGACGGGCTTGCCTTCACCAGGAGGCCCCGGGAACCGAACCCGGGGCTTCCCATATGTAAACTGGAGCCCTACTGATTGAGCCACAGCCGCTTCCCATCAACTTTCAACATTATTACTGTAAAGGCATTACTTACTTCATCCATTATATCTTTTGGCTTTCTGTTTACCTATATTACTAATAACTGTATTTTTACCTTTTCCATTACCCTTACTAATAATCTTCATTTATAAACTTTTCTCTAGGCCTTTCTCTCCTGTCCTTGCCTCTCAGATTGAAACAATCCCTTTAGTATCTTTTGTACTTCTGGTCTCTTGGTGACATACTCTTTTAGCTTTTGTTTATCTATGAAGACTTTAAACTCACCCTCAATTTTGAAGGACAGTTTTGCCATATAAATAATTCTTGGCTATAAGTTTTTCTTTTTCAGAACCTTTAATATATTATACCACTGTCTTCTTGCCTCCATGGAGTCTGATGAGAAATCAGTACCTAGTCTCACTGAGTGTCCCTTGTATGTGAGGAACTGCCTTTCTCTTGCTGCTTTCAAAATTCTTTCTTTATCTCTGGCATTTGACATTCTGAACAGTAGGTGTCTCAGAGTAGCTCTATTCAGATTTATTCTGTATAGGGTGCATTGTCCTTCTTGGATATTGATAGTTATGTTTTTCATAAGGGTTGGGAAAATTTTGACCATCATTTCCTCAAATATTTTTTCTCACTGTTTTCCATTCTCTTCTCCTTGTGGGACACCCATAACACATATATTTGTGCCCTTCATGTTGTCACTCAGTTCCCTGAGACCCTGCTCCATTTTTTCCATTCTTTTCTCTTTCTGTTTTCCTCTCTCTTCAAGTTCAGATGCTCTGTCCTCCAACTCATTTATTCTATCCTCAACCAATTCAAATCTACTATTATACACCTCTAATGTATTTTTAATCTCTTCCATTGTGTCTTTCATTCCATAAGATCTGTTACTTTTCTTTGCAAGCTTTCAAATTCTTCTTTGTGTTCAACTAGTGTCTTCTTAATATCCTTAGTCTCTTTAGCCATCTTGAATTTTTTAAGGATATTTGTTTTGCTATCAGTCATTAGTTTTCTCAAATCCTGTGTTTCATCTGAAGGTTTAATTTGCTCCTTAGGCTGGGCTATATCTTTCTCTTTCTTAGTATGGCTTGTAATTTTTTGCTGGTGTCTTGGCACCTGATATTTTTTATGTGTTTATTTTGTGCTTATTTTCTGTCTTTAGCCTATGGCTTTTTTATTGGCTTGCTTTTTGATAAAGCTCCTGTTTCTTCTCTGGGAATGTTAGCCTGTTCTGTTTTTTTTTTTTTTAATTTGCCTCTGTATATTTTTAATACTCCTTTTGTTTTCTCTTTCTGCTATTACCTTGAGGGCTATTTTGGTAGGAGTGTCCCCTTGGAGACAGCATTCCCAGCTCTAGTTTCCCAGTCAAAATAGGCCCAGGGGACCTATGAAGGGGGTATAGATTGATTCCCAGCCTCTGGGATCTGAGTTCTCTGATCACTTGCCACCCCCTGTGCTGGGCCTCCCCAGGTAAGCAGGGTTACTCTGAACACACTGTCTTGAGAGAGAGTGATCGGACTACTCATAGTTCCTCTCCATCCTGGGGTGAGTTGGTGATGAGAGTACCGCAGTTCTTTAAGGAGGGTGGGGTGGCTCTGCCAGCACTGACTGAGAGAGGATGTATGCTTTCTCTCCTTCCAGGGCCTCATTGGGGCTGAGTGTGCAGCAGCCCTTTAGGGTGGGCAGGGTGCTTTAAGGTGCTTGCACTGGCCCATGAAAGTGTTCAAACTGCACCCCATACTCCTGGGTATGGGGGCCTAAGTTGTGGCTTTCCAAACTGGGTGCACTGAATCTCATCCCTACTGTCCCGAGGGTCTGGTGTGTTTTTCAACCACCCCTGCTTCCACTCCTGCTAGGGGCAGAGATAGTCCAAAGGCTGCTGACTTCTTTGTGTTTAGGGCAGGTATAAACTTCAGCTGTGTTCAGGATTGGAATTCAGCTAACCGAATTTGCTAATCAACAGCCATAGTTGGTGCCAGGCCATTTTTCTTCCCCTGATTTTTGGAAAGAGTGCTTCTGCTTCCAGCCAGGGAGTGGGTCCTGGGGCTTCCTAACTTGCCATTGGGGGATGGCAACCACCTCTGCAATGTAGCAAAATCTACTCAGGAATCTTCACTGTAGCTTGTCAGTCTCCTCTTCCTGCTCTTCCCTGGATGGTACACTGTGTTCTTCTGGTCTCCAATCCTGACTGATTACTAGACGCTCTGTGGGGAGAACTGATTGTTAGAGCTTCCTACTCTGTCGCCATCTTGGGCTGCGCCTCCCATCAAATAAGGTTTTTACAGATGAGGGAACTGAAACCCAGAGAAGTTAAGTACCTTGATAAGGTTATAGAATTGTTAAATTAAAGAGCAGGAATCAGAAGTTAGGAGTCAGAACCATGGAACCCATATTCTTAACTGCTCCTCAAGTTCATATCTTGTAATTAAGATAATTTTGGGAGTCAAGTAGAGAATGAAAGAATTTGGTTTATATTCTTAAGACTTTACTATCCCTATACCTAGAGAATACCAAATAGAGCTCTCATGATGTTCTGAGAATATTTAGATTCATTTAAAATCTCCAGGGGGAAAAAATAAAATAAAATAAAATCTCCAGGGGTATCATCATACTGAAAAGGAGTGTAGTTATCAATGTGAATACTACAATTTGTTACCTAACACGTGTCTTAAGTAATTAAACCAGAGACAAACTACATGGACCATTTATCATTCTATTATGTTTTTGGAAGTGGTACTGAAAGACCTCCCTCCCTTCTTTTTTGGGTTTCAATCCTAGCTAGTCTTTAGAATCAACTGGGGAGCTTTGAAAAATACTGTTGCCAAGGATCCACCTCCCAGAGAAGCTGATTCAATTGGTCTTGGATTGGGGCCTAAGCATGGACAATTTTGTAAGCTTCCACAGATGATTCTAATGTTTTACCAAGGTTGTGACCCACTGCTCTCACACTAACCACAAAAGGTAAGAAATGTTCATCGAGCATCACTAAGTTCACTTAATATACATTTTTCTTTGTTTTTAAAGACGCTTTAGATTACATAAATTTTACATTGAAAATAAAAGGGATTCCCATATACCCTACCTCACCCCCCTCCCACACTTTTCCTCATTAAAAGCATCTTTCATTAGTGTGGTACATTTATTACAATTGATGAATACCTATTGAAACATTGCTACTACCCATGGCCTATAGTTTACATTATGGTTTACACTTTGCACTGTATAATTTTATAGGTTTTTGACAAAATGTATATTGGTCTGTATCTGTCATTGTGATGTCATGCAGAAGAACAATTCTAATGTCCCCAAAATGCCCCATGTTCTACTTATTCTTCCCTCCCATACCCTCAGAACCTCTGGTGACCACTGTCTTTATATCAATGATACAAGTTCTTCCATTGCTAGAATAATCGTAAGTCTACTTAAGTCCATAGTTGCATTCCCCCTTATGTTTGTTCACTCTTCAGTCTTGAGGATTTGGGGATGGTGATGCACACTCTGCTTCCGATTGAGAAAAAGCTTATATCCCATGGAGCAGATGGGTGAATCTGTCTTGCTTGCAGTAGTAGATATTCTCTGTTTCTTGGGATGGGCGTTGTCCATCATCATCTTTTTTGTTAGTTGTCCTGGAACTAGACTAGAGTTCAATGAACTGGTGAGTAGGTGTTGCAACTCTGCTGAGATTCAGGGTGCAAACAGCACATGAACAGACCAAAGATTTAAGTCTCTGGGACATATATTTAACAAGTATTGTGCTAATTGTAGGTTCAAATAGACTCATTTGTAGGAAAATTATAAATGAGCCTAACTCTGATATATTGGGGAGATAAGTTATCATATATTCCAAGGTAAGGCCCACCGAAGGGGTGCCAATTTCCTGGAGTTGTCTGCCCTGCCTATACTGTCTAGATGTTTCTAGAGCCCTCAGGAGCACCCTTGCTTGAGGCAATTTTTACTGTGGCAGTCCATGAAATCCTCCTGAGACTTGCATAAGCATTCTTAATACTCTTGTGTTGTTTGAAACTGTGAATGTACTTTAGGTCAATGGTAGTTTATATAGACCTTAATAACTTATGCTTTCTAAAATTGTTATATTTTATGGAGCTCATATTCTATATTACACAATCAGTGGATAAGTAGAATAGAGTATGAGTTTTTTCGAAAATGCAGTACCTTAAATAACCATTAGGAAAATATGTGAATTATGCAGCTTTTATGGATTTTTCATAAATGAATGTCAAAACTTTTTTCAAAGTCTTTTAAAAAACAGAATTTACTGGCAGTGAATCCATCAGAATGTATTTAATCCAATAATAATCTTTCTTTGATTATGAAAAGCAAAGGTTCCTGCTTGGGAATGTCAGGATGGACGTTTTTCTTCTTCCAGGGTTTGAGTCAATTTAGCTGTTCTCATGTAGGCACTCCTATCTCTAAATGAGAAGCTTTCTCTATATTAGATTGGAGGGAAAATCTGAATCTCATGCTTTTATAATTACAATAGTATGGGGCACATAGTAGATGTTCAATAAATACATTTTGGCAGTTGATTGTCCTCCAAAGTTATGACAACTACAGGGAATACTGGAAGACAATGCCTATAGGTCTAGAGGAAATATTTTCAATTTATAGTCCACATTAAAATAGTTTCTTCTGTATTGTCAAATAATTCTTTATATCTTCTACTTTAATCAGTTTCGGGTATCTGAATATGCCTATCAATAAATATCTTAACTTTGTGTGCATTGTGGTCTTGGTACAGGAGTGATCACTCTTAATATAAGCCTCCTTAAAATTTCATGAGAGTACAAGATTAGATATAGAATCAATTCCTGTGTCACATATACATATTGAATGAAAGTAAGCTATTGGATGTAATGCATGTAAGACTGTCCATTGTTGACCTTTTGGAGTTTATATAGACAATGTTTGTCCAATAACAATATGGTTATCTTCATGAACAAAAGTTTTCAGAAATTGCAGCAAAGACACCCATTCAGAACTAAGTCAGATTTATACTACAGAACACATTTAGTGGCTTCCTTATTTCTTTGTTTATGTATGCGGCACATCTTTTAAAACATTGGGTAATTTGGTGTTATATTCTTGCACACCATTAAACCTGTGTATTAAGGATGGATGCACAAGGGAACCCAGGGCAATGGCTAGACTTTATAGTGTGATTTTTTAAAGGTTGCATATTTACCTGGCTTATGAGCCAGAGGCAATCTAAATTAAAATCAGTGCAGAACAAAATAAAAGGGAGGTACTTAAGAATGCTATTCTAGCTTTCATAGATGCTAATATAATGCCATGATTTAATTATTAGTGGGCCTGAGATGTGTTTCACTGTTATTTTTGTTTTCAAAACATGCTTTCTTCTGTGTTCTGACTCTTTCTTAGAATCTGAAGTGAGGTGATTCAGGAAAGGGAATTTGATTTAGTTTGTCTTTGCTTCAGTGCTTTGATTCCTTTGACCTAAAATAACTTACATGAAGAACATGGTTGTCCTTAACCATATCTACTGTATTCTGTTAGCGCTGCCCTTCTAGGGTCCTTAGAAAACAGAGTTGCTCCTGGAGCCTGGAATCAACTTTAATTGTTGCCTTCTGCATACCAAAATGGCATTGCTCATTCCTGCTGGTGAAACATTGGCTACAGTTGTTTTTCCTAGTTGTGGAGTGTACCTACCTCAATTTTCTTTTCAGCTCATGGTAATCTAGAGCATGTTATGTAAGATGGCTGCCAAGAATATACTAGAGAGTGCTTAAGAGCATGGGCTCTGGAGCCAGAGCTTGATGTGAAACCCTGGATAACATTAATGAGATCACGTAGCTTCTCTGTGCCTTAATTTCTTCCCCCCCCAAAATGGGTATAACAATGTGCCTGTCTCATAGGGTTGTAGTAAGGATTAAATTATTTAATACATGAAAAGCACTAATAACTGCAACAGAGTAAGTACTATATAAGTACCTTACTTTTATGATAATAATACAGGAAAGCATCTCATGACCTTGACTTCAACACCTCTGCCTTTCAATCATTACCAAAAATAGAAAAGTGTCTTTCAAACTGTAGATGGCAACTCATTAGAGGGCTGGGAGATCAGTTTTGTGGATTGTAGCCTGTATTGTTTTTTAGTTGAAATAGAACAGAAAATATGTAAGTGTATCAAACATAGGGCAAGTATGGTGCCATGAAATGTTCGGTTCATCAGCATGGGGCATGACTCCTGGGGATCAGCCTCCCTGGCACCAAGGGACTGCTACTGAGCACCAAATAGCAATGCAACTGGAAGAAGATATTGAATAAAAGGGGGAAAAGGTAAAGACAAATGAGTTTACATGGCTAAGAGACTTCAAAGTGAGTCAGGAGGTCATCCCAGAGGTAATGCTTATTCACATCTCAGCAGGATCTCGTAGCCTTCCAAAGTTGATACTATTCCAAATAGTGGGGCTCCTGAGGGCTCTGGAGACACCCAGGTCCTATGGTCACGGTGGATAGCTCCGTAGTTTGGTGCCTTGCCAGTGGGCCCCAATTTGGAGTTTGTGTTCCTGAGAGTGACAGAGTTGGACTCAATTATGTCTTCCCTGCACATGGCTCATCTGTCCCTTCCATCTAAACCTATATTTGGTGCTGGAGTTTGTAGGTCTACATTCAGAGACTCAAGTCTTTGGGCTGTCCATGTGCCACCAGGACCCAGAACCTCGGTGGACCTGCAACACCTACTCTACAGCTCATTGGGCTCAGCCAGGACAACTGGTAGGGAGATGATGATGGACAACAGCTGTCTCAGGGAACGGAAAGGGTCTGCTCCTGCAGGCAGTATATAGTCCCATCCATCTTCCCCATGGGATATAAGCCCTCTTTCAATTGGAGGTGGAGTGGATGTCACCATTCCAGAATCCTCAGGATTGGAGGAAGAGCCATGGACTAAGGTGGATTTACTGGTATTCTACTATAGACATATTGTGATTCTAGCAATGGAAGAAATTACAACATTGATGTGGAGCCAGTGGCCACTAGAGGTTCTGGGGGCAGGGAGAGGGAAAAACAGTTCTAATACAGGGGCTTTTTTGGGACTTGGGAATCTCCCTGAGTGACATTGTAATGACAGATATAGGCCATTTTACATCAGCATATACCATGCAGAACTGTGTGGGAGAGAGTGTGGACTACAATGTGAACTATGGTCCATGCTCAGTGGCAAAGCCCCAGGATGCGTTTATCAACTGCAATGAATGTGCCACACTAATGAAGGATGTTTATGTGGGAGGATGTGGGAGGTGTGGGGAATGGGGCATATGGGAATACCTATATTTTTTGTGTAAAATTTATGTAGTCTAAGTATCTTTTAAAAAATAAAAAAAAAAATTTTAAATGTTCAATTACGTGTGTGTATGTGTGTCTATAATGACACACAATTTGAAATGGATTTTCTACATTATATACATCTTACCTCTCTTACTAAACCAAAGGGAAGAGTAAAGACTTCACAGAATTTACAACCCTTTATCCAGTCCCAACATACCCAAGGTGCATATCATTTCCACTGATAACTATGACTCACTTCAGGAACAACTCTAAACCAGTTATCTTTGTAGAGGAATGAGATTGAAAAAGGCCCCCCCACAAAAGTCTTTGATATGTGTCCCTGTGGGAGTTGGAGGTGAAAGGGCAGAGGGGCCTTGCATAAATACCCTGCACTTTTCAGAGTCACTGCATTAGACTGTAAGCTCCTCATTATGCAGTACCCATCTCTGTATGTTTTTCTAGTGCCCTGCACATTGGAAATGTATAATACATATTTATCTAATGCATTGCGAAGATTCACACAGACCTGTACTTAAAGAATGCTGATGACACTTAAATTCATTTGTTAAATAGATCTTATCAAACAACAACTACTGGGGGCAAAATATGTTTTACAAACAATCTGATGCAAAAGAAACGAGTTGTCAAATATGGGCATTAGTGAGCAGTTGAATATTTCAGAAAAAAACACACAACAAACCTTGTTTCTTCCTAAAGATGCTATTCTTATGATGGATGTTAGAAGCTCTCCTTTGCCAGACAGTTTCCAGATATGACATTACTAAAGTCAGCAATTTGTCTGCCTGCTATCTTGGCTTGATACAAATACAGGTGTATTTTGCTTTAGACAACAGATAAATGCACGAGGAGCACTTATTATTTGCAAGAACATTTATGAAAAAATCTTTAAAGTAAAAGAACTTTCTGAATTGTGAATAACTTTTGACAATTTCTCAAAATTTACCCCTCTACTCACCATAAAATTATCCCCATATCTCATCACTGTTTGATTATAAATGAATTCACATTTATGAGAATCATACAACTTCAACTGTCTCATGTCCTTGCCTGAAGGACCCTCCTTCAAAGTTCTTCCAAGGTATGTCTTAGACTTCCCCAAAAGATACTTTGTGTGTCTTCACAGAAGATCCTTTAAAGATCTTCCCTTAAAGTTGCTCTGATGTCAAGAAGATGTCAAGGTGATGACCCTTGTCTCTGCTACTGTCACCCTCATGAGAATGTGGCTATTTGTGTCTAGGGTAGATCCCCAAGTGCTTCCAAAAGGGAAAGCCTGGATACAGTCAGGCACTGCTGTATTCCTGCAGTTTCTTCTGCATTGGGACCGTGCTGCCCTCCATGAGAAATGGAAAGATTGTCCCTCCCTCCAAACTGGATCAAATTACAAGATATTAGGTTTCATGCTGGGCTGAAACCTTTGGTGTCCTGTGTCTGAATCCTTTGAAAAACACCTTCTTTGGCTTTTGTCTGAAGCTCTTTTCTCTTTCGGAGTGAGGAGGCAGGAGTACATGGGACTGGTAGAGCCAATGTCTTCACTGGGCACCACAAGCTGATACCCAGGCTTCAAGAGCTTTTCAAGGGCATACAAACATGTTTGTGTTTGGAACCTTAGAAAAACTCCTAAAATATCAAAAGCCAACTGAAACATCAACATGAACGTTTACAAAATGTAACCTTGTAAGAATATGATTCTGGAATGAGACTACTTGTGCTATGTCACTAAAGACTGATTTTCCTCATCCATAAAATGGGGATAATAATAGTACCTACCTCATAAAGTTGTTCTTAGGATGAAGTGAGTTAATGAAAAGTGTTCTAAATTGTGCATGGTACATCATGTTTGCTCAATAAATGTTACCTGCTAGTATATTAAATTGTTATCATTGGAAAACAACTTTTAAATTTGTTATTGTGACCTCACAAGAATTCCTAATTATGAATAAAAGTGTAGAATTATCATAGCTAATTATAAATTAATGAGTTTTCCAAATTAAGTTAATGTTTAAAGCAATATAGCAAAACAGATTAATGCAAAATATGAGTGCCTTTAATATATTTGATATATTATAGGGTAGGGCCTCCAAAAGTGGAAGTGCATATCTTTCACTACTGTCTTGACATTCCCTAGTGTTGTGTGTGTGTGTGTGTGCAGGGGTGGAGAAGGCAACCAGGACAGCCATTTTGTTTTGAGGGCATAATTTCTAATATTCAACTTCTCTTAACTTAGACACAGAATGGACCCTTGGTCCAGATCATAATTTCTAAGGAAACAAAATATTACATTCTTTCACTAGAAAAGTCTCCAATTGAAATTCTGTTTAAGTGTCTAAAGTTCCAAAGATCAGGGTTTCAGGATTCTAAAAATGATTGATGACATCTTAGATTGCTAGTTCTCAGAAGAGTTTTGAAAGGTTAAAAGGCAAATCTCTAATTGAATACTCACCAAATGCCAAGATAAAATAAACGGGATGGAGAACAAAGCTAAGAAAATGGCAAAATAATGGGGAGAACCATCTATGTTTTTACAGGCTTTGCATGATGTCCTTTTAATTGTAATAAATAAAATGCTGGTCATAGTTTACAAAGCACTTTCAGATATATTGTCACTGGGTGATTACATTCACATTCCTTCTTGAAGTTGAAAATAACACAACACTAGGATAGAATATTTTTGATTGCTTATAACAAAGCAGGAACTATTTTAATCCCATTAAGCTCATGACATCCCTATAAGGCTGCTCCCATCACTAGCTAAATTTTGCAGATGAGCAAACTTGGGGGCATTGCCCTAAGTCAGGCAGTGGTGGAGCTTCAACCTGAGCTCAGGTCTCCTAGTAACATGTCCAGTGTCCTTTCCTTTAATGCACCAACCTGAAACCTTTAAAAGTAATCAACTATTAGGGGTTCTTTTGCTGTAATGATACTAACTTTCTTCTGCTGTTACATAATCACAGGATTAAAGAAGCCATTGAGTCCATCCATTTCTTCCAGGCATGACAAACTAGAAATCGTTCTTGAGACACACAAACCCATCTTGTTTTTAGAGATGTCAAGAGGAAGAAATTTCACAACCTTCAATAATAACACCCAGGATATGGAGGAGAACTTCTTGTAGAGCTGTAGCCTTATTGTAACATTCTTAGGGCAAGAGGGAAATCTTATTAAAATTCCATTTTATGCCATTGAGAAGTGCAAAGAGGACTCTAATCCAATGCTATTTGTTACTAAATATCAAGACTTTTGAGAGAACTAAAATTTGATAAAACTTATATAATTCTGTTTTGAGATTAGCAGAGATGAAAAGTGCTATGGGCTTTCAACAAAAGCACCCCTGTCTAATTCATAAATAATTAATCTTAAGCCTCCACTGGACTCCATAGAATGTGTTCACCACAGGGCAGTGGTCATGTTTTGGTATGGTCTGTGAAGTAAGTATGTTTTTTATACTTTTTATATTTTTAAGGGGTTAAAAATCAAAAGAAGTGTATTTTGTGGCATGTGAAAATTATATAAAACTCAAATTTCATCTTCCATAAATATTTATTGGAACACTGCCACACCCATTCTTTTACATATTGTCTATGGCACCTTTCACTATAGAAGGGCAGAGTTGAGTTGTGGAGAAAGAGACTCTGGCCCTTTAGAGAGAAAAGTTTGCTGTTCCCTGGTAGAGAGAAAAAATGGAAACAAATACGCTTATCTTTCATCCACTTCGTTTCATTCAGGTAAAAGTGGGCATGAAGCATTTAGAAACAGTAAGGTTCTGTCATCTTTAAGAACTTATTGGGCCCTTAACATGAGCTCTGCCCAGAATCAGTTATATTCAGGCAGCCCTGGTCCCAGAAGAGTTCTTGTCCATACAACTCTCATGCAAACCACAGCTAGGAGCCTTTGACATTGCTTGACAGAGTTGAGAAGAAATGCATGTGACCTTCGGTATACTCAGTGCTCTTGACAGATTGGGGTATATGAATTATATGTATGTAAGTTTCTTTTCATTGTTCACTTTTACAGTTTTATATCTGGTGTCTTCTCTGGTTACTGATGAGGTCTCCATTCCTCTTTGGGCAAAGCCCCTAGCAGATGAATACTACATGACATTTGTGTCTAAAGAAAATTAATTAATTTTGAGTTAAAGATATACCTGAATTTTTACATCTCTAAGTCCTGCAACTATGTCTACCATCTCCTCTGTTAAATGCCAGGATTAGTGCTGGGCCTCAGAATATAGGGATGAACAAAAACACAGCCTCTGCCCTTAAGGAGTTCAGAGTCCAGAGAAAGAGGGAGACATAGATATTCAATGTACTCATTGCCCTGCTTAACTTCTAAATGCTTCCTGAGAAGAGAGAAAAGGGAAAACAATGACATTGGCCTGGGAAATGGCACTGGGGATAAGTTTTAGAGTTTCAATAAAATTGTACCATGGAGAGGGAGCGTGAGGGGAGATGGAAGGATCACCAGAAATTTGGGACAGCATTTAAAAACTTATGGGAATGTAAAAAGTCCTGTACAGACCTAGACATGGTCAGTGGTTCTGTGTGGCTATAGTGCTCAGTGTGTGCAAATTGAAGGGTCGTGAAAAGAGGAGAAAATGAGGGAAAGTGAAATGGAGGAGAAAAGTGAAAGGAAGATGAAGCTGGGAAGAGGAAAATTGGAACCAGGTTATAGAAGGCCTTGAATGCCAGGATAAGGAGTTTAGACTTTATTGCATTGGTGGGGGGAAAAATAACTCTCAAAGAATTTTAAGCCTAGGCATTATACAATTTGATTTTGGAATCTGTCCTAACATTCAAAATAATGGCATTGCCATATTATGTTTTATTACAGTGTAATGGTTGTATCATTAGTTTTTTTACTAGGTTATAATGCTGTAATAAACATCTCCAAAATCCTAGTGTTTTATGATAGCCAAAGGCTGTTTCTCATTAATGTTATGTGTCTTACATGGATTGACATTGGATTTGCTCTGGTCTTTTTTATTTTTTTTTTTAGGGATCCAGGCTAAAGGAGCAACCCTTATGTGGGACATCTGATGGCAGAACCAGATGGTGGCTCTTAAAGCTTTCCCTTGTGAAATGGCATGTGCTACCTCTATAAATTTTTTTATTGGCCATAGCATGTCATATATCTAAATCAAGCAGTGGGAGTATAGTATAATAATCTCACAGTGAGAGGATCAAATATTAGAACAAACATATAATCCAGCAGAGT
Source organism: Tolypeutes matacus (assembly GCA_026826555.1). Classification (NCBI taxonomy): domain Eukaryota; kingdom Metazoa; phylum Chordata; class Mammalia; order Cingulata; family Chlamyphoridae; genus Tolypeutes; species Tolypeutes matacus. The sequence goes on along the minus strand of JAKSZT010054138.1, from coordinate 8,325,042 downwards.
GTTATATATACAGACTAGTGCCAGACTACCTGGATTCATTTCCTAGCCCCGCTACTTACTACCTATGTAACTTTGGCAACTTACTTAACCTCTCTGTAAGTGTTACTATTAGAATAATCTTAGTAAAAAGTGGCAATGGATATTTATATCTGTGCATACAACACTTGCCTTTAAACTGATTCCTATCCTTATACTCCGTAAAAAGCCTTGCCAAGTCCTGGAACTCTTGTGCTCCCATAGCCTTTATAAATGTACCACATTAATGAAGGATGTTGTTAATGTGGGTAAATGTGAGCAGTGTGGGGAGCGGGGCATATGGGAATCCCCTATATTTTTTATGTATCTTGTATGTAATCTAAATATCTTTTTTAAAAAATAAAACATTTTAAATATCTAGATTTCAATAAATCCATAAAACTGAAAAAATAATTATACCAAGCTAGATCACAAATAGCTCAAAATGCAAAAATCAGGATAGAATTGCTTTCATAGCTCCCCCACCATGTCTAACAGAGTGCTTTGCTTGAAGTAAGCCGTTGACACATATCTGCTCTGCTGAATGGACTTAGATCTGCTGAGGCTCTTTGGGAAGCTACTAATAGCAGCGATTTGAGACTTGCATTCAGATAGTTCTTAGATTGGCAAAGTCAGTGACTAAAGTGTTTTAGGACATTGAGAGTGAAAGGACTCCTTCAGGATCCTGATACCAGCAACTGACATTCATATGGCTCTTCTGTGTGTGAGGCATTTTACATATACTATCTCATTTAAATTGCACAACAACCCTCCAAGGCAAATCTTGCATCATACTTACAGTACAGGCAAGGAAACTGAGGCACAGTGATATTAAGTGATTTGCCTCAGGTCATATAACTGAGAAGTAGTAGAAGCAGGGTTCAAATCTTGAGAGGTTAGCTCCATAGTCCATGATCACGACTCGATTCCTCCCTGTAGCAGCAGTCATCAGAAAGTGAATATTAGAACCAGAGGGGCCCTCTGAGAGCTTCATCTAGGCCAGGAGTTTTCAAATTGTGCTCTAAACAACCCTAAATTCTTGTGAAGGTGCCTCAGGAAAATGCAAACTCTCAATTACCATTTTATGGATAGTTAGGACTACATCTGTAATCTGTAAACTATTCTTGTAAGATCAAAAGAGCTTCACTTCTCTCATTGGCCCATGTTATAAATAAATATGCTTCAAATGTACCACACTAGTGAAGAATGTTGTTAATATGGGAAAGTTTGGGAGGGGGAGAGAGCAGGGCATATGGGAATCCCCTACATTTTTTATGTAGCATTGTATTAGTCAGCCAAAGGGGTGTTGATGCAAAATACCAGAAATCTGTTGGCTTTTATAAAAGGTATTTATCTGGGGTAGATGCTTACAGTTACCAGGCCATAAAGTATGTTACTTCCCTCACCAAAGTCTGTTGCCATGTGTTGGAGCAAAATGGCTGCCAACATCAGTGAGGGCTCAGGCTTCCTGGGTTCCTCTCTTCCAGGGCCTTGCTTCTCTCCGGGCTCAACTCCTGTTCTATCTCCACAAGACCAGTGGTAGACTATTAGGCGAATGGCCTGTTTCTCTTCCCCGGGCCTTTTCTCTTTCCTCATGACCAAGCTCCCGGGGCTCCAGCTCAAAAATTTCCTCCTCCTTTCTCTGCTGTGCAGTTTCTCTGTGAGTCCCCATCCACCAAGGGGGCGGGGACTCAACATCCTACTGACATGGCCCAATCAAAGCCTTAATCATTATTTAATCAAGTAAAAGCAAAACTTCTGAATCCAATATAATCTAATATACCCAGAGGAAAAGACCAATTCACAAACATAATCCAATATCTATTTTTGTAATTCATAAACAATGCCAAACTGCTACAAACTTTTATGTAATCTAAAGTTTCTTTAAAATAAATAAATTAATAAATAAAAATATCATAACTTTAAACTTCTAAAATTAATAAAATATTACCTGCATTTGTTTTGTTTTGTTTTATGTTGGAGTGCTATGTAAGAGTTTATTCAGAAAAAGGGGTCTCTTGCAATACAAGCTGAAATCACTGATCAATTCTCACTTCTTTCCTTGACAGTTAAAGAATTTGAAGACTGAGAGAGGGTCGTGATGGGTCTTTACAACTAGGCTTTCAGACCAGGACTCTTGACTCTCATTTGCTGGTGTTTCTGCTGCACCATGCTGCTTCATTTAGTAAAATACTACATTCAGTCATACGCAACATGTTACAGCAAGAAATGACCAAGTCAACTCATTATTCCTTTGTGTCTAGTGTGAAGCTCTAAGAGAAAGATCCATTTTCATAAAATTGAATTGAACAATCTGTTTGGGTTTTCTTTATCTTACTCTAGGGTTTTTTGTTATTATTATTATCAATAATATTTTAGTACCTCTCATGGAGTCTGGAGTGGATTCTTCAGTTTTATATTATACTGTATAGATGGCTTTTCATTTTATGCTGCAATATTTATAATAAGTGCATAGGTGTTAAAAATTAATGAAGAATAAATAATATCCTAACAATGAGCTTGGTTAGGTAGAATTATCCACTAAGGAATGGGACTGTGAAAATTTGTATTAAATGTCTTGATTAGAGCAACATTTTAGCTAGTTTTGTCTGATCAGTTTTTAAAAGAAGTGATTACATGCCTTGAAAAATTCTAGATCATTTACCCTTTATCATGACACCACACAGGCTAATAAAATGGATCTTTTCAAATACAGCAAGCAAAAATTTAGTCATATGGGGAGCAGATTATAGCCCAGTGGTTGAGTGCCTGCTTCCCATATATGAGGTCCTGGGTTCAATTTTTGATACCTCCTAAAAAAATGTGGTCACATGGTGTAGTGGATAGGGATTTAATAGCTAGCCTGTCACTTACTAGCTCTGTGACCTAAAGCAAATTAACTTAGCTGAGACATTGAGGCTCAGTTTCTATACCTGTAAAATGTAGAATAAAAAAATAAGTAAATTAAAACACTGTATTACATTTTCCTTAGGGCTCTTGTGAAGATCGAATTAGATATGTGTGGAAATATATTATGAATATCTAAAGTGCTAAATAAATGGATTATACTTTTAAATGTTGAGAGATATCAAAAGCTACCCAACCTATTAGTTTGCTTTGCCACAAGTGACTCCATCTTTCTTTGTGCTCTATTGTCTGACGACCCTGGAAATTGAACCATTGTGTTGAGTGTTTTAGGACCCAAAATATCAGGACCCTTTGTTGGGGATTGAATCATGATCCCATATGTTTAGTTTGCCAAAGGGCTGCTGATGCAAAGTACCAGAAATGGTTTGGCATTTATAAAGGGGATTTATTGGGGTAAAAACTTAAAGTTCCAATGCCATGAAAAGTCCAACTCAAGGCACCTCTCTTTAAAGTCAGCTGCCATGTGTTGAAGCAAGATGGCAGGCAATCTCTGCTTAGTCTCTGCTTTCCCCTCTGGGCTGTACCATTTCCCAGACCTCAGCTGTGGGCAACCAGGCATAGGGGTTGTCTCTTATTGGGCTTCCTCTCTCAGGCTTGACTGCTCCACTTTCTTCTTGAGTTCAGCTGTGGGCTATCAGACTTATGGCTTATCTCTGCCTTGGCCTCAGCTCTTTGAGCCTCTCTTTTCTCTCACATGGTAGGATCAAATATGGCAAAGCTCCCTTTTCCTGTGTGTCTACATTTATATCAGACCCAGCAAGAGGGCGGAGACTCAACCTGAGTCACGCCTCACTGATGTAGTCTAATTTGAAAGGGTCTCACACCCACAGGTATGAATTAGTTCACTAACCATCTTTCTCTTTTGGAGATTTATAAAAGAATTTTAAACTGAAACTGTCACACCATAAAGGACATGTTCAAGTACTAACCCCTAGTCCTGTGGGTGTAAATAGGATCTTTGAAGATGTTATTCGTTAAGCTGAGGCCAAACTGAATGCAGGTGGGTCTTAATCCATTATGACTGGAGTCCTTTTAAGGGGATGACTGAACCGGACGGGAAACTAGAGGTGGAGACAGAAAGAGGTAGATAGCCATGTGACAGAGGCAGAGACTGAGCCACTGCCAGAATACTATAGTCATTTGAGAAAACATGGCATGCTAATACCTTGATGGATTTCTAGCCTCCAAACTATGAGACAATGAATTCCTGTGGTTTAAGTCAACCAGTCTGTGGTATTTGTCATAGCAGTCCTGACAAACTAAGACACCTTTCTTCATATGTCTTGTATCTTTGAGGAGCTTGCAGAGCTATCAGGATTTATATCCTGTACCTAAAATTTTGGCTTATGTTGATTTTGCTAATGAAGTTCCATAAACCTGTCATTCTGGATACAGTTTGTATAGTACACCATATGTTCACTCACCATGAATAAGAGAAGATTATGGAAGACAGGCTATTCAGATGACCGTGCAGAGTGGTTAGACTAGATAATTCACTTAAACAACATTGTTCCCTATTTTGCGTGGTATATATTGGGACCTAAAGCAGATGGGGACAAAAGATACAAAAGTATTTTAAGAGCACTGATTTTTTAGGCTTTTCCCCCAGCTGGTTGACTTCACTGTTAAATTATGGCATTACCTTGGCCAAGTACTGTTTCAACTATAACTTTCAAATGTATTGGATTAAATCTTCTGGCCTTGTAGTTTCAGAGACACAAGAATAACTTGCATGCTCAGGATACAAGGGACACTTTGGGTAGTCTTTACATCCTTTATTTACTTTGGCCATTGCTAAGCTGGTGATGGATTTCCATGTGCCCTATGATGCATTGTTCTGGGCTCTCTCTCTAGGCTATTGTCACTTCAGAGAACACGAAAATCTCTGAGCCCACTCTACCATCACTTTCTTTTTTTTTTCTTCTTCTTCTTTTTTCTTTTTTTATTTTTTAATTTTTATTGTGGGTAAAAATCAAATTTTTCACAATACATACCGATATTTGTAAAATGGTATATAAATATATATGCATATATGTGCATTTGCTTACATAAATGTTATTATATATATATATATTTTTTTTTAAGTGCTTAGATTACCTAGATATTACACAGAAATTACAGGGATTCCCATGTTCCCCACCTCCCACACCTCCCACAACCTCCCACACAAACATCCTTCATCAATGTGGCCCATCACCCATAATGGCTATACACATCCTGGGGCCTTGCCACCAAGCATAGACCACAGTTCACATTGTAGACCACACTCTCTCCCACACAGTTCTGAGTGGTGTGTGCTGATTTAAAATGGCCTACATCCATTGCCACAACGGTACTCAGAACAACCTCCAAATTCTAAAGAAGCCCCTGTATTTCAACTGTCCTTCCCCTCCCTGCCCCGAAAGCATCCAGTGGCCACCGGCTCCACCTCACTGTTATAATTTCTTCCATTGCTTGGATCACAATATGTCTACAACAGAATACCAGTAAGTCTGCTCTAGTCCATAGCTCTTCCCCCAAACCTGAGGGGACTGGGATGGTGATGTCCACTCCACCTCCAAGTGAGAGAGGGCTTATATCCCATGGATATGGTGGGTGGGATGATCCTGCCTGCAGATGCAGGCCCTCTCCATTCCCTGGGCTGGCCGTTGCCCATCGTTGTCTCCTCGCCAGGTGACTTGGATGAGTCCATCGAGCTGTAGGGTAGGAGTTGCAGCTCCACCGAGATTCCACGCACACCTGGCACATAGTCTACCATCACTTTCATACATGTCTCAGCTCCCTTACCAATCAAAAGGCATAATTTTACATCCTCTCTTTTTCAAGGCTGCAGCATCAAAGCATCTGCTCTTATTCATCTACTTTATCTCTATTCTCATTTCAAACCTCCAATCCCCTGTTTTTTTTCCTATTGTTATTAATATTTGTACATATTATCCTCATCTATCTGGAAAATTTGTACTCATTCTTTAAGGCACAATTGAATGGCATTCATGTGAAAAGTTTTCCCTATCATTAGAACCAGCGGGATTTGTTCTCTCATTTGAACTCACGTATAAATTTGAGTGTGCTCTAACAAAAATAACTATTTTATATATAGCTATTTATATGCCTCTCATGTTAAACTATGCTACCTTTGAGAGTAGAGATTATGTTATTCTGTTTTAAAGCCTTGGTACCCAGCACAGTCCTCAATATAATTTATTTGAATTTTAATCATCTTTATCTATCTGGATCCTTATAAGAAGTAAGAGCTTAAAATTCTGACCAATCCTGACAGAAGCTCCAAAGAGTTCTGTGTTAGTTTATCTTTTCAGAGGCAGAAGAAATATCTCTTCTCAGAGTTTTTGTCAGATTGATGAAGTTCTAATCCCATGCTAGAAGAAACTATTGCCCAAGTACTATCTCTTTTTTTTAATCCTTTAAAGTCCATGGTTTATTCAGATTCCCTTAGGTTTCACTTGACGTCCTTTTGGTCTTTCAGGGTCCCAGGAAGACTACTACATTACATTTAGTCTTCATGTCTCCTTAAGTTCCTCTTGGCTGTGAGAGTTACTCAGACTTTCCTTGTTTTTGATGACCTTGACAGTTTTGAGGAGTACTAGTCAAGTAATTTGTAGGATGCTCCAGTCTTCAAATTTGATGTTTTTCTCATGAGACAACTGGGGGTTATGGGGTTATTGGGAAGAAAACCACAGAGGTAAAATGTCAATTTCATCACATCATGTCAAGTATAAATATTATCTACATGATTTATCATGTTCGATGTTAACATTGATCATCTCGCTGAAATAGTATTTGTAAGTTTTCTCTACAGTGAAGTTACTTCTCCTTTCCCCTTTCCATACTACGCTTTTTAGAAGGAAGTCATTATAGCAGCCCATACTTAAGGAATGGTGAATTATGCCCTACCTCCTTGAGGGCAGAGTTTCTACATAAATTCTTCTGCCTGGGGGATTTGTCTCTTCTTTCCTGTTTATTAATTTATTCATTCATATAATTATAACAATATAGACTCATAGATATTTATTGTATACATTGGGTTATAATCCAATCCTACTTTATATATCCCCTCACTAAATTATTCCAGTGTTGGCCATTGTGAGACATTTCATTTGGCTTTTTTGCCCCTTTGACATAGTCCCATCAATATATGGGTTTTCTTTTCTTTTTGGAAACACTGGTACAATTATGTCTTGAAGAGCTATTTTGGTGCAGTTTATTCTTAGATAAATTCTGATGACTTAGGTGTCACATGGAAAAGAATTTTGTGCAGTCCATGCAACTCCTTATCCATTCTACTGCAACATAAACAGCACAAAGAGATACCCTTTTATGTTCGAAAATACCCTCCGGTTTCCCATCTTTCCATTCTTATGACAGTTGCTTTGAATCCTTCACTTTCAGAAGGGAGCCTTAGACAATGAAGCTTTGAAATAAAATATGATAGAAAAGGGAAGTAACCTTTTAAACAGACTATTTGGCAAAACAATCCTCCAAATAATAGTAATTATATAGTTTACCAGTTGCATGGTGAGTATAATTAAGGTGACTAAATGACTCTGTAGCAATTATGATGCCAATTTTAGTTTTTAGATTTTGTAGCATTGTGTAAATTCCAGCTGAAAGACAAAACTGATCATTTAGGCAATCTATTGCTCCATATGGTATTTATGGTGCAATTAAAATGTTCACTGCTGCACTTATCAAAAGTTGTATAAATCTTAGAGGGCATTAATATATGCCTTAAATATATGTTATTACTAATTATTGTAACATAAGCTTTTCATTAATATAAAGGTATACATTGGGATATTCAAATGGATGAAGGACAAAAGATACTAAGACATGTTAGGGGCATTTTTTTCAGACTTTTTCTCTAGCTGATTAGATTTGCCTTCCAGCAATATTATAAAGCAATATGATTACCAATAAATGAAGGCTAAGTAGCTTTCCCACTTTCTTATGTTTGAAATAAAATTAACCAGATGACCTTTACACAATTACATTAAATTACTATATTTTTTATTTCTAGCCTAGAAATATACAACCAAAAGAAAGGCAAATACTCTGTTTAATCAGATGTTGAACCAGTTCCCCAGTGCTATTTATTTCCCATAATATCTTTCAGCTTTTGTCATTTTTCATTAGTACAATTGCAGAAAAATTTGGACTGCTTTTTTAACCTCACATATGCTTTGTTTTACAATAAGGAAAGCCAATGGGCCTTCTGTCTGCAACCTTTATCATATTGTCTGAAGCATTTCCTAAAATAAATATGTCAACCGAGGAGCAAAATAAATGCCAGTGATGAACAGTGTCTCCTGCAAAATCACAATGTCACTACTGCTGTCACTTCTTCGCAATAAATGGGGTGAGGGCGGAGAAAGAGTTGACTTTCAAAAATGGCTATATGCAAAAGCTATCAGGGTCACTAGCAACCAAGGACAATGGCCATTTTCTAAAAATTAGAACCACCAATTAGCACCATGTGACAATGGATCAGGCCATTAGCAATGATCTTATTAATCTAACAGAGGCAGGGGTGTCAGGGTGTTGGAAATGGAATTTCAGCTCAGGGTAGGAAGGCAGGCTGGGTAAACTGAGGCTTCTTTCAATTCTAAGGTATTGAATGCTCGTTTTTTAATTTTCAGAATGGTAGTATATTCTGGATATGTTAAACTTGACTGGAGAACTGGAGAACTGAGTTTGCTCTTGGAATATTTGTTTTCAAATAGGTTGTCTATAATGACTCAGGGGGCATTGCTGTTGAAAAATTTTCAACAAATCATATATATATGATTCAACCAAAATAAACATAGCACATAACCTAATTTGTCCATTGTAGGGGACATATACAACTTGAATTCCATTTTTTGGAGTCTGTATTCTAGTTAAAATTTAGTACATATGACCAGAACAAAACTGTGTAAGACAGTAGCTAAGTGCTTAAATATATGTCTAAAAATTGAAAATATCACAGTGGAATAGAATAGTCCAGTAAATTATAATACAATATACAAAGGAAGTAGTTTCTCATTGAGAAGAATTTTTAGCAATTATAGGCATATGGAGATGAGGATGGCATTAAAGGGAAAACTGGGCCCGAGGACTTCATTTCACAAAAGATGAGGTTGGAGTATTTAGCTGAGAAAAGAGCAGTTGGGCCCTGGAGAGACCGAGTTTGATGTTGTAGGCAGTGGGGAGGCACCAAAACATTTTGAAAAGCAAAGTAATAAGTGTAGTTGTTTAGGATGTCTTCTCCTGAGCCATCCACCCCGGTCCAAATTCTGACTCTGCCTTTTATTAGCTTTGTGAGTCTGTGCAAATTGTTTAATTCCTCTGAACCTGGGTTTCATCTTTAGAATGGGAATATAATAGTTCTTACATCACTGGACCGTGTAAGGATCAACAGAGATAATGCAAGTACTTGTCTTAGCACTCTACCTGGAACAGAGTAAATGCTCAATAATCGCTGGCTTTGGTTATTAATAACATGATGCTAGCAGTTAGAAGAAGAAACTCACAGCAGTGTAAATAGAGGATGCAAAATTGTTTCCAAGATTAGTGTTGGAATCCAAACTATTTTACTGTACAATAAAGTCTTATAAATGTGAAATCACTTAAGCCTTTGATTCTCAAAAGCTCTGGTAAATGTGCTTTCTTAGAGAATATAAGGGAAGCTTTGCTTTCAGTACAATTTGTAGATTATTCCTTGGATTTAAAAAAATTTTTTGTACAATCCTGTGGATTATTATGATGTTTCCTTAGTAAATTGTAAACTGTGTTTTGGAGTAAGTACCTACTGAAACTAGGTCATAAAAAAATATGCAGAGGCTGTCTTATGAAATCTTGAGCTCCATGGAGCCAGAGACTTCAACAGCACTGAGGACAGGACCATGCAGTGCAATGCAAGCTCCACGTGGGCAGGGAACTAGCATGGTGACAATGTCCCCAGACCCTAGTCTGACACAGTGTAAATATCCATTGACGTTTGCTTGTGTGGCTGTTTTCTTTTCTAAAGTAATTTATGCATATTAATAAAATATTATGAAAAGACATGATAATATAAAGCATCTTCCCGTTACCAATCCCAGCCCTACACCTCAGAGACAACTACTTTAAAATCTTTTAACTGTTTCTTCTAGTATTTACCTTCATTTTTGTAAAGAATAAACTTATATGGCTACTTACTGAATTGTTGGTTTTTGACATCATCTGTACCTTTCTATATATGTTACAACCTCCACTTCCTTACCCTTAATCTTTCCAATATATTTATATCATAATTTTTCATTGAAATAACAGTTAATGTTTATCTTCTGATAGCTATGTAAATTGGATTATTTTCTGAACCTTGTAGTAGACAACTATTTTATTCCTTTTCATATACCATTTTGTGGTGTCTGGGGTGGAATATGCCTGATTTTATTTTAAACTAGCTTAGTTTTCTATATTCCTCTAAGTAATTTTGTAAATACTCCAAAATCTCTGGCACAACATTCATCTCAATATTTTTTTACCCAACTCTTGACTATAGTTTCAATCACTTTATTGCTTCTTTTTATTTTCAGGAGAGTCTCCCCAATCCCACACACCACCCCCACACAAACCTTAAGTTTTCTCCCTCTCGTGTTTCAATGTGAACTTGTTGTTTTCTAGACCTGCTACACAACTGTCATTCTGAGTTCTTTCACCTGCGACTCCCCTCATCTTACTCTTGTGTTGGGTTTCTTCTTTTCTGGATCTCATGGCTGCCTCTCCCTCAGTTTACTCTCTTGTTTGGTGAAGCCATATACTCAGCAGGGAAGAAGAAGTGAAATTTTAGATTCTGCACTTCTAAAATTCCCTGAATTTATAGATTGCCTGGGAATCAAATCCTAGTCCAGAGTCTTTTTTCCTGCTTTCCAGCTTTCAGTATTGTGGTTGCAAGATCTGAATATATTCAGATTCTGGTCCTTATTGCATTGCTTATTCATCTATGCCATCTCTGGAAAATTAAAAAAAAAATCATTTTCCATTATATTAATAGTATTGTGATAGGCTGAATTATACTCCCTTAAAAGTTGTCCATGGCCAACTGCTTGGAACCTGTAAATGTTAGCTTACATGGTAAAAGAGACATACAGATGGGATCAGATTAAGGATACTAAAATGGGGGGGTTATCCTGGAATATGTGGGTGTTGGACCCTAAATGTAATCACAAGGGACCATATAAAAGGGAGGCAGAGGGAGATTTGACTACATTGGTAAGATATGTGAAGAGGTTTGATAGACACTAGGAAGGGGCTTTGAACCGTGAAATGCAGGAAGCCTCAAAAAGCTGGAAAAGGTAAAGAAATAGATTCTTCTCTACAGCCTTCTGAAGGAAACAGGCCTGTCAACATCTTGATTTTGGTTCCGTGAAACTGATTTTAGAATTCTGGCCTCCAGAAAGAGAATAAATGTGTGTTGTTTTCAGCCATCAAATTTATAATAGTTTGTTCCAACCCAACAGGAAACCAATATAGATCGAAATCTGAACTTTCTCAATACAGTAGGACCTCATCTTATGTAATCAATATGTTTCCAAGATGCATCACATAAGTTGAAAATTGCACAGAATAGCGAACCCCATTATTTAATAAGTATTTCTTATAGGAGCATACCTATCATACACTTTTTATAAACAAGGCAAATAAACACTCTAGTAACAAGTAAACAAAATTAATCATAGAACTAATTTTTTAAAAATTTAAATCTCTTGTGCACCTGAGCCCCACCAGCCTGCACCATTCAAATGTCTCTCTGCCCCCAGAGAAAAAGAAATTGGTGGCAGCCAATGGGAAGCCAGGAACGCACCTGACATGGGTGGACCAGAGGCCAGCATTGCCTGGAGACCCTGGCTGGGTCAGTGTTCTGCCCCTCACCAGCACCCCCCCACCACCACCCTATTGCTGCTGCACTCCCTGGCTATATAGGGCATGCATAATAGCGAACCCCATTATTTAATAAGTAGTTCTTATCACACTTTTAAAAATAAATAATGCAAATAAACACTCTAGTAACAAATAGTAAACAAAATCATAGAAATAATTTTTTAAAAATGGAATTCTCTCTCTCTGCCTTTATTTATTTATTTTTGTTTGCCAATCAGGTATGCCTGAATTGGCATGTTGTGAGTTCATGAACACAAGGACCTACGTAAGTGCTTTAGGTATAAGCATTCATTGTGTCGAGCACTTTCAATCTGGAAGCACAAGTCCTTCACTTCTAGAAATATTACTTCATAGATTATTATTTATTTGATCATTAGTTATCAAATAATTATTTGATAATTTCCTCTCCCCTATTTTCTGTCCTTTCTGGAAATCTTATTTTTAAAATATCATGCCTCCTAAATTAATCTTTAGCTTTCCCATCTTCTCTCCCTGTTATCCCTGTTTGTCTTTTTGTTCTATTTTTGGTAATAACTTTAAAATGTATTGTCTCAACCTTCAAATGAATTTTTAGTTTAGATATATGCACACATACGTGTGCAGATACACAAATATGCACATTCTTAAGAGTTCTTTCTTGTTTTCTGATTTTTTCATAGTAACCTGTTCTGATTTCCTAAACAAGTGATGCAATATTTTCTCATATTTCTTTGAGAATAGCAATAATAGATGGTTTTGTTTTAGCTTTGAAAGTTTTGCCTGTTCCAAAGGGTTTTTTTTTTTTTCTTTTTTTCTCTTTCATGTTGGAGGATCTCACTTATTTTCATACTTAAGAATAATTAAGTCAATGAGAATCAGTTGACTCTGGGCATAGGCAAGTCTTGTCAAGTGGTATGCTTCATTCTAAGGTGATTAAGTGGGAATCTGGCTGTTTGTTAATAGGTGTCTCTAAATCATTATTTATAGCAGCACTGTCCAAGAGAAAGTTGTGTGGAGTTGAGAAGGAGAAGTGGGTGTGTGAGTGAAAGTCTTACTACTCTGTAAACAGAATTTCAGACGAGACTCCTACTTGCAGCCCTCTTCTTTACACCACCAATGCTATTCCCTCCAAATATGAGCCTTGAGAGTTGTGCAGGCAATGTGATTCACTTCTTGCTGCTGCTACTATGTGCAGATATTTCAATTTCAGCTTCCTGGTCTCTGCTAAGTCACCTGCCACTCTGCTATCCAGCTTCGAAAATATGTTATTGTTATCTTTTGTCTCCTTTGCTTTTCTTTTTGTCCTTGAAAGTTTTTACCATTTCCATTCCCGTGTAACATCTTTTTAGTGAAATTTCAAGGAGGAGAAATAAACACGAGTTAGGTCTGCTGTGCTTAACTGAAAGTTGCTTAATAAATACTTGATGAATGAATGAATAGGCGACCAAGAAATGGTGAAATGATAAAAGATTATGAATATATACACTGTTTGCTAAAAGTGGTTTATGATTCCCTTCATGCATTTTAAGTTTTGAGTCCTCAAACAGCACAAGGCAACTGACAGACAGATACTGTGGTAGATTGCATTATGTGCCCCAGTTTAGACATGTTCATAATCTGCATTACTGTGGCTGTGAATCCATCATAAATAGGACCTCTTCAAGATGTTATTTTTAGTTAAGGTGTGGAATCAACTAAATGAGCGTGAGTCTGAATACTTATTACTGGAGGCCTTGTAAAGAGAAGAAACCGGAACCCAGAAGTTGAACAAGACCAAACAAAGAAGCCGGGAAGTCAGCAGAAACTGGAAGAACAGACAGGAGAGGACATCACCATGTGATGGTAAGCAGAAACGCAAGCCAAGGAACTCAGAGGATTGCCAGCAGCCAACACCACACCACTATAAATTTTGGGGATAAAGCAAGCCTTGCTGATATCTTGATTTTGGATTTCTTCTAACTTTAAAACTGTGAGCCCATAAATTCCTGTTGTTCAAGCCAAATCATATGGTATTTATCATAGCAGCTTGGCAAATTCAGATACTAAAGATAAGCATGGTGTCAGGGAATTATTATGCAGAATTATCTAATTGCAAACTATTCTTATAGATGAACATTCAGTCACATAAATTTGCCCCGAGCCAAGGTTAGAGAAAGGTATTTACTACTATTAATCTTTGACCAAATAGAAACCTTATGAAGGAAAAAAGGTAGATGGCAAACCCAGTTTACAGACAAGTTAAAGAATTCAAGAGTTAGAGCAATTTGTTAAATGTTGCACGTCAAACCAGTGGTAGGCTTAGACACTGAAACAAAGCATATCGCCTCTTACTTTCACGTTTCTTTCCTGTCAGTATACTCTGTGACCTTTCAGAAGACTAGATCAGACTGCACCTACTTTATTTGTATGACAGTTATCATCCCCCAAGAAGAATGAGCAATGGATTAATAAATCAGAATTGTGGAAAGATTAGAGATAATTTTTACCAGTTTGAAAAAAAAAGATAATGTTTCTTGAGTTTTGTATAACATAAATTAAATTGATTACTATTAATTTTTTATTAAAATATTAATATATTTGCTTTTAAACCTTGTCAATACTGCTACATCTATTCTTCTTAAAAATAATGTTAAAAAGCACCCCCTTTCTAAAAGAAGTTATGTGTGTTGGACCTCAATAGCCATATTATTCTGTGATTAAATTGTAATATATATTTATAAAAAACATAAAATTTTAACAGATCAAATGAGTTATTATGCCACTTAAACATCTTTTATTTCTATTTTAATGAATTTTCTTCTTGTTTTTCGTATCTTTTGACCACTACTATTTAATTGTATCACATGATTATTTATGGCTCCAAAATAGAAGGTGATGTGAAATGCTCTGCTATTAGATGGTACTTCATTTGCATAATGAGCACAAGGAGTCTCTCAAGGCTAGTAAGTAGATTCATTTCTTCACCTTGCTCCTAAGGACTTACCAGGAAAATATGATAGAAGTGCAGAAGGCAGGTAGGATTACGCCCTTGGAAACACGATAGGGTATGTACTTTTGGATCTGAGGAATGGGCTTAGTTATTGAAAGATGTAGCCTGGAGTGGTGGAACAATGCTATAATTTGATTTCAAATTGTAAGGGAGAGGGCGAAAATAAATTAATATGATTATTGTTTAATAAATTCATTAATTTGTATACTGCATTGTTACTACTGTGCAAATATCACTCCATTTGTTTGCTTAATTTATTCATTTGCTCATTTAGCAAATATTTCTTCAGCATCTGCTATGTGTCAGGCACTGTAAAAGACAATGGGAATATGGTGTTGAATAAAATAGACACGGTCTTTGTACTCAGGAAGAATAAAATATAGTAGGGAGACAAACAAGAAACAAGTAAATTATTAAACAAGATGGACTTAGAAGATGGTAGGTATGATGAAAACAATGACTCAGAGTAAGAAAATATTGAGTTACTGTTGTAGGGGTCTATCATTTTAGATAGATGGTCAGAGAAGCTCTCTGAGGAAATGACATTTGAGCAGATCTGAAAGATGAGAAGTTATCAGCCATGCAAAGATTTTGGAAAAGAACTATCCACAAAGAGGAAAGAACATGTAAAAAGATCCTGAAGCAGGGATAAACTTGATATATTTGGAGAACAGTAAGAAGACCATAGTGACTGAAGTGGAGTGAGTGAAGGTTGGAGTAAGTGATTAAGTTGAAGAGGGCATCAGTAGTCAGATTATATAGCAACATATAGGCCATTGTCAGGACTTTGAATTTTATTCTAGAAATGATGGGATGACATTAGAGAGCTTTGAGCAAAGAAGTGATTGACATAGGTCTTTGAAAGGATAATTCTAGTTTTTGTATTAAGGGGACAAAACAGAAAGAATGGGGACTCTTGGGAGGCTTTTGCCAGTACACCATGTGAAAAATGAATGTGGCTTGGACCAGGGGAGTGTTACAGGTAGTGAGAAGAGGGCAAAATAGCAATGGTTTTTGAAGATAGAGCTTACATGACTTTTTGTGCATTTGTTCATTTGTTTGTTTTATGTTTTGGGGGCACACAGGAAAAGACTTGGCTCATGTTGATTAAGAACACCCATGTAAAACTGATTTATTTTCCAACTTTGGTCAATTTGTTAGACTGGCATTTGAAAGAAATGTCAAGAACTTCATCTGTATTTCACCAAGGCATTTAAATAGATCTTTCATAAACTTACAGATAAGATGGAGAAACACAAAGTAGTTGCTTGTATGATTGGGAAGATTAATTACTGATGAATACCTGTGCCCAGATGGTTCTGATTAAAGAAACAATGGCAACATGAGGCATATTTCTAACGGCATTTGACTTTGGCCTTGGCCTGGCCCTTGCCAGTGATGTTATCATTGACAGAAATACAGGAATAATATTGATCATATTTGCGGACAGATAAGTAGGAATATATTAGATGGCAAAATCTACAGTGGTTTTTTTTGGTGCGTTTTATAATACTTTATTATGCAGCTACATGTAACTATCCTTTCCTTTATGGCTTGTTGATTTTCTGTGTTTCATTTGAAAGGTCCATTAAGGTTATTTGTAAAAACCACACATTGTTTTCTAACGTTTTATTAATTGTATTTAAGTGTAAATAGTGAGTTTGCAATTAGGTTTATATTTTCTCTCAAATTATTAGTCTCTTCTACCAACACCATTTATTAAGAATTTCTTTCCCCCACTAATGTGAAATGCCAACTTCTTTATAATCTAATTTCTTATATGTATATTTACCTATCTATTTGAATGATTAATTCTGTTTCATTTATCGGTCTATTCTTGTGTCAGTTCTTGATTTAAAGATTTAGACAGGTTCTTGGGATAAAAGTGTTTATGTGGATAGAGCCTAAATAAAAAAATAACCACAAATAAGTTCAAGAGTGTGGTGAAGCAGAAGTTTTAGCCTTACCACAGAGGGATTGAAAACAGAGTAACTATTACTGTGTCTTAAACTAAAATAGGTAATTGGCAAGAGTCAGAAGACCTTGGTTATTACTAGTACTGAGTAGGGTAACAGGAAATGGGGGAGAATCTGAGGAGAGAAAAGAAGTTGAGGCTTTCTCATGATGTTCCTTATACATGCTAAGGAGTTTGCTCTTCATCTTGTTGACTATAGGAAACCTTTGACAAATGTAAAGCAAGGAAGTGACACAATCAGAACTCTGTTTTAGAAAGATTATTTGGATGGTAGAGCAGAAGATTGAAATTGACTGAATGATTTCTGGGTGTGTGTTAATTTTTTTTGCATTTTCAGCAAACTCTTATTAGCAAACTGATTAGCAAATCTTTTGCTTACCTAGTCATTTTTTTGGTCTTTGCCATGGAATTGCAGGCATACCTTCTGAAGATGGTATTTTAGTGACTTTAGAGAAACTTAAAAACACATCGGCTAATTTGGTGCTGCTAAAAGTAGTGTCCTTTGGCAAAGGAGAACATTTATTTTTTTGGCTGAAGTCACCTGCGGTTCTGTTGTCTGAGCCAAGAATCAAACAAAGTGTTAGGAAAATACTTCTGGGATTTTTATAGCATGGTGGGCTTTCACCTCAATAGTGCCTGTTTGAACAGGAAATTTGAAATGCCTCTCAAAAGAGGAATGCCTTTTCCATGGCTAAATGTCAAATCACAAACCAATTTCTTGTCTTTGTATTCCCAAGGCAGCAATATTGGTAGGTTTTCTTTTCAAAGTCTCTGTCTCGAAAGCAAAGAGCACAATCAGAATTTAGGATAGGAGCTATAAATTCCATCTTGAAGGACTCTCAAAACTTGAGATTTGTTTCTGATAAACTCTGAAGCATGTTTTTATCACCTCTTCAGTAATTCTTACTTTAATTACAAGGCTAAGGTGTTTAACTAAATTATTTGATTATAGCTCCCAAAGAAAGTGTCAGGAATTTAGTTTCAAATATAAGTTAAGAAAATCAATTTGTAAATATTTCATTTTTGAAAATTACTACGATAGGCAACCATTAAGGCTGTACCCCAATGACCCCACCCCCCTAGCATTCATGCCCTCTCTTAGAGTGTGGGCTGGACTTATTGGCTTACTTTGCACAAATAGAATACAGCACAAGTTCTTGATGTTACTTCTGAGATTAAGTTGTTAAAAGACTGGCTTCTGACTTGTGTGACCTCTTTCATGCTCTTTTGCATCAGCCATCCTGAGGGGAAGACAGAGATGCAGCCCTGTACAGAGGCTCATGGGTGCAGGCAACCTTAGTTCTGCCAACAATCACAGAAGTGAGCTTAGAAATGAATGTCTTCCTTCTCCAATCAAGTCTCCACATGGTACCACAGCCCCAGCTGATAGCTTGACTCCAACCTATTGAGAAGCTTTAAAAAAAATTTTTTTTTAATTGTGGGTAAAAATCAAATTTTTCACAATACATACCAATATTTGTAAAGTGATATATAAATATATATGCATATATGTGCATTTGCTTACATAAATGTTATTTTTATACATATATATATATTTTAAAAGATGCTTGGATTACCTAGATATTACATAGAAATTACAGGGATTCCCATGTTCCCCACCTCCCACACCTCCCACAACCTCCCACACAAACATCCTTCATCAATGTGGCCCATCACCTGCAATGGATATACATATCCTGGGGCCTTGCCACCAAGCATAGACCACAGTTCACACTGTAGACCACACTCTCTCCCACTCAGTTCTGAGTGGTGTGTGCTGATTTAAAATGGCCTACATCCATTGCCACAACGGTACTCAGAACAACCTCCAAATTCTAAAGAAGCCCCTGTATTTCAACTGCCCTTCCCCTCCCTGCCCCGACAGTGTCCAGTGGCCACCGGCTCCACCTCACTGTTATAATTTATTCCATTGCTTGAATCACAATATGTCTACAACAGAATACCATTAAGTCCACTCTAGTCCATAGCTCTTCCCCCATTGAGAAGCTTTTGAGCCAGCGGTTCCCAGTTAAGCCATGCCCAGATTTCTGGGCCAAGAAACATTGAGATATTTGTTTTTCAACCTGTTTAATTTGGGGCTAATATTTTTACACAGCAGTAGATAACTAATATCCTTACTTTTATCTTTAAGATGATTGTCAATTATTTTACTGTTCATTTTCTCAAACTGCCATTTACTCTGCATGAGAGAGAGAGAGTGGTACTCACTGGTTCACACTTAAAGTTTTGTAATAAAATAAGTCATAGCCTAAGGTCTCATATCACTCCTAAAATCTTGCCTGTAAAGCTGATTTCTTTTTAAAATCACATATTAATAAGAAAATAAGAAAAATAACACTATTAAAAATGTAAAAAGAACCATTCTTCCGACCTTATTACCATGAAAAGGGCAAAATTATTCATTAATTGGTATTCTTAACCTCATCTTTCCCTTTGTGGCAGAGTGTTAGTACTCATTGTCATCTTTTTCATTTTTCATTCCCCAGACTCCTTTGCAATGCAGTTGGCCATGTGACTAGTTCCAGATATTAGAATGGTAAAGTATCTGGAGTGTGCCTTCCTCACACACCACCTCTACCTGCAGCTGGCTGCTTGGACTAGTCCAAGAGCAGGTCATGTTTGTTACAGCTGCATTGCCAAGCCTGTCTTGACTAATACTCAACCCCTCACCCCAACTTTCTAAGGAAGAAAGATCCTTGTTATAACTGATTGATGTAATAAATTTGAGGTGTTAAATTATGACCAATAAAGAAAATCTAGAGTGATTTCCATTAGAAAGTGCCTGGAGTTACTTTCTGAAGAGCAGAAAGCCTCAGAAAGGAAAGACAGCAGAGAAGATGAGAACAACAACAACAAAAAGATGGTGGTTTTTTTTTGTTTGTTTGTTTTTTTGGTTTCCATTACTTATATTTTTCACATTTTAAAATGATCTGCCCCCTTGCCTTTTCCCAAGTCATTCTGTTTCCTCTAATTTCTGTTGGTTTGTTTTCTTTGCACAAACACCCCCAAATGGAAGTACTGGATCACTGAAGCATCAAGGCACCATGAAAGAGTATGCATAAGTTGTTGTGCAGTTCCTACTTGGCTGGGTTTCTACCACTTACCCAGCTGTATTACCTTGGTCAAGTCATTATACCATTGGGGACTTCTGTTCTCTTGTGCGTTAAGTAGACATAATAAAAATACTTAATGAATAGTGCCTGGCCTATTATAGGTTATTAAGAAACAGTGTATGTGTACATGTGTGTGCTCACATTCATGTAAGACTCTTGAGGCAATGTCTAGGTCAGTAATAATTATGTAACAATTACAGTAATAGCTAAAAATTTAATCATATGCCAGTCACTATTCTAAGCAATTTATATGTACAAACTAGATTAATCCACTTAACAACTCTTTGAAGAAGTTACTATTGTCCCTTTTCACTAATGAGGAAACTTAGGCAAAGAAAGTTTACACTGCTTGCACAATTTCAACAGGTAAGGGACATGAAGCCCATGATCTGGCTCCAGATGCCATGTTCTTACCTCTTACAGTGTTAGTAACAAGTTGCATCACAACAGTAATGAGCAAACCTTCAGATGTGGGAGGTGGTTGTGGCAGACAGGTGGTCTGGCAGACAGCTTGCTCAGCATTGCAATGCTGTCTTTGAGCATCATGTCTATGCTTTTTGGCCCAATACATGCTCCTTACATGAGATGGGCTGTTCATTAACAAAATCTGATATCCCAGACTTTGTAAGCAATGGATCCTAGTATCAAACTGAAATGTAGCTCTCTGATCATTGATTCTATTCGTTTCTCAAGTTTTCACAGAGAGCTCTTTGTTTGCTTACCATGGATCTCAGATTTCCAACTGTCTGCTTATACATTTCATATTAAGTCATCTAAAGGTCTTCAAAAATAAAAGATCATTTTTTTTCATGGGATCTGTTGGAAGTCTCCACAATGAGTGATATATTGTGTTTGCTTTGATTGTTTCATGTTCTGAATACTTCTCTTTTTTTTTTTTTCATTTTAAAAACAATTTATTGAAGTCTATCATTCATACATGGGCATACCTAAACAATAAGTGAGTAGTAAAAGTTGTGAACTTACAAAACAAACGTGCATATCATCATGCAGGGCTCCCATACATCACCCCACCACCAATACCTTGTATTGTTGTGAAACATTTGTAACAAATTATGAAAGAGCATCATCAAAGTATTACTAATTATAGTCCATATCTTTCATTTGGGGTAATTTCCCACAACCTGCCCTACAATTTTTTGCTCATAAACCACATAATTTATCTAAGGTATACAATCAATAGCATTTGGTATAATCACAGAGGTGTTTATTCAACACTTCAGTCAATATTAGAGGATTTTCATTACTCAAAAAAACAAAAAACAATGCACTATCATACCCATATATTAGCGCTACTAATTATAAGTCCTATGATGTGCTTTAACCATTTCTATTCATTTCCAAACATTTACAAACAATTTTTTTTACCAATTCTGTACAGATTTCTATTCTCTGGTGATTTATATTCTACCTATTAACTCCATGAGTTTGCTCATTATATTTATTTATTTATTTATTTATTTTTAATATACTTTTTTCATTTTTTAAAGATACTTAGGTTACATAAATGCTACATAAAAAATATAAGGGATTCCCATATGCCCCACTCCTTACCACTCCCATATTTTCTCACATTAATGACATCCTTCATTAGTGTGATACATTTGTTAAAATTGATGAACACACTTTGGAGCATTGCCACTAAGCGTGGATTATAGTTTACATTGTAGCTTACACTCTCTCCTGCACATTTTTGCAAGTTATGACAAAATATATAATGGCCTGTATCTGTCATTGCGATGCAATTCAGGACTATTCCCAAGTCCCAAAAATGCCCCCAAATTACAGTTATTTTTCCCTCTCTCTCACTTCAGAATCTCCAGTGGTCACTGCCTCCACATCAATGATAAAAGTTTTTCCATTGCTAGAATCACAATA
The DNA here is from genome assembly GCA_026826555.1 of Tolypeutes matacus. Lineage (NCBI taxonomy): Eukaryota > Metazoa > Chordata > Mammalia > Cingulata > Chlamyphoridae > Tolypeutes > Tolypeutes matacus. The sequence continues at coordinate 8,303,207 of JAKSZT010054138.1, read as the reverse complement.
AGTTTATAGTAGAATAATAGTAAGTCTACTCTAGTCTACCATTCATTCCCCAATCCTGAGGATTCTGGGATGATGATGCCCACTCAACCTCTAATTGAGAGGGGGCTTAGATACATTGGGGCAGATAGACGGGACTATATTGCTTGCAGTTGCAGACTCTGTTCCTTGGGATGGTCATTGTCCATCATCATCTCCTTGTTAATTGTCCTGGGTGAGTCCAACGAACTGGAGAGTAGATGTTACAACTCTGTTGATATTCAGGGCCAGCTTGTACATGGCCAGCCCAAAGATTTAAGTTTCTTTGACGTGCACCTATCAACTCTAGCACTAACTATAGGTTCAAATAGAAGGGAAAGAAGAGCCATGTGTAGGGAAACCACAACTAAGTCCAACTCTGTCACACTGGGTAGCATAAATTCCAAATATGGCCCACTGGCAGGGCACCAAACTCCTGAGCTGTCAGCCCTGCCTATAGTGTCTGGATGTCTCCAGAGCCTTCAGGAGCCCTGATATTTGAGGTAGTATCTACTTTAGCAGTCAAAGAGATCCTGCTGAAACATGGATAAGCATAACCTCTGAAATGACCTTCAGAATCACTTTGAATTCTCTTAGCCATATAAATTCATTTGTCTTTACCCTTTCCCCATTTTGGTCAAGGTTGAAGGACAAATATTACATGACCTATGAGTTAAGCAAATTGAGCAGACTCACAGAGCTAGAGTCTGGAAGGTAGGTTTACAGGCACATAAAAGTAGAAGAAGGTTGTGAATCAATGCCCATATAGGAAAATCTATGATAACGTGTAAGGGTGTGGGGAAGCGGCTGTGGCTCAATCAGTAGGGCTCCCGTTTACCATATGGGAGGCCCCGGGTTCAGTTCCCGGGGCCTCCTGGTGAAGGCAAGCCCACCCACACGGTGTGGTTAGCTGACCCAGCGAGCACAAGCAGCAAGGGGGGGATAAATGAATAAATAAATAAAATCTTAAAAAAAAAAAAAAAAAAAAAAAACGTGTAAGGGTGTAGCTGTGCAGTGGATGGGCATGAGAGTGGTGCAGTGATGCTACTGGGCTGGGTGATGCCCATCTGTGAGAGGTGTAAGGTGGGGAGGGTGGGTTAGACTGTCCATGGCACTGGGGGGAGGGTTGGGGGAGGGATCAGGTGAACTATGGGGATTTGCAAGTACATGGTTGAAACTACAACGTTGGGAATGTTCTTTTGGCAAATATGGCAAGGGAGGGTTGCTGGTTTAAGGTGTTGGATGTGGAGGGCATGTGGGACAGGGCGCACCTGGAGCAGGCTTCTAGGAAGTGTATCGTGTTCATTTTGTCATAGTGTGTTGTATCAGTGCGTGGAGACTCACATAATGTGTGTGAAGGTGTTGGTCTCCTATCCTGGGGAGTCCTGCTATGATCTCAGATAGAGGGGCGGGAGTCTTTTGAGAACATAAGCAGTGTCTAGTAGGGGAAGACAGGCCAGTATGTCAAGCCCTCCGTGTTGTTGCAAGTAACTATGAATCTGGTCCTTCAGTAAGTTCATCTTGGTGGTTACTGTGGGTCCTGAGGGGAGGAGGAGGGAGGAATAGAATAGATGGAACATTGGGCATTTTGGGGGTGATGGAATTGTTCTACGTGATCTTGCAATGCTGGATACATACAAAAGTGTATGGTCCAAAATGTAAACCATAATGTAAATAATTGACCATGGTTAATAGCAATGTCTCTATATTTGCACATCAACTGTAACAAATGTACCATTCACATGTAATATGCTATTAATAGGGGAAAGGGGGAAAGGGGGAAAAGGAGAGGATGTTGGGTATGTAGGAATCACCTATATTCTGTACATGACTTTTCTGTAACTTAAAGCTTCTTTGGAGACAAAATGAATAAAATAAGACACTGGGGGAATAAACAGAAGAAAATGTCACTGTACATACAAGACAACAGATCTTACAGTGATGAAAAACATATGTCAAAAAAAATTTTATATATATATTTTTTTATTGTTTTAAATTTTTGTATTTTACTCATTATTTTTAAAACTATCATTAATTATATAATTTTCCTAATAATTATATTCAGCTATTTTGTTGGCTTCAATTTTTAGGATGTTTTGCATCACAGAAGGGTTACAACTGTGCCAGGGGAAGATTATTGGTGCAGGGTGTCAGAGATGGGGGATGTATGGGGGGATGTTGACCTGGGGCATACCTATAAGGCATGTGTTCAAGTGTTCATGAGGCATTGTCACAGTGGGTGGAGTTTCACACAATAATCAAAAGAAAATAAAATTCATATCCTGGGGAGTTCTGTAACATTCTCTAATGGGACAGCAAGAATCCCCTGAGTACTGGGACAGTGACTAGTAAAGGCGTATGGACCACTGACCGCCCTTTAATAGTGATGAATACATTTTTGAACCGTTACTTTTGAAAGTGAAACTTAGCCTAGTATTACAGGGTACCTAAGAGTTACCTCTGGAAAGCCTCCTTGTTGCTCAAATGTGACCTCTCTCTAAGTCAAACTCAGCATATAAATGCATTACCTTGCCCATAGCATGGGGCATTATTTCCAGGGATGAGCCTCCTTGGCACTGAGGGATTACTACCAAGTATCAACTAGCAATACAACTGAATACTTCTTATATTGTTTCTGTTGCAGTTTCTTGTGCCTTATTTTATGGAATTAGCATAATTTCTCTGGAGTTGTAATTTAGGCTTTGTGTTTAACATGTGCCCAAGTAAAGGAGGGTGTTCTTCTTGTGTTAATAATAAATCTTTTGCTAAAATAATAGTGTGCATTTCGAAATCTTTGCTATATTCTCCTCCCTGAAGTCTTAACTTAAAAAGAAATGATGAAGGAAAAAAAAAGAAAGAAAGAAAAATTCCTGTCATGGTTTAGTTGTTTGGAGCTGTATAAACTCCACAAAAACATGTTCTTAAAGCCAATGCTAATCCATTCCTGTGGGTGTGAACCCATTTGATGAGGTTACTTCAGTTATGGTGTGGCTCAGGATAGGTCTTAATCATACTACTAAAGTCATTTATAAGCAGAATGAAATTCAGACACAGAGAGAGAAAGCCACAGGAAGCCTGACATGAAGGTTAATGTAGCCAGGAAGAATAGGGAGAGGCCACCATGTGCATCGCCATGTAACAGAGGAAGCCAGGACCAAAGATCACCAACAGTCAGCCCTAGAATGCCAGTCTTCAGGAAGAAAGCATTGCCTTGATGACACCTTCATTTGGTATTTTTCCTACCCTCAAAAACATAGGCTAATAAATTCCTTTTGTTAAGCCAGCCCATTGTGTGGCATTTGCTTAAGCAGCCAAAGGAATCTTAAACAGGTTCTCATTCCAGTTTTTATGTGTGTATAACTTTTGTTTAACATTTCATGGTGATGAATCCCAAAATAGTGCCAGTTATGTGATATATTTCTCTAAATATTCCATTGAAATACTAAAGAGCTCACGAAAAAATAGAAGAAAGTGATAATGATTCCTTTCCAAAGATTTCTTGAGGAAGGAACTATATTTAACAAATACTAACTATATACTCCCTTCTGCCCTTGAAAATATCAAACAACTTCAGGCCAATATAGACAACTTCACTGAAATTCCATTTTGAAGTCAGGCATTGTAGCTATACCATTTATTTTTCCATTTCCCAAACAAAATCAAACAAAACCCTAAGTGTCCCAATAAGTACTTGCAGACAATGTCTTTATATTTACAGCTGATGAGAGTTGGGTATGAGAGATACTTCGAGGTTGTGGAAAGTATTCCAGATTAGGAGGCTTCGGTTCTTGATCCTTCCTCTAACTGGATGGGCGACCTGAGGCAAATATGTTTATTTCTCTTGGCCTCAGTCTTTTCATCTGGAAAAAGAGCAAAATAATTACATGAGATTAGTGCTTTCTAAACTGTCATTTGAGAGTGGGGTGTCTTTTAAGCAATGCATTCTTACATTATGAAGAGCAAAAACTGATGTCCATGAGGTCACTCTGTGGAACTCTTGTACCCTGCAGAACAGCAGCAGAAACAACAACGGTAGCAACAGTAATCCCTTAAAGACTGCCATTTAATGATACATTTAATACACATTCACTGAGAAAATATTGACCTACCACAAGTCAGTCACTACTCTAAGAGATGAGAAAAAATTAGTGCCCCAAACAAAATCTGTGCTCCTGAGATTACTTTCCACTTGAGGACATAGATAATAAACAAAGAAAGAAAGAGTGTAAACTCAGGTAGTGATAAGCATTTTTAAAGGTAAGGCAATAGAGAGTGATGTAAAAAGTGGTTATATATGGTGGTCACAGAAGGTCTCTCTGAGGAGGTTCTATTTCATTCGAGACAAATTATCTGAAGAAATGGACAATGCAATAAGCTAATGGGAGAACATTCCATGGTGAGGGAACAAGTGCAAAAACTGAGAAGAGAATGTGCTTCGTGCATTCAAAGAGCACAATGCATCTGCTTTGTTTAGTATGTGCCAGTCGTTCTTGAAAAATGTAACCTCTCAAAACCTCTATGAGGTATGTAGTATTGTAGTTATTATTTCTACTTTACAGATGAGAAAATTGAAATTTATAAAAGCTGAGTATCTTGGCAGAGACAACACAGCTATAAGTTTTGGAGTAGGGATCTAGACCCAGAGAGCTTGACTTCAGAGTCAGTGCTCTTGACCACTACCTATACTACCTTGGTGCTGCTATATATGTTTTCATAGTACCAGCATTTCCAGAATTAAAATCTATCCTTACTGCTGAGAGTTCTACAACTGATTGCTGGTTACGTTTCCAAAGAAACAGCAATGGTAGCTAAAATTTATTAAAATTTAGTCTATACCAGGCACTATTGCAAGTGATGTATTAATGTATGTAATCCTTACCACAATCTTACTGATATCCATATTTTAAAAATAAGGAAATGGAAGCTTAGAAAGGTTAGAGAGGTCGCCCTAGAACAACCAGCCAGCAAACAGTGGCTATATGGATGGGGGTAATATGGCTCGATGTCTTTCTGACTACTGTCACAGTTTCCTAATGTACCTCTAAGTTTCTCCCTTATCCAGTCTGATCAATGATGTTTCTAGCTTCCAGAAAGGTAGTTACAATAAAATGGTTTTTTCCCCAAAACCCTGCTTTGGCAGCTGCATTACTCACTGAACTAAGCACCATTCTTCTCCCTGGCATCTAAGGTTCTCCACAACAGGGCCCCAACTGATCTTCTAAGCTTTCTGTCTCACTACCCTGCTGAATGTCTCCTAGAGTTTGGTTAGACTGGAAAGTTCACCATTCCTGACATTACTCATTACAATGGCCTGCCTCCTTGCCTTTTCCCAAGTTGTTCTATTTTCCCTCATCTCTTACCCCACTGCCATATCGACTTCATAAAACTCTCTGTTGTTCAACGATCAACACAAATGATACACACTTCCTTCACCTGAAGCCTTTCCTTATTCACATGTCCTCATCTTCAAGCTGTGTTAATTCATCCTTCCTTGGAAATTCTATAACACACAAAAACACATTTCTGACATTTAGGCACATATACTTGTGCTTTTGGGTCTTTCTTTGTCAACCTCTATATCAAAAGGACTTTGAAGAGTGACACCACATTTTAATATTTGGTCTTTTGGAAATTCCAGGGCTTTACATCAACCTGGCACTTTGCACGGGGTATTTATACAGTATTTAATGGTATTTACTTCTTTGAAGTAACAAAACGTAGCTCTGTGAACTGATATTTTATCTTTATTTTTAAAAAATTCTTTGGAAGTAAGTAACAATAGTGAAATGGGTAACATTTATCAAACACTTACTAAGTGTTATTCACCATTCTATGTGCTTTATTGATATGTATTGGTGGTAGGCACAATTATGATTCCCATTTAGTAGATAAAGGAACTGAATATTAATAATATATTCAAGGTCACACAGCCTACAAATTGGTGTAACTGAGATCCGAACCCACACAATCCATTTCCAGAATATGTGTTCTTAATATCTCTAGTTTTCTGTGGGTGTTTTCATATTGTTCCCTACAGTTTCTGTATACTTTAAGCTTTTCAAAATTAGATATTGTTAATACAGTTTCAAAGAACACAAATAACTTGATAAGTGTGTAAGACAGAATGGGAGAAACATGTCCAATCATTACATCTTTTTGATAGCATAAATAGAAATCTTTGATAAGTGGAATGGACCATAGGTTAGTAACCAAGATGAATTATAAAACCATGTCAGTTTGACCCTTACCTTTCTGTAATCTGCATGCATAATCATTGCAGATGAATAGCCAATGCAAATAAATCTCTCCACAGCATCATACTGCTGCAGAGGAATCCATCCCAGGGCGTGTGTCAGAGGAGGAGGTAAGCACTTGGTTCTGGCTGGTCCTTTTAGAGGAGAAAATACACTTGTTAGCCCTGGTAGGCTTGATAGGTGAGGGGATGAGATATAATCTGTGCAATAACAAAATTGATAGTCTACCAAGCTTTGGCAGTTTGTCACACTACTTAAGGAGGAAGAGCCAGGATTGCTACCTCATCCAAATGTACCACAGTGACTGTATGTGAAATTGGCCTGAAAGCTTTGCTTGGACCCAGCAAGTCTAGGTCTTATTGCTTCTTCTGCCATTGTTATGGGGGTTACTTACTACTTGTGTGACCTTGTGCAAGGAAGACCTCGATTTCCTTCTTTTGTAAAATGAGTATAATTGAAATGAACTTCTCAGGGCTCTGCTTACAGTAAGATACAATATGTGCAAACCATCTACGACTGTGCATCCCACAGAAAAAAATATTGAATTGGACTATTTTTTACTATTGTTGTAATTATCATCTAGCTATTTCTGACCTAAATTGGTGTATGATTGGCATAAAGACACTGTACTCTGATATAAAAACTAGATGGTGAACCCAAGAGCTTTCTTGGCTTTGGCAAATTATTAATCGCCCTGATCCTTGTTTTCTTCATCTATAAAATGGGAATAGTAAAAATAGTTACTTCATAGGGTTATTTGAGGATTAAGTGTGTTAAGGCATATAAGCTCCTTAGATTGATGTGTGGCACCAAATTAAGCACTCAATTCATGATATAATAATAACAATAATAGTAATAATTGTTATTGTAATTGTTATTGTTAAGCGATTGCTGTTGTTTTCTTTAGCATATTCTGAGACTCCTGGGAATAAAAGCAGGAGGAAAGAGGAAAGAAATTTGGAAAGGGTTGGAATCCATTTCAAGAGTTGAAATCAAATTCTACTTTTTTATTTGAGGTAGATAAAGTCATGAGAAAAATGCAGCGTGGAAGTTCTGGTCTTTTGTTGATTCTCTGAAGATTGGAATATTTTCTGTACCAAAGCCCAGTCCCTCCCAGCAAGGCCTCTGGAGAGAGGTTGAGCTGACTTAGTCTCTTTAAATTAGGCAGTCAGGAAAGGAGGTGATCTGTGATTAGAAAGAGTTCAGTGCAATACATTTCTGAGGCAAGAACCTTCCGGGTATAGGGACCAGAACATGCACACAGGTCCTAGGATAGGAATGGGCATGGCCTGTATCAGGAAGAGCAAGGAGGCCAGTGTGACTGAAGCTGAGAAAGCAAGTGGTAGAGGGGATAGATGAGATCAGAAGGCTGACAACAGCCTGGACCTTACAGCATTTAGGATACTTTAAAGCCTTTCAGTTTTGTTCTAAGTGTACTAGTAAGCCATTGGAGGGTTTTAGACATGGAAGTGTTGTGGTCTAATTGCTCTTTTCTAAAGGTCACTCTGCCCACCATGAAGAGAACAGATTATACGTGGATAGGGACTGGGAACAAGTATAGAAACAGGGAGACCAGGTAGGAGACTACTGCACTGCTCCAGATGGTCAGGCAGTGATGTGATCATCCTAACTCCCTTTGTGCTGTACTTCTTATAAGCTGGAGGAGACGGTAAACCCACCTGCAGTAGGTCAAGTGTTGTTCCCTCTATGTCTCCAGAATTAATGTGACTGTCATTACTTATAAGCTATCCTTTTAAGACCCAGAGGCCCTCCATATTTTAGTCCCAAAGATCACATCAACACCTAACTGAGATCAGTGAAGCCAAAATGGAAGAAAGAGGCAGAAAGAAATCTCTGTCAGTGTAAGCCCAGCTCCTCCCTTACCTCGGTTTATGCTGACCACCCCTTTCCCCAGTCCCCTATGCCCCCATCTTGCATTATCCTTATTACTTGTATTCAAATGCAAACCAGGGACAGCTCTGTCAACTTGCTATCATTAACTTGGCTTTGACCCTTCATGGTTACAGAGATTTATGTTTCCAAAATCCCCCCTCCCCAAGTTGTGTTCCCACTAGGAAAAATTCCCAGCAGACCATGATCAAGCCTTAGTCTTTTTAGAGCACCACAGATTGGCAGGCCTCAGTGAATGTTACATGGCACTTCTCAAGGAACAGAGCCTCAAACAACTGCTTCTCTGCCAGAGGCCTAAAGCTCTTGTAGACTCTAGAACTGGGAATCAGAGTAAACCCAGACAAAGTTGGACAGTGGAAGACTCAAGCTAACTGTTCTCTAGCCAGTGAACTTCTTGAGGATCAAGACTCTATTTGCTTTATCTCTGTCTACACTTCTTAGAACGCAGCCACAGCCAGGCACATAGTTGCAGTTCAAGCATGTGCTGGATTGAGTTGTTGGCTACTCAATGAACAGTCAGGACCACAAGACGAGAATAGGCAGAACAATCTCTTCTCTCAATTTTTAGAAGACAAAATTGTCAAATACTCTGCAATTCTGTATTTCTCCAGATTGAGTCATGTACAGAGCCTTAATAAAGAGAAAAGTAATTCTCCCCTATCTCTACTGCTGACCATGTTTATTTTAATGTTACTTAAATATATGCCAACATAAAACTAAGTGTAAACTCCTTATGCATATACTCTTCAGCTATTGCATGAAAACATACTGGCAAATTAAGCACAAAGCAAAACTACTAAACCGATAGCATTTAAATTAGCAACATTGATTTAATATGATGGATGACAACTTGCTGAAACTAAACTGTAGCTCACCCTGTGAATATGGAGCAGATTTCTATGGTACAGTCTCCTCAGAGTTCTGCATGCTTAAGTTAAGGTGTGTCAGATGATGACTCAATTCTCCCAATGTTTTCCATAGTCAAACGAACTATGATACCTTTGTTCAGATAACATACAATGACATTATTTGGCCTTCACTTGGCAGGAAGACATCAAGAAAGCATTGGTTGTTCCTTGTGCCTTTGCTTTTTAAATTAGCCATGACATTTAAAGTTGGCGCAAATGCCATCATGAACACAAACCCACACGGAGGCCCTGAGAACACACGGCAATACATAGGTATAAGGTGATCATATAGGTGATAAAGAATGGACTTATATAACTTACTTGATTGAATGATAGAATGATTGAGTGAATGATTGATAGCCACACCTGTGCACATGTGCACACACACCCACACAATCTCATAGCAAATTTGGAGACCTCTGGTAATGCAGTCTGATGCTGCAGTTTCATAAATACCCATCTTATGCTGGTTGATAATTATGCCCTTAAGAATAAGACATAAGGTCCTTAAATTTTAATCGAGCAGGATTTCATAGAATCTCAGGACTGATATTTTTTAAAAGAAATTAGATCGTTAGAGTAGAGTTGCTTAACAACATGGCATGTTAAGACCCAAACATTCTTTCATATTTACAAACACTGGAATCGAAGTCAAAACTTTGGGATGCTAGTCCTGTCCTCTATCCTTGATTGTAATCTTGAGCAAGTCAATTTCCAGAGCATTGGATTTTCTCTTCTGTAAAATGACAACCATAATCTCCTTCCTGCCATCCTCATAGGATGGGTGTAGAGGTCATTTGAAATGAGAGATGTGAAAAGGCTTTTAAAATCATAAAGGGGTGTGTATACATGGACTCTTGTTGTTTCCTATACTCTTAATGTTCTTGATAAACTACAACTTTGAAACAGAAACAGGAGAAAGTTCAATCTTGGTTTTGCCAGTTAGAGTGCATCTGGTATGATCAGCAAGAGAATTTTAGTTTACTCAACGCTAATATGTAGCATGATCTTCTTTAAAGGACAAGTACATTTTACTCTGTAAGTAACGCTTATTTTTTTCTATCCACTTCAGTTTACTAGGATATACATAGGAGGCTTTGCCAAAAGATCATCTAGCCCCTCAGGTTTAATTTTGTTCTGAAAGTTTCTGATAACCATTTTGACTTTAAAGTAATCAATGAAAGAACACATCCAAGGAAATGATAAACAATTCTCTAATCAACATTGTCAATATTGCTATACTCATAACTTTAGGATCCCTGAATTTCTTAGAGTTTTGGGTGTAAAGTGAAATCTGTTCAGTCCAAATGATTTGGGCTGGTATCCACACATATTAATTTTGCCCAGAAGGATTTCAAAAACTTAATTAAGCTGGCAGGTTGAGTGCATCTCATGGTCTTTCTTGAATGCAGTCACATTTGCAAAATGTAAAGGCTAGCTCAAAATCATCTTGACACAATGCAATGGACCAAATATGTTTTGGCCTACATGGTACTATATAATATATGCAATAAAAGTGATTTTAATCATCTTCATGGTCCTCAGAATACTCCAGATTCTCTGGTTCTCCTTCTAGAATTTCTACAAGTTGCTCCCTTGGCTTGAATAGTTTCTTTTGTTCCCATTAGCACCCCTCTAAACTTCATGTAACTGAATTTTTTGTTTTTCAAGGCTCAGGTAAGATATATCCTCTCTCAAATAGTTTTCAATCACTCTACTGATTCTACCCAAGTAGTAGTCAGGTATTCCTACACATGCTTTTTCTAGTCATGTCATCCTTATTAAATATACCTATATATTTGTTTATTTGTCTCCATCCATAGGTGAATGAAATGGTTGAAGTATCATTCATTCTTGCATCTAGCATGCCTAGCACTGCATTCTGGTGTTCAGAAAATATGTGATATGTGAATAAATAAATAAATGTATTGGACTATCCAGAGATGACCTTGAAAATATGGCCTTATTGTCTTGTCTCCCCCTACTAAAATGTAAGCTCCACAAGGTCACGGATTTGTGTATAGTTTGTTCATTGTGTCCCTAACACCTAGAAGAGTGCGTGGAGCATAGTAGGTATTTGATAAATATTAATTGATAAATACTGTTGCCATTGTTGTTAAAAGATGAATTATCTACTCCAACACCATCTCCAAATATACACCTTAATCCATTCAGCCTACTAAGTGCCAGTCATTGCTCTTGATGCTAGGGATACAGAAATAAATAAGACACAATCTGTATCTACAAGAGGATTATTTCTAGTAGAGAGAGACAGCCTTGTAAACAAACCAATGCTCCAAATAAGTTTCTATGCCCTGGTAAGTTCAGGGCAGTGTGAGGGCATAATAAACTTTGAGAATCTTTCAAAAAGGGAATGATCCTCCTTCTACACTCCAGCCTTTATTTATTTTCGTTTCCCAAGCTGGATTTATAAATTCTAACTCCACTTGTTGAAGGGCTCTTAGTTGTTCCCACACTGCTTTCAGTGTTCCTAATCCTACAAATGCAAACAGTGATCTCCTTAGCATTGGCTTTTGCCCTATATACAGAAAGCTATATCATGGAAAGTCAGTAACAGAAATAAGCAGTAATTATATTTTTAATGCATGACTATGGGAAGTTAATTACAGAAGTGAGTAGTGTCATACAGCCCAAAGAATACAGGACTAAGTGTGTCAGAAGGACTTAGGTCAGAATCTTAACTCCCCCATTTCCTAGAGCTGTCATTGTGAGCAAGATACTTAAATTCTCTAAACCACATTTTTCTTATCTGTAAAACACGGTTATGATACCTGGCCCATTATTTTCATGGTAGTTGTTGTTGTTGTTGTTATCAGAGGTCCATAGAATGGTAGAGCTGATAAGGACCTTAGAGATCATTTAAACCCTACTCCTTATTCTGCAAACTAGGAAACTCAGATTCAGAAGTGAAGCAAATTTACCCTAGTGTATAGCTGGTGTATTCAGGATTCTGTCACACATTTCGTCACATGAAATCATTCTGCTATATGCCATTGCCTTTCCATGCTCTACTAATAAAGAAACAAGTTCAGTTATTTTATAAACTAAAATTAAAACTGATTTGAAGTTACCTCTTGATAGCTAGTAAGCAAACCACAAAACAGCAAGCCTGTATTCTTTAGTCTACAATGGTTGCATATTTAAACCAAGCCAGGTTTTTAAAGGCTTAATTCAGTTTCATGCCAATAACATGACTAAAAATGCTAAATTACATGCCAAAATTTACAAAATTGAAGGGATCAAAACAAGGGATGTCTTTGTTTTTTTATAGTTATTTAGTCCCTTTCTTGCATTGAGATGACAAATTCCTTTCTATCTCAAAGGAGGATTTAGGTGAAAAAAAGGTATTCCCTAGTCAGAAAAGGGAATATTTTCTCTTCATGCAATAAAGTTTGAAATTGAATTAAAATAATTTAACTACACTACATAATTACCTTCCACAATCTTTTAAAGTCAAGAGGCCCATGGGATCTAGCTATTTGTAGAGATATTTAATCTTTTTTTTTTACTTTAGTATTCATTAAACAATGGTAATTCCTTCCTAATTCCCCTCTGACACACATTATGCCTCTAAAGAAGAAAAGACCTTAAACAGAGTCCTTTCTTTAAACAGAGCTGCTGAGTATGTCAAATTATTCAGGCAAGAACTCACTGAACAACTAAAACAATAGTTTCAAACAGATGACACTATGTTTCAAGAACAAAAAATGTTAAATAAACTATTGGGGCATGAATTAAGCTACCAATGGGAAATCTCAGTGAGCAGCAAATGCACGCTTAACTGAGATTTCAATTTTATTCCCAAGTTTAGCCTCATTTAAAAGTCCTTTATGCAAATCTACACCAGACTAAGGGAAAGAAAATGTAGAGGTGATGGTTTGAGAGATGTGTATCCAGTTCTGAAAAACCTAGTCCGCAGTTCTGAGACCCCTTAGTTTCTAGCAGAGTCACATGAATGGTGAATTACTTTCCTTTTAACACTGTTGCCTTTAGCCACTGGAGTTGTACTTTGTTGGTTGCCTAATCTAGTTCTTTCTATAGGGTCTAAAAATCTAGATGAACTTAGGCAAGAGGAAAGAATAGACTCCTCAAATCCTAAAGAAGAGAGGATTCTGGAAAGATGGCAGCCATAATGGAGTGTGGGTGTGTTGTATGTGTGAGTGTGTGTTTTAAAGCTCATCAAATCTTCTCACAAGGCAGAGTAACATGGACAGGAAACCTTAAAACCCACACACAAAAAAAACACATCTACAATGGTTGGTGACAGAAATTGTAACAAAACCCAAAATAAACGTGAGTGGGGAGAACCCATTGGTATCAAAATGAACTGTGAGATAAGAGGAATTGTGCAGGAGCAAGCAGAAGCAAAGTTACTTTCAATGGTCCCAATCACCAAAGAATAGTAACTAGAAAGTTCAGTGAACTAATGTCAAAACAGTAGCAGAAACTGAGTGGGAACTTTGTAGTCTCCAATTTATAGCTAAGTGCAAGGGGACCACAAGAGGATCTGATGGTGCTGGAGTGACCTTGGCCATATGAATTCTCAAAAATAACCAACCAAAGCTTCATTCACATGCCAAAAAAAGCTGCACACTGAGGAGAAATTTTTAGGACTAGAATCCAAATTGAACACGATAGAGATTATAGTGACAAAGGAGACTGTGTTTGATTAAAGATGGATTGGGGAACAGAGCCAGCAGGTATCAGAAAGGATATATATTTTAACACTCTGTGAAAACCAACAGAAGAGGGAGTTCTAGAGCTGTGAATTGAGAAAAATTTTAATAAGCCACCTTCCCCTTTAAGAATAAAGTGAAGATCATCTTGATTAAGCATAAGCAACAGATATTGATTGTGGTGAAGTCACAGACAATGTTATCATAAGAAAAAAGGAACCAATAGTGCCCCAGTGGACAATGAAGACACATCAGGAAGATATGCTCACAAAACAGATGAAAAATATTAGCAATGTATTTTATATATATATATATATATATCCCCAGAAGGGAAGTGCACCATTCCTGGAAGTACTACAATACCAGGCTGATGTGTGGAGTGGATGGATCAAGCCCCTTTTCTACCTTCCTGTCCTAAAAATCAATTTAATATGCTGTCCTCACATCAAGGACATATCAGATATTAAACTGATAAGAACAGATACTACACTTGATCTTAGCCAAAAGGCCGAGAAGCAATAGCAATGTATTTTTAAAAACTATAGAAGCTATAAAAGAACAGTGGAAAATAGAATTAGAAAAACTCAAAATTAAAATTATTAGATAAAAGAAAAAATTTAGAAAACTAACAGAACTCAGGATGGAATACAAAATGAAAAAAAAAAATTTAGAATTTAAGACTGAACTAGGAAAAATATAAGAGCAAATAAAAGCCATAGACAGCGCCTTAAGAAAATCAGAAGATGTAAAGGAGGCATTTTTTAATTTCAAAAGAGAGGAAAAAAGATTAAAAAAAGATTCAAAAGAAAGTGATAATTTAGAAAATAGATAAAGCAGATCTGATGTATAATAAAAGACCTCCCCCCCAAAAAAAGGAATAAAGCAATGGAACCTAAAAAATACAAAACAAAACAAAACAAAGTCAAGAAAGCTTTTCTAAAATAAAACAAGATCTGAAACTAAATATTGAAAGAGCACATTTTGTACCTGGGAAAATCAACTAAAAGTTTCACCAACAAAAGATAATCTAGTAAAGAACAAATTTGACTTTAAGGTTGGAGTGGGAAAGCTTCAGACATCCAGGCAACACAATGTCTGCGAAGGAAAAGAAATCAGATTTTCATGAGACATTTTGACAATGCTTGATACCAAAAGGCAAGGAAGTAATATATTTAAGATACTCAAGGAAAGAAAATACAAGCAGCCTAAATGATCTTCAATAATGAAGACCACAGAAAACTTATGGACATGGGAAAAAAAATCAGAGAATATTGTTCCCATGAGGCCTTCTTGAAAAATCTATTAGAGGAAAAGTTTCTGAGTACAAAATGTAGAGATATTGGCATAAAGACAGTGTGGAGCAAGTTTCTATTTTGTGGGTCATGGGAACACAGGCTCAGGCACAATAGAAACTGCCATGGAGTCTGTATTTATACCCTAAGTGGAGGGGGACCTGCCACTGAGCAAACAGCATGTATCAAGCAAGCTTTGTGCAGAGTTCCTGCCCTGATAAGTGGCTTGGGCTGCTTGATCCAGGATTGGGGTTCAAGGTATAGTCAGGCAGTTCCATTAGAACTAAAGTCTCTCCCTGACTGCAAAATGGAAACATACTGAAACATGTACATCCAAAGAAAAGAAGGCTTAGAGGGGAGGGCTGGGAGATGGCTGCTGAGTGTGTCCGTGACTTCCCCAGCAGACAGGTTGACTCTGTAATCATGTGCATAGCTTATATAATTATAGAGCAAATAAAAAAGCAAAAGCAAGTGTTCTTTTCTTACAGAGGCATAATTTACATACAATAAAACATACAGACCTTAACTGTAGTTAGATGAATTTTGAGAATGTATACATTTGTATAACCATCACAAACATCAAGATATAGAAACTTTCAAACACTCTGCAAAGTTCTTTGTGCCTCTATCCAGTCAACTCCTGCCCCCAGATTGAGCAACGACTTTGATTTTTATACCATGAATTAGTTGTGCCTGTTCTAAGACTTCATATTACTAAAATCACAACTATGTGACTAGACCAAATACTGTTGATTGTAGTGACTATACCAAATACTGTTGATTGTACACCTCGGATGAATTGTATGTTTTATTAATATATATCAATAAAATTGATTTGTTAAAAAACATACATTGAGAGGAGAGTGAATGTGGCTGCAGCGGCTGAGCTCCTGCTTCCCACATGGGAGGTCCCAGTTCCTTTCCGGTGCCTCCTAAAAAAAGAAACAAACAAACAAAAACAAGTAAACAAACGAAAAAAACCAGCTCAGGGGAGCCGATGTGGCTCAGTGGTTGAGTGCTGGCTTCCCACATATGAGGTCCAGGTTCAATCCCCGGCCCAGCAGCTCAAAAAAAAAAAAAAAGGACATGGAGAGGGAATGTATGCTATGGACCATGGTTGGAGGTAATAGTCTGATGATATTATCTCATAATCTGTAACAAACGTTCCAGCACGGTGTGGTGTGTTGGTGAAGGGGTGTTGTATGGGAATTCTACACATGTGCACTATTGTTTTCTAAGTTCACAACTTCTGTGATAAAAATATATTTTAAAAATAGGGTGGGTTGGGGGAGAAACACCAAATGTAAGATATGGACTATAGTTAATAGTAATATTTTGACAATATTCTTTCATAATTTGTAACAGATGTTTCACAATAATGCAAGATGTTGGTGGTAGGGCGATGTATGGGACTCCTGTATGATGTTATGCATGTTTGTTTTGTAAATTCACAACTTTTACTATATACTTATTGTTTATGTATGTTCATATATGAATGATATACTTCAATAAAATGTTTTTAAAAGTTTAAAAAAGGGAAGCAGCTGTGGCTCAATCAGTAGGGCTCCCGTTTACCATATGGGAGGCCCCGGGTTCGGTTCCCGGGGCCTCCTGGTGAAGGCAAGCCCGCCCGCACGGCGTGGTTAGCTGACCCGGCGAGCACAAGCAGCAAGGGGGGGATAAATGAATAAATAAATAAAATCTTTAAAAAAAATTTAAAAAATAATATAGTACACACGTTTATTTTCAGATTCTATTGCTTAGAATAAAACTTTTGTAATTCATTCATGTATCATTTTGTTATTTTTCTTCTGAGTAGTATCTCATTGCATGAATATACCAAAATACATTTACCCATTCTTCATGGTGGATAATCCTTTTATGTTGCTGGATTTGTTTTGCTTGTTTTTTGTTGAGGATATTTGCATCTATATTCATGGGTTATTGGTCTGTAGATTTTGTTTCTTGTGTTGTGTGTGTGTGTGTGTGTGTTTATTGGTTTTGGTTTGAGGATAAGACTGGCTTTATAGAATGGGTTGGGAAATGTTTCTTCCTCCTTTAATTTTTGGAAAAGTGTATTAGAGTTGCATTATTTCTTCTTTAAACATTTATAGAATTCACCAGTGAAACCATCTAAGCCCGGGCTTTTCTTTGTGGGACATTTTTATGAATTAAGCTCCTTCATTTTTTATACCTCTATTTAGATTTTCTTTCTTCTTGAGTCTGTTTTGGTAGTTTTTGTCTTTCTAGAAGTTTGCCCATAGTATTTATTATTCATGGTGTTTCTTTAAAATCATTTTTATTTCTGTAAAGTCAGTATTGATTCTCCTCTTTCATTTCTGATTTAAGTAACCTGAGTATTCTCTTTTTCTCTTGGTCATTCTAGCTAAAGTTTTCTCAGTTTTGTTGACCTTTCCAAAAAACAACGTTTGGCTTTGTTGTTTTTCTCTACTTTTATATTCTTTATTTCATTTATTTTACCTCTAATATTTATTAATTTTTCCTTCTGCTTGCTTTAAGTTCCATTTACTTCTCTATTTCTAGTTTCTTAAAGTACAATGTTAGGTTATGATTTGAGATCTTTCTTCTTTTTTGCTGTAGGCATTTGCAGCTATAAATTTCCCTATAAAGCTGCTCTTGCTAATCTCACAAATTTTGATATGTTGTACTTTCATTTTTATCTCAAAGAATTTAAATTTGGTTGGTTTATAGTTCTACTTAAGTCTTCTATGTTCTTGTTGATCTTCTACCTAGTATTTTTTTTTTAAGAGAGAGGTACTGGGGATTGAACCCAGGACCTCGTACATGGGAAGCAGGCGCTCAATCACTTGAGCTACATCCCCTTCCTACCTAGTATTTTCAATAATTATTGAAAGCAGAGTATTAAAATCTCTTTGCCTTTTGATTGCTGTGTTAAATCCATTTAAGCTTAATGTACTTACTGTTAAAGTAGGATTTGTGTTTGCCATTTTCTATTATTTGTTTTCTGTATGTCTGCTGTCTTTCTTGTGTGTCTATCCTTCATTGTTTCATTTTGCCTTAAATAGTTATTTTCTAATGTACCATTTAGAACATTTTATTTACTTATTTGCTTAATGGTTCCCCTGGGGATTACAATTAACATCTAAATTATAACAACATAAACTGGATTAATACCAAATTAATTTCAAGAATATAAAAATATTTTCTTCTCATTGCTCCATTCCCTTCCCCCTCTCTGCTGTTATCATACAAATTACATCTTTATCCATTGTGACCCCATCAACAAATATTTATAAGGAGAAAAGATATTTGTTTCCCATTTCCAAATACTATATTTTTCAGTGAATAATAGTTTAGTATACTATAGATATTCTATATCATATAGGCTTGTTTATTTTGTATTAAATATATTAAAGTATATGTTTCCACTGTGGTAATCAATGGAATGGGGTGCTCTCTCTTGCTTTCTCTCTTGTTCTCTCAAAAATTAAAAACCCACGTAAAATATGCTGCATAGTAATTTTCTAACTTAATTTGATATTGTTAAACTAAAGATTAAGAAGCCAGACTGAATTTAGGATTCTGGACTTGTATTTTGGCTCCATCAATGACGCTACTAACCTAGACTAGCTTTCTTGGTCTTTTCCTTTGTACATTAGTTTCCACAGTTGAAATATAAGGATAATAAAACAGAACTGATTTTTTTTCTCTAATTCTAATTATGTTACTGTGCTCCTCCTATATTTTCCAAAACCCTTATCAGCGATGAGTAAAAAAAACCTTATCATCCCATGCAAAATGTGCTTTATTGTTATTACAAATCGAATCATGTTTTAAGCATCTATGCTAATAGTTTTCAAGAAACAAGTATTCCTTAAATGCAACCACACTAAATTTTGTGGGTTACTTGTTTGTTTAGTGGGGCATGGAGTGGTGGATGCTGATTTTTCAAAATGGGAATATATCTTACAGCTGTCCAACGGATCCTAGTAGCTCTGTGCAAAGAACACAGGATTGAAAGAGCTTTGTGATTGCCTCACAGACATCATCTGGCAAGTTTATACTCTCAGTGGGAAAATAAATAATTCTATCCCATCATTTGGCTTGGTCTGCCTGATACCAACTAGTGGAATAATTGTGTCAATTAACCAATTGTTTTGTCTCTGAATCCAAAAAAAAAAAAAAAAGCTGATAGAAAAAGTAGCTCATTTCGTAGCTTATTCATTTGACAGATAATATTAGATCAGATATATCTTTTGTTGTGTTTGCCAGTGTTAAAATGAACTGTCTGTTTCCTCCCTTTGGTAAGGTTCTCTTTCCAATCCAAGAGGTAGAGAGAATTTTCCTTCCCAGTAATAGAGTATGCAGCAATAGGAATGGCAGTGGTGGTGGTAGCAGTGGTATTAGTGGTAGAAATACCAAATACCAATAGTAGCTAACATGCATGGTTGTTTACTGTATCAAACACTCTTACACACTTTACATGTATTATCTAAATCACACCTCCTAATAACTCTGGGAGGTAGGCTTTATTATTATTGCTATTTTACAGATGAATAAATAGTGGACTTATTCAAGGTCTCAGAACTAGAAAGGGACAAGTCCAAGATTGAACTGAGGGCTATTTGTGTGCCTAGGTTTTCCATAGTGCATTTAAAAACAACCCAAAATAAACAAAATAATGATAACAAAAACTCCTGGAAATTGACAAAGAGAAGAAAATAAATGCAACAGTCACCAGAGAAATTTAAATTCAAGACGTATCGCCTTGTACAACAGTCCTCTAGCCCCCAAGCTTCTGTGCATGCTATGGTGGTGATGTGTACTCAAGGTGTCACACAAGGGAAAATCCCGAGTCAAGGTGTCTGTTCATATAGGTAGGAATCTTCAAGTCAACCTGAAAGTGTGGTATTTATGGACAAGTGCAATGCTGGGGATAAAGAACTCAAGAGAGCTTTTATAAAGGAAACATGCAGGGCTTTTGGTTATAAGTGCACATACAAAGTGATATGTAGGGAAAAGCTTTAAATCCAGCTGCTGAATTCTTTACTATCAAAGGCTTTTGTTTGTTTCTGTTTTGCTTTTAATTTCCTGATGGTTCACTATCTTTGAGGGATAGGTTAGTGTGAGAGTGTATTAGTTTGCCAAAGGGCTGCCGATGCAAAGTACCAGAAATCTGTGGCTTCTATAAAGGGGATTTATTTGGGGTAAAAGCTTACAGTCCCAAGGCCATGACAAGCCCAAGTTGAAGCACCATCAGAGATGCTTCCTCACCAGTCAGCTACTGTTGATCCTGACATGTTGCCACGTGGTGAAGCCAGATGGCTGCCAATTTCTGCCAAGGTTTCTCCTTCACGTCCTGGCTTCCTTATTCAGGATCACCTGCCCCTCTTTCTTCCCAATTTCATCTGCAAGCTGTCATAGGGCTTGTCTCTTAAGGCTTCCCATATCAGTCTCGGCTGTTCTGCTCTTTTCCCAAATTCAGCTGTAAGCTATCAGGCAAATGGCTCTTCTCTCCCCAGGGCCTCAGCTGTTTGGACCTCTCCTTTCTGTCACATGGCAGGGTCCAAAATGACAGAGCTCTCTCTTCCTGTGTCTGTCTGTCCTTGTGAGTCTGTTTATATCAGACCCAGCAAGGGGGTGGAGACTCCACCTGAGTCATGCCTCACTGACATATCAAAAGCCCTAAAGCAATCTTAACAGGTAATTTAATCAAAGGCCCCTCAAATGAATTTAATGCAATCAAAGGGTATCACACCCGGAGGAATCGATTAGCTTACAAACATCATCTTACTCTTTTTGGAATTCATAAAATAACCTCAAGCTGCCACAGAGAGGAGCAATTAATTTTCACCACTGGAACTGACAAGACTCTCCTCTATGAAATTCCTCTCTTCAGAGGATGTCTACCAACCAAATATCTATGGCTGATTTAAAACTAGAGGAAACAGATGTGGATTCAAAGAAGTATTATTAATTTTTACAACATGGATGACACACACACATGCCCATGCACAAACTTTAATCCTTTTAAAAGATCAATTTGCTCTTATAGTGAGTACATGAATACAAGACGTTCAGAATTTTTAACTTTCCTAATAATATTGCCCATCTATATTTTTTAAATTATTCTGCATTGATTTCTTTTTATATTATTGACTTCCTGGCATTTATGTTTCTTTTACTGAGGCAAATAATTAACGGTGAGATCATCCCAATGGGCAGTGTCATTGTCCACTCATATACTTTCCTTTTACATGTGTTATTGGCAACATTCAACATTGTTATTATGGTATTGAGAAAACATGGGGGAGGGAAACTAAATTTAAGGTTTACTGAATGCCTTCATTTCAAGATGAAGGCAATCTGGATGAAGATTTAAAGTTCTGTGTAAGACTGTGTCTACACAATAGCAAATAAATGTATTTTCCTGAAATTGTTCAGTAAGTACAATCACAGAATTTCTTTCCTCTTGGATTTTATTTTCTGAAGAGTAAAGCACTGTAATTTCATTCTCACTTGGTCAGATTCTTACCCACATATAGTGTCATTATGTGCCTCCCTAGCTCTCTTCAAATAATTAAATGATTCAATCCCCAAAGAGTAAATTTGGAAATATTTGTTAAATTTGGACAAGAGACCTGGTCTAAGCGTGACCTTTGACCCAGTACTTTAGGTCTGGGCCCATATGGAGTCAGAAGAGCCTTAGAAATCTCCGGTTCCTCAGGGAACATTGCTCACACCTGCATGTAAAGATGGCTCACTAAGGCAGTGGTTTGCAATGATGGTGCTGGGGAGGCAATGATGACAAGATCTCTCCCACCAGTGATATAGTAGGATGGTGGGGGGTATGATGGTTTGAAGCTGTATGTACCCCAGAAAAACATGTTCTCAAATCTAATCCATTCCTGTGGGTGTGAACCCATTGTAAGTAGGACCTTTTGGCGAGTAGCATCTTAAGATAAGATATGACCCACCTCATTGAAGAAGGGACTTAATCCTCTTACTGGAGTCCTTTATAAGAGAATGAAATTCAGACAGAGAGAGAAAGTCACAGAAGAAGTTGAAAGCAACAGAACCCAGAAGAGAAGAGAGATAACAGCAGATGCCATCATGTGCCTTGCCATGTGGCAGAGGAGCCAAGGATCTCCAGCAGCTGGTCTTTGGGAAGAAAGCATTGTCTTGATCATACCTTTATTTGGACATTTTCCAGGCCTAATACCATGAGTGAATACATTTCCATTATTTAACCTGACCTATGTAATGGTATTTATTTGAGCAGCCTAGGAAACTAAAACAGGGGTTTACTTTTTAAGAAGTGACATGGAAACAGGCCCTCTCATACATTGCTAAAGAGAATGCAAATCACAGCAAATATTTTTAGAAAAATCTGGCACTAGCTATTAAAATATAAAAATGCACATAATTGTTTTAATCCCCCCCAAATGGTTCTCTTATCTGTCTGCTCGCCTTCTCCAGGAGGTACCGGGAACTGAAACTGGGATCTTCTACATGGGAGGTGAGTGTCCAGTGGCCTGAGTCACATCTGCTTCCCTTGGGCTGTGGCATCTGCTGGCTTGTGGCATCTGCTCCTTTAGGCGTCTGCTCATTGATTGCGGTGGGTGCGGGCATCTAGCTCGTTAAGGTGGGGAGTGAGCATCTAACTCGTTGTGGCAGGGCACGGCGTCTAGCTTATTGTGGTGGTTGCAGGTGTTTGCTTGTTTTCTTTAGGAGGCACTGGTACCCGACCCCGGGAACTCCCATATGGTAGGCAGACACCCAACTGGTTGAGCCACATCGGCTTCCCTAAAAATGCACATAATTTTTGACTTAGCATTTCCACTGTTGAGTATCTATCATATGGAAATAAAGTAAGCAGTACAAAATTAAGTCTACGTGCATTCTTAACAGTGGCCAAAACACATACATATGCACATACACACAAAACAAAATTTAAAAATCTGGCAAAATCTTAAATTCAGGGGAATTTTATGTAATATTATAGTGGTACTAAAAATAATGTGTTAGATCCATAGCTATTGACCAGGAGGAATATCCTTGAAGTATATATTAAAGAGTGCAAAGTTCCTGAAAGGAAAAGTGGTAGTGTCCTAAACACACATACACAGACACACAGACACAGAGAAAGAGAGAGAGAGAGAGAGAGAGAGAGAGAGAGAGAGAGAGAAGGGGCGGGAGGGAAAGGAATTTATCTTTCTGTATCTGTATACAACCGTAGAGAAAGCATTCATAGTGATGACCATCGGGAATGGATCATGCTTTTTTCCTTTATTTCTGAACTGTTTATCTTTATAGGCTAAGCATATATTAATTTGAAATTAAGAAGTAAATAAATAGGAGACTATCCTCTATGATATTCTGCTCTACATCCTCTACTTTGCCCCTCATTCTCTATTGCAAATTACAAAACCAAAATATGGTTGGAAAAGACTCCGAATGCTTATAAGGTCATTCATTAAATAACATAGTATTTATCAATAGTACTCCTGAAGGAGGCTTTAGATATCATTTCATTTTCTTCCAGATGAGTAGATAGAGTTCTCTTTTTATGCTTTCTGAGGCATCACTCTCACATCCACTTTCAAGGCTTCTGTGCTGGTGACCTTCCCATAGTATATATTATGCTCAGGTATTTCTTTTCTGTTTTGGACTACTTTAAAACTCCATTTGTGTTGCTTGGAACTCCTCAAAAGAGTCGCCTTCTACCTCCTCATCATTTCTTCTTCCTTGAGCCCACTGATGTCAGGTTTTTTACTTCACAGGCCACTGAAATTAGTCATGTTGTGGTCACAAATGACTTGCTTGAATGTCTTTAAATCCAATAATCAGTTCTCAGCCGCCATCTTACTTGAACAGTGAATAATATCTAGGTCAGTTTATCACTGCCTCCTTTTTGAAACATTCTCTTCCTCTGCCTTTGGATATTTTCATTTGGAAATATTCATATTTGGAACCATAACAACCATCTTTTAACTGTGACACTATTAGACACCACATGGAGGATATAGTAGAGCAGAAAAATGAAAAACAAAACAAAACAACTTGGACCCTGTGGTGGTTTGAGTTGTATGCAACCCAGAAAAACATGTTCCTAAATCGAATCCATTCCTGTGGGGGTGAGCTCATTGTACTTAGGACCTTGTGATGATGTTATTTCATTTTAGGTGTGGCCCACCTCAATCAGGATGGATTTTAATCCTACTATTTGTGTCCTTTATAAGCAGGATGAAATTCGGACAGAGGGAGAGAAAGCCATGGAAGAAAAATCTGAAATTCAACGGATCCTGGAAGAAAACAGTGAGGCCAGGAAAGGCCACCATGTGCACTTGCCATGTGATAGAGGAGCCAAAGACCAAGGATCACTGGCAGCCAACCCCAGAACACTAATCTGCCAGAAGAAAGCAGCATCTTGATGATGCCTTGATTTGGACTTTCTTTTACTTTCAAAACCATGAGTGAATAAGTTCCTATTGTTTAACCCAACCCATTTTGTAGTATTTTCTTGATCAGCCAAAGAAACTAAAACAGGCATTGATGCAGTCGAGTTGCTCAATTTATTAAATATGAAACTCCCCTCTCTGAGTTTCTTGTTATATGAAAGAACAACTTTTCTTAAGTTTTGCAACTGCTTTTAGGTGACTTTTCTTTTACTTCCAGTTGTAATAACTCTAATCCTGATAAATGCCCAAATATGTACCCCTGGCCAGGAACTCACTGGTGACCTCTAGATTTACCGCTAACTATTTGATATCCCTACTTAGAGATCAAATAAACATTTCAAGTTGAATTTGTTCCTAACCAAACTCCAACTAACATAGCCTCCTGAAATTTGTTCTTCTACCAGTTTTCCCCGTATTACTGAAGGGCACCCAGGAGTTCTTGACTCCTTCCTTTTCTATAACTTCCCACATTCATCAGCAGTCTTGTTGATGTTATTTTCAAATTACATCCTGAGTCAATGCACCATGTTCACCACTATCATTTTAGTCAAAGTTACACCATATCTTACACAGGGTGTCAGATCACTCAGGGTTCTCCAAAGAAACAGAACCAACAGCACATGAGGTTTTATTTTAAGATATAATTTAAAGGATTGGCTCACATGATTGGGGGGGCTTGCAAGGTCTAAATTTGTAAGGTAGGCTTGCAGGCTAGAAACCTAGTCAAGAGTTGATGTTGTAGCTTTGAGGCAGAATTTCCTCTTCTCTGGAAAAACTCAGTTTTTTGCTCATAAGTCCTTCAGCTCATCGGATGAGGCTCACTCACATTATTAAGGGTAATCTCCTTTACTTAAGGTCAGCATGTTGTAGTTGCTAATCACATCTGCAAAATACCTTCACAGTAACATTTAGGCTAGTGTTTGACCAAACAAATGGCTATCATGGCTAGCCAAGTTGACACATATAAATAACCATCACACTTCGTCTACTGGCATAGCCTCCTGACTTGTATTCCTGCTTTCACCCTTGCCCTTTGCTATTTATTGTCTCTACACAGTGGCCTGTGGGAGCCTTCTAAAATCCAAGTCCGATCAAATCACTCATCCACTAAAATCTCCCAACACACTTACAAGAATCAATGCCTAATCCTTTACCATATTATGATACATTGAATTATTGACCCCAGTTTTTCACCTATTTGCTGTGGTCTTGTTGTGGAAGGAGTTTACTTCCCTATTTCTTGACTTTAACTTTTGTCTCATGACTTTCTTTAGCCAATGGCTTGTGGACAGAGAAGCTTGTATGCCTTTCCGAACACTCAACTTTAAGAATATTCATGTGCTTCTGCTAATTATTTAGCTCCTCTGCCATCTCCAGAAGAACATGGCCAGCTAGCCTGCTGATCTCAGAGGAGGATGAGAAACTTGTGAAGTGGATCCATCCCAGATGCCACAGCCTAAAGCAGAGCTGAGCCAGCCAATCCGCTGACCTGCTGTTGAGAAGCAGATGTAACTAACAGGGTCTACATTCAATCATGCAGAGTGTTGTCATAAACCACTAAGTTAGGGGTGTTTGTTACATGGTAATATCTATTTGATACATATGGTCTGCAAGTATACTCATGATCTGGCTTCCACTCTTCTCTACGACACCATTCCTATTATTTTTCTTGCTCATTACACATAAGCCACATTGTTCTTTTTGTTCTTCAAATGTGCCTAACTAATCCCTAACTTAGGGCTTTTGTGCTGGCTGATCACTCTGCTTAGAAGACCCTTTTCCCAGACCTTTGTATTGTTCTCTCTTCATTATTTTAAGTCTTCTTAGCTCAAATGTAACTTCTTCTAGTGACCTTCTCAAAAAAACTTATCTAATATTATCCCCTCCCCTCCCTGTTCTTACCCTTTAATTTATTTTCTGCATAGCACTTATTATCTGAAATGATTTTATTTGTTTACCCACTCATTATTTTGCACATCCCAAATAGAATGCAAGCCCCATGAGGGCAGAGATTTTGTTTATTGCTATTTCTCTAACTCTTCATGGTATGTGGCACATAACAAGCATTTGTGAAGTCATTCAAACAAGAAATGGTGGAGGTCCTCATATATTCGCATTTTTATTTCCCAGTAATGCTTGTAGCAGCTATCATAATTCATAGTGTTATCATAATTCATAGTATTGCAGCAGAAATTTTATCTCTGTTTCCTCCTCTGGAAAATGGAGAGAATAAAGGAACAAAGTGGTCATTTTCACAAATCTTTCCTTTTAGAAAGAGAAATATTTCAAAGGGTGAAGATGTTCCTTGTAAAGAGGAATGGATTGTAAAGCTGGAGTTACTTCTCAATGAATTATATCTTTTCTACTGTTGTGTGAGTGTCCAAGTCGAGGAAATCATTATTATTGGCTGGTCCAAAGTTCTGATTTCTCTGGATCAGCAATTTACAGCCCTGGTTGCACATATGAAATCACTTGGGAAGCTGAAAAGAAAAACAATCTCCATGGTCATGTCTCACCCCAGAACAATTAAATCAGAATCTCTGGGGTGGAGCCCAAGAATTAGCATGTTTTAAAAGCAACCTGGGAGAGTGTAAATTGATAATCATTGCCTACATAATGAAAGAAGCCAGAAAACTATTATTCTAAGGTTCCAATTTCATTTTTCTATATTGCCATATGAGTATTGTTGCTTAATTTTTTTTACGTGGGCCACACAAAATGAAGAGTATGTAAAAAATTGAAGTACATGCTGCATATGCTGAACTATAAACCATAAAGATTCCTGAGTTAGAAACAGAGTCTCCACCCAATTATGGACATGAGTGATTAATTCATTAGTGATAAAATCTGAGCATTTATCAATAGAACACCTTTAAGGTCACTGGGCTAGCATCACAGCATTTGTTGGTGTAGCCTGACCTTACTTACGTATTCAGTCCTTCAGTTTTGTAGAATCTAGCACTGTACACCGAAGTAAGGCCATGTTAGTTCCCAGCGAATATGGAGAAATTAAATGAAAAAAATCACTGTTTTGAATATCAACTGTTCAAATTATATTTTATGGGCTACTTTTGTCCATATTTCCTTTTGTGTGTCCTGGAAAATACAAGGACATAAAAGAGGAAAGTAATTACTTAAAAGCTTTATAATTCACCTGTCTCAAGGAGTTTTTATACTCATTTCTAATCCAATTATAATATATAAGACTAGTTTAACAAATAAATACTAATAGGTCATCAACCAGCTTTGTGTGGTTTTGACTGTGTACCTAAACACACACACTTACACACATATCCACAGTGGTTTAGGGGAAAAAATGACAGGCAAGCAACCTGTTCTTATCATAAACTGTTGCTATTCAATTCCTAACCATTTTGGATTTTTTTTTTTTTTTTTTGAAATTCAGCTGCTGTCTTCAAAATAAACGAAGGCTGAACTCAATTTTTCCAAACAATTCTTCATGTAGATACAACCTAGATTTACTTTGAGTCAATTCTTCTTCCTTCCTGAAAGTGTTATTGTAGAACTCTGTGCATTTTTTGTTATTTTTGCCCTTTCTGTCAATCTTCCTTGCTACCCTCATAGTACCTTGTCTGGATCTCTAGACACAGTATATATTGTGTAAATGTCTGTTGACTAATAGTCAATGACTCACAGTTCTTATTGCAAAGTATGAGGGATAATACAGTATACTGGCTAACAGCCCAGTCTGATCTTCGCTTGGGAATTTGGACTGCTTTATCCAGCAGAGATGTTGGCTCTGCATCACTATATAGACTTTTTGGCAAAAGAATTACATATAACAATAGTTAAGAGCTCAAGCACTGGAATAAGAGGGTCTTGAGTCTTAATGCCTGTTCTGACTCTTATAGCTGCGTGAAATGTCAACATACTGTGCCTCGGTTTCCATAAAATATGGAATGATAAGTATAATCACAGCTACAATAGATGATCAAATAAAATAATATATATCAAGCATAAGTTACCACAGTGCCCAACACATAATAAGACCATAAGACCTTATAAACAGTGTGTTACCATTATTATTATATCCAAAATCAAAATTATCCTTCTTTTCATGAGTCAGTTACTTGGCTTGCATCCTCTCCAAATGTTCTATATTGTCATTCTTTCTGACCATGTTTATAGAGAACTAGAAAGGTCAAAGTCAAAGATCGAGAGGGTAAAACTGGTCCACATAAAATGAGAGTTATGATCTGTCTTCAAACTCTTATTTCCAGTGACACAGAGAGGCTGAGATTTGGTCTGATGCTTGGATTTCTCCACTGTAACTTATAAGATGTGTCCCTTCCAAATTATAGAACTCACCAGTTTGGGTCATTTTGATAAAATCATTTGTAGAAAACCTAGATGATATTTTAAATTAAAAGTCAGACCTATATTTATGAGTTAGTTCCTTCATCAAACCCTGGATGGCTGTCACAGAAAGTAAGCTACTATTTTTCATTTTGTAAAAAATGTATATTTCTACAATATCATCCTATTTTTGAGAAATAATTGGCTTACCAGCTGGATCTGTGTGTTACAGTGCTTTGTGCTTGATGTGGGATGATCTTGTCGATAAATTGAAAGAAGAATCCAAAGGTCATGGGTCTCTTCTCAGTTCTGTTACTAAACTGTGTGTTGCTAGGGGAGTCCTTTTGACTTTCTTTGGCTCAGTTTTCTCCTCTGTAAAGGGGATGATAATGCCACCTATCTCCTTCTAAGGACTGTTAAAGGAGTCAATTAGATATGCAGCCAGCTCATGCCAGTATCTAGGCAGCACTTTCATTTTTCCTGATTCTAAATCTGGGTAGTTTGTTTAGTTGGTTGCATCCTAGAGATAATGAGGGCATGACAAATTATCTGCACATAGGAGAATATTGTCCTCTCTTATAAAGCCACAAAGCGCACCCTTCCCCATCTGTTAAATGTGTGTGTTCAATCACCAAGAGTAAAGAGGATCGGCCGAGAGAGCCCATATGCTTTAGCATTTTGTAGTGGAAAGAGCAAAGGCTTTGGAAGTCATGACGGTCCTGTCATGACAAACTGCGGGATCCCGGGCGAGTTGCCAACCTCTATACTTCTCAGTTATTTCATCTGAAAAATTAAGACAAAAGTACTCACAATACAGGTTTTTTTTTTCTAGATTAAAATGAGCTAATGCATGTAAAGAACCTCGTGGGAGACTCCTCAGGCATCTGAGGATGGTTGAAAAATTTATGTTTCTCCCTTGCCCCACATTTAATACTATCTACCACCCTATCAAGAATGCACCTCAGATCTCTCATTATTGTTATTGATGGTGGTTGGTATTACCAGCTCGCCGTTAGTTATATGGATGTTAGTAGAGATTGGCACCTTTGAATATTATCCAAACTCTTTTTAGGGAGAAACCATGGTTTCCACAGGGTAACCTGCATTTTTTGCCCTTTTCCACAGAAAGAAATGGATGAAGAGTGACTTTCTGTCTTTGGTAACTCTGACCATTCTGCTTTGTGAGATTGATCCCACCAATTGTCAGGAGGAACCTCACTATTATATTGCAGTCAACTTTCAATTATCCCAGCTAATGTGAGAGACTATTAGCAGAGATAAGACAATTAAATCATCTGTTTAGGGATTTCTGCACTTCTACTCTACTGCTTAAGTTCCAGAGACTTCCCTAATGATGATGGACTCAGGGAATCCAACCAACTGTGATAAGAATGAGGGGCCTAGGGTAGTGAATTCTCATATTTTCCTCTTGTCCTGCTTGATCTAACCCCCTGAGGGACTTTCTTTGTGTACTTATCCTAGAAGCCTGTGGGAGCAAACTCAAGCTCCTATTCATTCGAATTCCAACAGTAGCTATTAAAGGATCAGGCTTTCGAAATGAGAGTAACAAAAACCAATGAACACCATGGCTTATGGTGAAAAGCAAGTGGCTGCTAAAATGATGAGTGGCCAAGAGGACCAGCTGATCTCCAGGATCCTTCCTATACAGGCGTTGGATGGTTCTGTGAAATATTCAAGACACAATCACTAAAAGGTTGATTTCTCCAAGGACATATGTTGAGTAAATAACATAGCTGACGCCAGACCTCAGGCTTCTTGTTCTCTATGCCATTATTCTTACAGAGTTATTGTACAATAGGAGACATGCTGAAGACTTTGTAACTGTCCCACAGATCTTAGGGTAAATTCATATTCTTATATTCTATGCTGTGTGACCTTCCACAAGTTACTTGACCTCTCTGATGTTTGGTTTCCACTTCCATAAAATGGACACTATCGAATTAGACAATGTATTATACTGACTGTATAAAAAGATTAAAAAGATAAAAGAAATGCAAGATAAAGTGGTCACATAACTCTCAGACAGATTGCATTGCTCTGGTCACCTTATCCTAGTAAAACTCCAAATCTGACAATCTGGCATCAGAAGTAACTGCAGCTCTTAGAAGCCACATTAAATTTAAGTGAAAAATGAGGTGTTTCTTCTGTCAAATATGATAGAATCAAGACACTGCCCAATACCATTAACGTATGGATTGACCTAAACTCTAGTTCTCACTAAATGCTGTTTGCTGTCTAAATGCTTTACTAGATCTGTTAATGGACAGCTTTTGCTTTTTCTCTTTAAAAAATATGTTTGCCTGAATCCAAGTTATTTTAAAAAAATATAATAACCTGAAAAGTGCTCCTCTTTTCCAAAGCACCATTTTCTAATCAGGCTAGTTTTCGATTGTCTCTGTATTGAAATGACAGGCACATGTCCTTCCCAGGTAACTGGCACCTCTTGTAATTTTTTTCCTCAGGTCAAAATGACAGACTCTTAATTACTGGGGCTACTTGATCCTTTCTTGTAGCAATGTGTCATGACATTTTTCTCCGCATTTCTTCCCAAGTCATTATTTAGTGTTAAGTCAGAAGTGAGGATGCAGGGCTATGTTCAAGAGTTTTCACATTGTAGTTTTGCAGTTTGTTCAATCAGTCAAATATATGTGATTCATTGCTCTCGAAGACCTCTGATGTCTGTGTTTAGAGTCTATCCTTTGGAATCCAGTGCCTGTGGGAGCCAAATGATAACCCATTCAGGACTCAAAAGTGTAATTCAATTGTCGGTGTGCAGTGAAGAAATGTGAAGAGCTTTCACAACAACCTTAGATGCTAGGCAGGTAAATGTGCATGCATTTCTTGCTAAGTATTTACATTATTGACATTTGTAAGGCTGCCTACAAGAATCCACTCTCTCAAGGCTGCTTACTTGATTCAAATGAAATCAATTTATTCCAATATGTCCTATGCTATTTGTGGGGAGAATGGTTTCTTTTTGAATTGTTATCAAGCACCCTTTTCTGGTCTGATCTTTCATTGGAGATTTTTTTTTTTCAATTAAATGAATTCACTTTCCATGAGATGAAACAGCAGATCTAAGCATTTTCAATGGGCTTTGACTTAAAGAACTATTCATCGTTGCATTGCTCTTTTTCATTTTCAGATTTAAAAATAATCTCTCAAAACTAAAAATGCCTTAGGAGCCATGTGCAATCACAAATAACATTTTATGCTTTCAATCATCCAGCAGCTATGTGACCCGATGTCCCAACAATGCAGTGACTTCTCTCTGTGGGTTGGCTAGGAGTAAACCCTTGTGTTAGGTGAATAGCATATTTAGTAGTCACCTATTTTCGAGCTTTTATTAAACCTACCTGCTGGAATAAAGTAATATGAACATTTTAAAGGCTATTGATGCATTTTGCTATATTTTTCAGGAACTCTGTATTAGTTGACATCCCCATAACCAATATATGATAGAGTCCTTCTCATCTCACCCTGGCCAGCAAAAAGTGTATTTTTATTTTTTTGTTTGGTAATTTTATTGATCAAAAGTGATATATTGTCATTTCAATTTACATTCCTTTGATTGTTACTGAGACTGAACTGTTTTTCAACAATACTAACAATTTGTGTTTCTTGTTCTGTGAATTGCCTTTTAATTTCCATTCTTACTTCTGTATTTCTAGCCCAAAAGCAGCTATTCTTATTCCCAACCTAAAGAGTATAAAATCTCACCATTATCCCTTCTTGGGATGCCACTAAGCTAAAATTAACTGCTCCCCCCACACACACACACAAAGACAATGGAGGCAGGACCTCTAGTTCCTAAATCCCTAGCCTATCCATCAGGCCTTCTCAGCTGTACTGGCTTTGAGACTGTGCATGCTCCCTTTCTCTCCCTTTTGGTGTCTACCAAAGCACTTAGGCAGATCTGTTAATAACTTCTCGGCTTCCTAAGGGGTATTCAAAAAAGGGCCATCCCTTCCTTTTCTTTTTCAGTAGTTCAAGTGCACTGATAGCAGCACACATTTGAAAGCAGAATACTTAAAAAGAGACACAGCATAGAGTACTTTTCTTACAGCCAGTCTAATGTGGAGAAGAAAAGAAAAATGAACAAGCTGATTAGTTGCTAAAAGAGAAATGAGGAAAGTGCACTATTTCTAAGGGTGACTGTTTACCATTTTAAATAGTATTTCTCAGTGAACCAGAAATAGAAATAAATCAGAAAACCAAACTTTTATATACCCAGACAAACTGAAAGCAGGGACTCAGATATTTGCATACCAATGCTCATAGCAGCATCATTCACAATTGCCAAAGGGTGAAAGAAACCAAGTATCCATCAACCAATGAATGGATAAATAAAATGTGCTATACAATGGAGTATTATTCAACCATAAAAAATGAAGTTCTCGTACATGTGACAATATGGACAGACCTTGAAGGCATCATGTTAAATGAAATAAGCCAAACACAAAAGGACAAATATTGTATGATCTCACTGATATGAAATAATTAGAATAAGCAAATTCATGGAGTCAAAAACCAGAATATAGGTTACCAGGGGGCGGAGTGTGGGTCGGGAATGGGAAGTTAATGCCTAAATTATAAGAGTTCCTATTTGGGGTGATGGAAAAGTTTTGGTAATTGATGGTGGTAATGCTAGCAGAATATTATGAACATAAGTAACAGCACAGAATTATATACTTGAATGTGGTTAATAGGGGGAAATTTTAGCCTGTATATATGTTACTAGTATAAAAATGTTTTTTTTAAAAAAAATCAATATAGGACTGTACAACAAACAGTGGACCCTAATGTAAGCCATGTGCTATGGTTTATAGGACAATTATAATAATATTCTTTCATCAGTTGTAACAAATGTACCACACTAATTAAAGTGTTAATAATAGGGGGGTATATGTGATCTCTGTATTTTTTGCATGATTTTTCTGTAATCCCATGATGTCTCTAATAAAGAAAGAAAGCCAACTTTTAATTTATTCTCTGACTCAGCATATTATATTTTAAAACAATTCTCCAATGTACATGCATTTATAATGATCATTTTTTTAGATCCTGTAGGATTTCTTGAGTCTTACCTTAGTTTCTGAAAATAGCAAGTCATTTAATTGAGAAGCCACCTATTGTAAGCCCACTTTGCCAATCTTATCTACATAATGGTAGAACAAGTGACTCTACCTAGGGAAATAATCTGGATTATTTGGGTTTATTAGCATGATTTCTAAGCAGAAACCCAGTTCATTTTTCATTTACAGAACATTTTTATCTATTATATTTAGTATCCTTTAGTAGCATGAGACAGGTACTTTTCAAAAATATCAAGATCATAAAATAAAAAGCCAGAGGAATTCTCACAGACTGCAGAAGAGTGTATTAGATGTGAAAACTAAACACAATATAAGCTCCTGGACCAGAAAAATGGCAGTCATAGGCAATTGGTGAAATTCAAAATAGGACATGTCTAATAGGCAGTACTATTGTTATCAAGGTTAATTTCCTGGTTTTGATAACTGTACTATAATTATGTATGATGCTTACTTTAGAGGAAACTTGGAGAAGGGTGTACAAGAACTCTCTGCAGTATTTTTCAACTCTTTTATTTCAAAATAAAAAGTTAACCAATGCGTATGAAATTAAAACTTGAAATCATATTATGACCACTAGATTAATCCTTCGCAGTTACTGCCCATTGTTATAAGAATAAAAACAAAAGTTCTAAACTTGCTCTATTGGGCCCCAAATAATCTGGTCCCTGATTCTCTGGCCAAACTTATCTGATTATACCCGACACTTTCTTGCCCAACACACTCGGGTCACATTGGCACTTTTCTATTCCTCAAACTACCAAGCTCTTTTTCTGCCTTGAGGTTTTTGTTCTTGCTATTTCCTCTGTCTAGGCTGTTCCCACTCCTGTCCTTCTCATGGTTGTCTCTGCCCCTACAACAGTCCATTCCCCACCCAGTAGCCAGTGTAATCTATTAAAAATGAAAATTGGATCACATTTCTGTCCTACTTAATACCTTTCTGTGGCTCCTTAATTTTTTAAAATAAAACTTAAACTTAAACTCTGTACCATGATCTACCACCAGGAATACTACAATCTGACACATGCTTACCTATCCAGCCCTATCCCAAACCATGGTGTTCTTAACCTCATACTTCTTCTGCCCTGCCCTCCCTGCCTTACTAGGATAACTCCTATTAATCTTTTAAGTCTCAGCCTAGATATCAATTCCTGAGAAAGAGTTTCTGATAGTTCCCCCTCCCATATATGGGTGACATGTCCCTTATGGTTATTCCGATACCTGCTTATATTTCCTCCATCCTACCATGTGTCAAATTCTCATGTAATGTATTGTGGGGTTATAAATATTCAGAAGTAAATTTTATGACAAAAATAGCAAAAATTACTAGGAGGGGAGAAATGGAAGTATACTGCTATAATGTTCTTAAATTATATCTGGAATGGTATAATATCACTTGAAAGTAGTTTGTGATAAGTTAAGGTTGTATACCAAACCAAAGGAATTCCAGCTTCTGCCACAGGATGCAGAGAATTGGTAGGAGCATTATTCCTTCCTTTACAATGAAAAAGAGACAAGGTAACTTAAAACTCATGATCATATCAAATACATTAGAGATCTGAGGTACAGAGTAACCTATCTAATGCAAAATCTATGGAGCATGGGAATCCCTGTAATTTTTGTGTAACATTTATGTAATGTAAGCATCTTTTAAAATATATATGAAAAAAATAACATTTATGTAAGCAAATGCACATATACGCATATATATCTATATATCATTTTACAAATATTGGTTTGTATTGTGAAAAATTTGATTTTTACCCACAATAAAAAAAAAATCTAAGGAGAGACAGTGCCTTCAGTGTCTGGAGTCATAATCACCTTCTTAACTGGGGTAGATCCAATCAGACACTGGTAAGAAGTATTCAGCTAGAATATTTGACAAATTAGTGAAGAACAGGAACAGGCTGGTGGGATAGTGTAAAACCTCTGGGAGGGGAATAGGGAAAAGAAACTCCAATTATATCAATAATCATTAAATGTAAATTGTCTGAACATCTCCAATTAAAGGGCAGAGACTGTCACATTGAATGAAAAAACAAGACTGCCTACAAGAAACACTTTATTATTTATTTATTTACTTACTTACCTATTTATTTATTTATAAAGAAGCTTTAGATTACATAAATGCTACATAAAAATATATGGGATTCCCATATCCCTATACCTTCCCACTTCCACACTTTCCCATATTAATAACATCCTTCATCAGTGTGGCACATTTGTTACAATTGATGAACACATTTTGAAGCATTGCTACTAATCATGGACTATAGTTTACATTACACTTTATACTCTGACCCGCACAATTTTATAGGTTATGACAAAATGTATAATGGCCTGTATCCGTCATTGCAATGTACTGTAGGACAATTCCAATGTCCTGAAAATGCCCCCATGTTACACCTATTCGTCCCTTTCCCTCCCCTCAGAACTTCTGGTGGCCACTGCCTTTAAATCAAGGATAAACGTTCTCCCATTGCTAGAATAATAATAAGTCTATTTTAGTCCATTTTTCATTCCCCAATCTTGACGATTTTGGGATGGTGATGCCCACTTTGTTTCTAATTGTGAGGGGGCTTAGATCCCATGGGGCAGATGGATGTAACCATCTTCTTTGCAGTTGTAGACACTCTCTGTTCCTTGAGATGGTCATTGTCTATGATCATCTCCTTGCTAGTTGTCCTGGGTGAGTCCAATGAATTGGAGAGTAGGTGTTACAACTCTGCTGAGATTCAGGGTTCAACTGGCACATGAACAGACCAAACATTTAAGTCTCTGGGACATATATTTAACAAGTATACTGCTAATTATAAGTTCATGTAAAAGGGGCAGAAGAGCCACGTGTAGACAAACTATAAAATAGTCTAACTCTGTTACACTGGGGAGCATAAATTCCAAAGTAAGGCCCACTGACAGGGTGCCAAATTCCTGAGCTTGTATTCGCTGTTTATAGTGTCTAAATGTCTCTAGAGCCCTCAGGAGCCCTGCTGTTTGAGGCACTGTTTACTATGGCAGTCAATGAGATTATGCTGAGACATGCATAAGCGTAATCTCTGGAATGACCTCCCAACTCACTTTGAAGTCTCTTAGCCATAAAAACTCATTTGTACTTAATATTTCCCCCTTTGGTCAAGGTCTTTTTCCAGATGCATCACAGTTGGCACTTGATCATAATCCTCTGGTGCCAGGGAGGCTCATTCCTGGGAGTCATGTCCCACACTGGGGGGAAGGTAGTGCATTTATATGCTGAGTTTGGCTTAGAGAGAGGCCACATTTGATCAACAAGGAGGCTTTCAGGAGGTAATTCTTAGGCAATATATAATACTAGGCTAAATTTCTATTTCACGAGAACAGGTTCATAAGTACAATCACCAATATCAAGCACCTGGCGTAATGGTCTGTCTTCCTTCACTAGATACTGGTCTTGTACTTGGGGGATTCTAGTTGTCCTATTAGAGAATGTAGCAGGACTCCCCAGGATGGGAATTCAGGATTATTTCAGTTATTGTGTGGGTCTCCACCCACTGAAACAATGCCCCTTGAACCTTTGACCATATTCATATGTTTTAGAGGCATGACCCAGGTGCACCCTCCCGACACATCACCCCATCACTGACACCCCACACCAGTGATCCTCCATGCCACAATTGTGACCCACCTGTGGTCCAAAACCTCTCTAAAAATGAAGCATAAAAAACAAATAAAATTAATAAGAAAATAAAATAATATTTTAAAAAAGAAATGAAATAAAATATTGACCATGGTTAGTAGTAATGCTTCAATATTTGTACATCAACTGTAACAAATGTATCATCCACATGTAAAATGGTATTAATAGGGGACAGTGGAAAGGGGGAGGCGTTGGGTATATGGGAATCCCCTATATTTTCTAAGTGACCTTTCTGTGACCTAAAGCTTCTTTGAAGATAAAATAAACTGATGGAAATGCAATGAAAATAGACAAACCAACAATTATAATTATAGATTATAGATTATTAGAAAGAATGTCTTCAAATCAATGACCGAAGATTTCACCTTAGAATCTACAAAAAGAAAAGCAAATTGAATTCAAGTAAGAAGAAGAAAGGAAATAATAAAGATCTGAGCAAAAATAAATGCCATAGAAAACAGTAAAATAATAGATAAAATGGATAATCCCAAAAAGTGAAACTTAAAGAAGATTAATAAAACTATTCAATGATAAGCCAATAGCCAGTCTGATTAGGAAAAAAAAGGGAAGATGTAAATTACCAATGAGAGAAGTTACAGAGTCAACATATATTAAAAAGATTTAAAAAAGGAAATTTAAAAAATTTTATGCCCATAAATTTGACAACTTAGATGGAGCAGGCAAATTCATTCAATGACACAAACTACCAAAGTCTGCTTCAGAAGAAACAGATAAATGGAATAACTCTGTATCTTTTAATTAAGCTTAATTTATGGTTAAAAACCTTCTAAAAAAAGAAAATTCCAGACCCAGATATCATCACAGGAGAATTCTACAAAATATTAAATAATAAATAATTTTGACCTGACACAATATATTCCAGAAAATTTAATATGAGTGAATACATCCCAGTTCATTCAATGAACTCATCATTTCCCTAATATCAAATTAGCACAAGACATCACAATAGTAGAAAACTACATACAAAAATCCATTTTGAGAAAAGCTGCAAAAATTATTCCTACAGTTTTAGCAACTTGAATCCAAGCATATATGAAAAAGGCAAGAAATCACCAAGTGGAATGGTTTAACTTCAAAATTCAACCACTGTAACTCCTCATATTAATAAACTAAAAAAGAAAGAAAAGATCCTCTCATTCATGCAGAAAATTGTTTAAAATTGACACAATCCAACGATTTCTTTGTGTGATTCCTTTGAGTCTGGGACATCTTATCTTTTCTGCATAAGCCCCACCATAGTGTATTTCCATGTTTGGTTTTTTTTTTACATCTATTCCTTTGAGTGGAATGAGAATTTTGGTGAAGCGATGTGAATGCAAAATCCTTCTGGATGTTGACACTATTTTTTACCAAGGTTTTGCAGTTGTTTTAACCACATCTAATTTGATAGATTTTTAAAAACAACTCACATCTATTAGGTTTTTCCAAAACATTCTATTCAGTTTCCATAGAAACAACCCCTTTGTTTTCATGAAGCTACTGTATTACAATAATGAGGATAACTCAACCAAGTATAGAATCACACGTAGTTGACTCTTGGCAGCTTGAAGTTCAACAGGAGGGAGCTAATGCTTATGGGCAAAATAGAAACTAATCTGCTAAATGCACAAGTATATATGCACTGTGGGCATCAATCAAGAATTGGAATATTTTATGGTAGGGATGAAGATTACCAGTTAGACCAAGGAGTTTTGAATAAACAAGAGGATCATTTTTAATAATAGTGATGGCAAACAAGTTTACCTAGCTCCAACTCCAGTTGATTGATAGAAACAGCTTAGTAAGTGAACGGGATTGAAAAGGATTCTGGCACTTTTTCAAAGTTCTTTGCAAAAGATAGCCATGATTGATTAGCAGTATCAAGCACAGCTAGATGTGCATGTATGTGTGTAGGTGTGTTAGGGGTGTTTGTGTTTGCAAAAGAGAGAGAGAGACAGTGAAGGGTTACATACTTTTCATTCTTGAATTCTCATGAAAATGACACACCTTAAAAATATACTAATTGCAATTGCTGGATTATATATTAAGAAAACTAGCATATTGTGTCTTGCCCACCATTTAGCATTTGAAATATGCTTGGTAATTGTTGAATGGTTAGACAAACTTAAACTCATGAAAATATGCATAACACATATTCCAGAGGCCCCTTATAATAGCCAATGTAACTGTTTATACAAGGGAATATGAATCTCAAGTGGGTTCACAAACATTAGCAAGGGACTTCATTGCTGTTTTGATGAGTCTACATTATAAGAATCACAAGATGAAAACACTTTAAATATCATTTGGATCCTTAAGGGTACTTAAACAGCCCAATTGAATATGCTAATTTTAAAGTAATTGAAGTTGCTACTCCTTTGGGTTTGTTGGAGATTGAATCATGTCCTCCACAAAAGGTATGTTCAGGTCCCAATCCCTAAATAGGGAGAAGAAGAAGTTACTTCAGTTAAAGTGTGGCCTAACTAAATCAGATTGGGTTTATTATTGGAGTCTGTGAATGGTTAGGTTAGGGTTAAGGTGTCCAGTCGTTTGGTCAAGCAAGCATTGGTTTGATTGTTACTGTGAGAACATTTTGTGAACTTAAATAATCAGTAAGTTGATTGCACCTATGGCTGATTTCATCTACAATCAAATGAGGAGATTATCTTCAACGATGAGAGATGCGTCGCCCAATCAATTGAAGGCAGTAAAAGAAGTGATGATTTCAGCAGTCAGAAGGGAGAATTTCCATCTCTACTTCAGCCAGCCAGTGTCTTCTGGGGAATTCATTGAATTCATTCATTGTCTTCATCAGAATTTCCAGCTACCCTCTGGAATTTGGACTTGTCCATCCCCACAGTCACATGAGCCAATTCCTATTTAAAAACTTATCATATTTACATTATATATATATTATATATATATATATATATATCCTGCCAGTTCTGTTTCCCTAGAGAACCCTGAATGATAGAGTCCTTTATAAACAGAATGAAATTCAGACAGAGAGAGAGTATGCCATGGGGAGAAGTCGGAAATCAACTGAACTCTGAAGAGAATGGAAAAGACATGGTCATGTGCATCTCCAAGGAGCAAGGATCAGCAGCAGCCAGCCCCAGAATGCCACAGTCTTTGAAGAGTTAGCATCACCTTGCTGACACCTTAATTTTGGACTTCTCCTAGCTTCAAAACCCTGAGCCAATAAATTCCCATCGTTTAAGCCAATCTAGTGTATAGTATTTGTTTTAGCAGTCAGGAAATTAAAACAGGGTTACATATTTAAAATTATTAATTTCAAACAATATTTTCCAACTACTTATTTCATACAAAAAAAAAATTTCTCTGTTTGTTTTGAAACAAGGAGAAAATAAGACATAGTGTTGCTCTTTGATGTCTCCAGCAAGAGAAAACAAACGCAAGCTTTAAAGAGGTAATTGTGCTTTTTCCCCTTGTGATGGTGAGGAAGGAAAGGAAAGGGAACGGGAGTGGTGAATTTGAGAATTGAGATTTTTTTTAGTTCATTGTAAAATCTTAGCCAATGTGGCAGACTGAGTTACACACCCCAGGAAAAAAATATGTTTTTAATCTTAATCCCATCCCTGTGAATGTGAAACCACTGTAAATACAACCTTCTGAAGATGTGACTTTTAGTTCAGTTGCAGCCCAACTGAATCTGGATGGGAGGTCTTCTAAAGAGAAAGGCACAGGGATGAGACGAAAGCCAGAAGTGAGTGGGAACCCAGAAGCAAAAGGAGAGTACATTGTCAGGTGGTAGGAAAGCCAAGGTACCCAAAGATTATTGGCCAGCCAGGCCACTACTGACCTTGAATAAGCAAGCCTTCTAGCCTCTGAAATTGTGAGCCAATAAATTCCTGTTGTTTAAGCCAACCAGTTATGGAATATTTGTCATAATCTTTGAGAATCTAAGACAACCAGGTTATATGCTTAAGGAGAAAATTTAATGAAAGTCAGTGGAGACTTTGGTAACTTGATCCTTATGAAATAATAATAATGTGTACGTTAAAATCACTGTAAGCAGTATTCTGCTGAAGAAAGGGGAAAAAACTATAAGAACCAAGCGCTCATTTTTCAGTAATTTCAGTGTGTAAATTTCAGGGATGTTGTATTTTTCCTTTAGGCACTAATAAGCTTTAAAATGAATAAGGTAGACTAAGAGGAGGATTTGTTGATGTCTTGCTATTTGATGCTTCGTAAAGCTTAAAAGGTGCTTTTGGTTTGTTGTGTGCAGGTCGGCCACAAATTCTTTTAAAATCTAAAATACAGCTAGCATTGACTTATTTAACTTCTCCTTACCTTAATTTTTTCATCTGTAAAACAGAGATGTAGAGATGTTACAAGTATTAAATGGGCTACTCTATAGAAAACACTTAGAATAGTGCCTGGCATGTGGCAAATAATATGTAAATAAAAGAACCCCTCCACACACACACACACACACACAACCACCATCTTAATCTCTAGAGCATCTCTTTCTAAAATAGTCAACAATATTAGAGTTCAGGAGTGGCAGAAGTGATGTGAGCAGGTTAGCTTATCTCTGATCCAATTTTTTATTACTATTTCCATTTGACAGCTAAAGAAGCAAAGGCTCAGAGATGTTGAGTGAATTGCTCATAGCCACACAGCTTGAAAATAGAAGAGTCAGGATCTGAAAGCACATTCAACACCCAAGCTCATGCTCCACACACACAGCTGGGTTTTCTTCCTCTCTTGTCCTCCTCAGCGTGCAGGAGGCTGATTGTCCCCAAATATACCTATATAACATTGGCTAGGGGAATCCAGAGAGTAGAAAAATAAACTAAAGATGAGTGAAGGCAAATTCTTACCTTTTTCCTCTTCCTTCCCTGCTTCCAGCCCTATAATTGCTAACATCCTTGAAATCTCTCTTCTAGTCTCACTGTGGCTGCTAACAGTTGTCCTTTAGTCATAGGATGGCCTGAAGATGTGTTTCCTCTCCTTGAGTTGCTGACTGACCTTTAGATGTAATATCGTATCCTGCTTACCACTGCCTTCAGTGTCAGAAGTGATGTTATTGTCTCTCACTAGTGGTAACAGCAGCAGCTGTGCAGCATAGCCAAAACCAAAGCATTGTTCAATTGACAAGTCTCTTTTCACCTGTCAAAATGCCACCCGTTTCAGTATTCAGACTCTTGTCACTTCATGGCAGTACCCACAACATGCACGGGATAAGTTGTGCTGAATAAGCTCATATAATGCCTAGTCAAATACAGATCATCTTTATCATTTAAGGAGGAAGGAAAGAAGAAAAATCATTCCAGATGTAGGGATGGAGAGCATGTGGGTGGAAATAAGAGACCTAGATTCCAGGCCTGGCTCAATCACGTACCAGGTGTGTGATAAAAGCCAATCTTCTCCCCTCTCCTAATATAAAATGCTTCCTCCTAAGGTAATTACGGTTCTCCTAATGAAAACTGGAGATTCCAATGCTTGTTTTAGTATCCTGAAAATCTTGTAAATCAGATAAATTGTAAAGAACTATACACTTGTAAAGCGTGAGTGTTTCAAAGGTGTTTATTTAAGTTTTTAAGGAATGTTTTGAGAATAGCGGAATAGTTTACTTCTTACTACCAGCCCATGGGCAGTTTTCTCCAAAAAATTTATCATGCACATCAAAATTGTATCCTGAAATCCTAAGTGGAACTTGAGCAAGAAATAGGCGACTCAGAGGGAAAGAAATAAGATTGATTTTTATTCAGTATTTGCTTTTTCTCCAAAGATGGCTAATGCTATATTATCATTATTTAAAAATCTCCTGGGAGAAAAATGCATAGAGGTTTCTCTGGGTAATTCAAATGAGAGTTGTCAAATAGAGGGGAAAAAAGAAAGGTGGAGGAATTTCAAAATGAAGCTAATTGGGCTGCCTGGGTAGGCAGGAAGGTAAGGTGACAGAAAGGCGAATCATTTTTCAATAGGCAAAATGTGATCTTGGCTGGCCTTCTGTTATGTTAATTATGCTTCCCTGACATATTAGGTGCATTGTCCTTTAATAAAACCTGTTGAATATGCCTTGGTTTTTCTAATCCATCATGGAAATCAAACGTGATTTTATTATTAATACATATTTTTCCCCTCACTGACAATAGGAGTCAAACATGCTAGCACATCTAAGGTGAAGTTTCTGAATCATGCTTTGAGTATAAAGCAAAATCTTCTTTTTTATTTCATCAAAGCAGGTATGAATTTCAAAAAAAATAAAATGACAAAACATATCCATAGCACTGGCAACAATAACAAAGAGATACAAAGTCCTGCCTTATCAGAAGCATATTCACTTTGTAATCCTGTCTTCTCCTACCTGTTGCACCTCTCTTAGGTTAGTTCAGTTGTTTTGTAAAATCAAGCAAGAGTAAAGCAAAAGGAAGCAAGATGAAAGCCTAGCTTGCCTTGGACCTGAGCTTCCCCATCAGCATCTCCTTACTATTTTCATCTGAACTCTCTTAATATTCTTAAACTTATATCCAGTGAGGTAATAAAC
This sequence comes from Tolypeutes matacus, assembly GCA_026826555.1. NCBI lineage: Eukaryota > Metazoa > Chordata > Mammalia > Cingulata > Chlamyphoridae > Tolypeutes > Tolypeutes matacus. The sequence continues at coordinate 8,259,063 of JAKSZT010054138.1, read as the reverse complement.
CACAAAAGATATTTAGTGGTGTGAAAAAACTAGATGCATTAGACTTTTTGATGATAGATGATTAACATCCACTAGATATCACAGTCGCTTTAAGCATGTGCTGTCAAAAAGCATTAAGCTCAGTTTTTAATGGACTTTTTTTTCAATATGGTAAACATTCTTTACTCAACACCTGCTGTCAGTCTAAGTCAAAGAACAGCCTTGCAGTAATGGTGTATTTCTAAGTAAACAGAATCACAAGGATATGCTGTAAAATATTATTGGAACGTAAAGTTTCAATGTCAAGATAATAGATCAGACTTTTAAAGTAGTTTGTATTCTTTACCTCATCCAATGATAAATTCTTCTTCAGTAAAATTTTCAGATCTGTTGGATCTGAAATATGAAGCCACATGTATAATACTAAAAACAACAAAGCAACAACACACCCTATGACCAAGCAGTCTTCCAGCTTCACCAAGGACTTCACCACAACCTCTGATCGGCTTGAAAAATATTTAGAAATATATTCCTTGCTCCTTCTTTCTCAGTCAGAACTTTAAATGTGGCGACTGTCCAGAGTTTTCTCTTTAACCTTGCTCTCTCCTCTTTTTACATTCATCTTATTCTGCACCACCACCTACCATCTATCCAGAGTGCCTCTCAGATCCTTCACTCATGACCAGACCTCTTTCTTGAGCTCCAGACTCATTTCTAATTAGCTCCCTGGAGTTGTTAGCAATTTGATCTAAGCAGGAAAAAAAGAGGGGACTTTTGGTTAACCAAGGATGTCTAGTTGCAAAGCAAAAGCCATCTGGACAGATAGGAAGGCCATCGGAATTCATGAACCTAGCAACATCATAGACTATGCTGAAATGAAACTCAGGAAACAAATGTTGAAAGGGAAAAGCACTGATTTATCTGTCAAGGTAATAATAGGTTTAATACACATCCTGAAACTCTTGTCGTCTTTGTGGCTATTCCTGGGAATATTATGGGGAGTTTCTTTTGCATGGGGGAGATTCTATTCAACTATGTTATTGAACAAAATAACTTCACCTTTTTGTTTGTCAAAGAACAATTGAAAGGTATATATATATGCTTTTGAAATATATGTACTCAAATATATGTTTACAAATACATATATTCATATGTGTGCAGCTCTGTATGCATATATATACACACTTAGTTGCAATAGAGTTTTCTTAATTTCTTTGTGGCATGAGAGACATATTACCTTAAAAAAACACAAATGAAATATATCATTTATGTAAGTCAACAGATCATTTATTAAAATCATTTTGATTTTTCAAGGACAAAAAAAATAAAAGAATTCCCATGTTACAAGTGCTTTATCTGCAGTTGCTTATTTAACCTTCATCACAATCATATGAGATAGCTGCTATTGTTCTCATCCTCATTTGCTTACGCAGACATTAAGTTCACATAGCTAGTAATAGAGGGAAGATTAGAACTTGTGCTGTCTGATGGGAGAGCCAACACCCATAACCATTAGACTACACTGCTCTCTATTGTGCAAATTGTTTCAGTATATGTAAAAAGAGAGATTGCTTTTCTATTTCAACTTTATGAAGCCATAAAATGACATACCATTGACAAGCATTTATTGAGTAGTTGCTCTTTGCAAGGCACGGAGCAATTTTCATAGGTTATCTCATTTAATCCTTATCAAAAATTTATGGAATATCAGTGTCTGGTAAATAGTGGGTGATAAAAATATGTATTTGATGAATGAATGAATTCAGTATTATTCCCAATTTACAGATGAGAATACCGAGTTTAAGCCAATTTACCCAAGGCAATGCAGCCTTGGAGAAGTGGTATAACTAAGATGTCTCTGATTATACAAAGCACAAAATCAGACCATATTCACTGCAGCAGCTAGAAGAATCTATTTGGAATGCAGCTCTGATCACAACAACCCCTTCCTATAAGCCTTTTAGTGGATTTCTACTACTTGAATGATAATGAAAAAAAATCAATATCCCAGTGTTCAGTGCCTTGGGTGATTTGTACCCTGCCCACTTCTCTAGAGCCTTTTCACATCACCACCCCTTGCTCTTTCTCCTACTGTTGTTCTAACCTTTCATTCAGCCATAATCTCAGTGTTCCCTCCTTTGACAGCACTTATATTATATTATAATTCTTTTTATTGAGCTCAAATTATATATTTGCTGCTGTGTCAAGAACTTGGCTAAGAGCTAAAAGAATCCAGTGGAGTTAATCTACATATAAGGATTAGACATGTGGCTGGCCCATAGTAAGCATGCAGAGGGTTTGTTGCAAACATTTTTTAGTAAGCATCACAGCAACTCTCTTAGAAGGGAGCTATTATTTTGCTCATTTGATAAGATGCTGAAACTGAGGCTTTCAGAGATGTAGTAATGTGTCCAGCGTTATGCCTTAATAACCCTGATTAATTAAAAAAAAAACTGGTTCAAATATGCTATAGGAACACTCTAAAATATTAGCAGATAAAATTCAGTGGTATATTAACATAATTATATGTCATGACTACAGTTGTATAATTTAGAAATGCAGTCAGTTTAATATTAGAAGATTATTTACATAATTTGATGCATACATAGGACAAGGGATAAAAATACGAGCACATTGATAAATATTAACAGGCATTGCGATTTTATTAAACCATGAATAAGGTGATTTAAAAATCAATCATTCTTTTAAATGACTAACAAATATCATTCAAACAATAAACACAGTACTCATAATGTTGAAGCACTAGAGAAATCCGTATTCAAGTCAGGAGTAAGGCAAGAACATATACTATGACTAAACTTATTTGGCATCACCTGAAAGTTAAAGCAAACTCAAGCTATAAGAAAAGGAAATTTTAATTATTGGACATCTGGAGATAATAGTATTATTAATTGAAGATGATCTGACTACCTAGGAAACAAAACGAAAACCAAATCAAACCAAGAGAATCCACAGGTAAAGTGTGACAAATAAGAAATGAGAGTTCCACTAAGGCAGCAGTTCTTAAAGTGAGGTCTTAGGGCCATCAGCAACACCTGGGGATTGTTAGAAATGAGCCCACCCCAGACCTACTGAGTCAGAAACTAGGGTTGGGGCCCAGCAATCTGTGCATGAACCAGCCCTCCAGGTGATCCTGATTCATGCTAACTTCTTTACGCTCTAAGGAACTAGAAACACATTCCCTATATTCCTCCAAATAGTCAGTTAAAATTATAGTGGAAAATATCTCATTCCCAATGATCAAGTGTTACCAGATTTCACACACACATACAAAATAAATAAATAAAAATTCAGGTTAGTTTGAATTTCAGATAAATATTGAATAATATTTTAGTATAAATATGTCCCAGATATTAAATTCAAATTTAACCAGTCATCCTTTGTTTTAACTGACAACCCTACCAATAACAGCAAAAAAATAAAATTTAGTAGAAAATATAGCAAGAAATATGTAAGATCTATTTGAGGAAAATTTTAAATTTTGCCAGAGGAAATAAAAACAAAAGCAATACAGCACAGTTTTTGAGCATGTACTATGTGCCAGGTGCTATTTCAAATACTTCACATGTATTAACTCATTTAATCCTCACAATAATACTATGAGGTAGGTACAATTTTATGGTTAAGGAAATTTAGTTACAGAAAGGTTAAATAACATCGCCAAAGTCACATAGGTATAAAATAAGTCTAGCATTAATAGACAGATATATCATAGCCTTAGATTAGAAGATCCAATATTGTAACTTAATTTATTTATTTATTTATTTATTTCTTTTTATTTTAAGAAGTTTTATTGAGATGTATATTCACATACCATACAATCTATCCAAAGTGTACAATCAATGGCTTTTGGTAACTTAATTTAATATAATTCCAGAGAAAAATTAAAAAGGGATTTCTGATACTTGACAAATATTTAAAGTTCGTGTCAAAGAATAAACATATAAGCAGTGTGGGTGTAGCTCAGTGGTGGAGCACCTGCTTCGCATGGATGAGATCCTAGGTTCAATCCCCAGTAGCTCCTAATAAATAAATAAATAAAATTAAAATTAAAAAAGACTAACCATATAAGACTAGCCAGGAAATGTTTAAAATTGGGAAAATGCAAATGGAGAAATTTTTCTGTAAGATAGTAATATCTAAAATTAACTATAACCGAAGTGATGCTTTCACAAGAAAACAGATACATAAAAATAGAAGACAATAATATAGAACAGAAAAAATAGGATGAAACACACCAAAATGTTAGCAGTAGTTACCGGTTGTGAGAATTTGTGTAATTTAAATTATTTTCACTTGTAATTTTTTCTGTTTTCAACTTTCTGTGAATGCTTTGTTTTATTTTTAGTGGGAAAACATGTTTTACTTTAAGTAAAGTAAAACCATTAAGGAACAAATAAAAGTCAAAAGTCTTCATCATTATGTTATCCCAGGCCGAGGAAAGCCATGCATTCCTGGAGCCGAGTGAGATCTTAAGTTTGACAGTCTTTGCTGTCTGGATGTGTTACAAGAACTTCAACTCTCAATAAGCCCCCCACATATTTTTTATAGGTTCCATGAAATGAACCAGCCGTTGTGAAAAGCATGCAATAGATATTTTCTCATTTAAATCTCCCAACAATTCTGAGGTGAGTGCTTTAATAAGACACTTTATAGAAGAAAAACAAACAAAGAACAGAGGCTCAGGGTAAATAACTAAATTGCCTAAGTTCTAAGTAGCCAAATTGGGATTCAAACCCAACTCAGGTCCTCAGTCTGATTCCATATTTTCTGCTCTCAAAATTGAACTCTCACCACCCCTGGACCTGCACCTGTTCATAGCTTCTCTCTCCTGACAAATAATGCCATATTTGGCCCTATTCAGCGTGATAACCAAGCAGATTTAAACGTTTCTTCCCCTAAATTCCTCTAGCCCCCTCCATCTCATCCCCAAATTCAGTCACCAGATCTTGTTAACTGTATTGAGATTTCCAGATCCCCATTCTGTTCACCTCTCTCCATTACTTCTATTACTACCATTTCTTCACCTTTGTCTAGACTGTTCCTATAGCTTTCTAGGTTGTCTTGCTGCCCTTCTTTCCATTCCCCACACTGAAGCCAAATATCTTCAAAATACAATACCTTAGCTTTTTCACTTCCCTGATCCAAATCCCTCAATGCGTCCCCCTTGTTTAAGACACTTAAACTCCCTAGTCTGGCACATTAGTCCCTGCCAACCTCTTCAGACACATGATTCACACAGTCAACATGAATTTCAACCATGCCAGTTAATTGCAGATCCCTGAAGGGACACACCATACTCTTTCCTCTCTGCATTTATACATGCTATTCCATCAATTTTAAATTCCCATTCCTGCCCCATCCTCTTGGAAAATATCCCTTCATAACTCAAATGATACCTTCTCCTTGGAGATTGCCCTAACCTCTTCAGGCAACAGGAGACCCTTGCTCTCATGTGATTGCATAGAATCTATCAGTTGCTTTTTCTTCCAGAGTAGAAGAGAAAGTGTATGCTTGGGAATCACCAGGATGGTCAACTTCCAGAGCCTGTAGCTTAATAACTGTATGACCTTGAACAAATTACCTCTACTTGGGATGTAATGAGACTCTTCAAAATCAATTGGACCAAAATGCTTGATTCATTAGTTCCTTTGCCTTAAAACCAAACATGAAACAATCCTTGACTGAATAGGCAGAAAATATTTTGTTAGAAGTTGTTTTTCAGAGACAATATTTTCATTTCTATTAAATTTCAGGACACTCATCATTGCTAAATCCTTTCTACCTTGTTACTCACTTTCTTGCTTGTTTACCATTTTAGGTTAAAGATCATTTCCTTCCATTTCCCAAGATGCATTCATTCCCAAATTCCGCATGCATTTGTCCTTTCAAAAGACTGTTAGTGAGTGCTTGTTATGTACCAGACACACACACACACAAAGACACTGATAAGGGCCATAAGAGAAAGGGAAATACAGTTCCCAGGAACTCTAGTTGAAGGAGATTTCACACATTTTTAATCTGATAGATTGCAGTGGAATACTAGTGAGACCAGGAGGTTGTGTTTGTATCCATCTACTCCCATAATTTAGCTTCCCATCCCTCTTGTGGCTGGTTCAAGTTCAAGACACATTAGTATGCAATGATTCTCCTGGGCTTTTTCTTCCAATAACTGAAGCAATCACGGTGTCAGATAAGAGTTGCTTCAGAAGCCATCACCATCTTTCCTTTCTTTTTTCCAATGGTAGCGTTTTTGGGGAAAGGGAAGCAGTAACTCGCATCCACAGCACCAAATGTGACTTTTATTTCATCCATCAGGGTTCCTTCCTTTATTTTTCTTTTAGTTTCATGACTGAAATCTACTGATTTTTCTTCATAGGATGTTGTGGCAGTTTGAAATTGTTTTATGAATTCCAAAAGATTATATTTGTGAACTAATCCATTCCTGTGGGTATGATACCGTTTCAATTGGACTACATCAGTGAGGCATGACTAATGTTGAGTCTCTGCTCTCTTGCTGGGTCTGATAAAAATGGACACACAGGAAAAGGGAACAGCAATATTTGATCCTGCCATATGAGAGAAAGGACTCCAGTTTCACCCATAGCTGAGCTGCATGGAGAGAAGCCCCCAAGAGGCTCAAAGAGCTGAGGGCCAGGGAGAGATGAGCCAAATGCCTGATAGCTTGCAGCTGAACTCGGGAAGAAGCTGGAGCAGCCAAAACTGAGAGAAGGCCTAGAAGAAGATGTGCCCTATGCCGGGTTGCTCATAGCCGAGCTCTGGGAGATGGGCTCTGAGAGATGGTGAGCCCAGAGAGGAAGGCTGAGATCTCAGTAGAGATCAGTGGCCACCTTGCTTCACCACATGGCAGCTGACTTTGGTAAGAAAGCACCTCTAATGGTGCATGAAGTTGGACTTTTCATGGCCTTGGAACTGTAAGCTTTTACCTCAAATAAATCCCTTTTATAAAAACCTATTCATTTCTGGTACTTTGCATCAGCAGCCCATTGGCAAATGAAAACCGATGTGTTTGGCAAGATAGTGAATATCTCCATCTAAAATTAGCTATTTTGAACTCAGTTTTATATATAGGACATGCACTCAATGTTTTCTTATATTGACTAGTGTAATCTCATAAGCATGTGATCACATCTCAGGTTGAGACTTGATCATTTGCTGGGTATTCAGATATTTATGGCAGAAGAGCAGCATAGTGATAGAGAACTTGACTTTTGTAATCACTCAGACTTGGATTCAAATTTCAGGTCTGCAGCTGGAATGACCTTGGACAGATTATTTAATTTCTCTGAGCCATTAAAAAGCAAGGTAGAAAATAGTGGCAGACTGGGTCTTCCTGTAGACTTTTTCTTTCCCAGATTCATGGGCATTTAGAAATCAATGGGATGCCACAGTATGTCCGGTCTCATTGCCTCATTTTACTCAAGAGATGGTTTGGGGCTTGAGTGAGTACACTACAGTTAAGAACATCACTCAGGAGTCCCAGGCAAATCCTGGCTCCAAGACTCACAAGCTACATGAGCTTGGGAAAATCCCTTGGGTTCTCTGCACCTTATCTGTCTGAGAGGTCAAATGGGCTCATGGGCCTGAGACAGTGCCTGGCAGGCACAGGCAATGGGTGCCTGTGGTGAGGGAGCTACCATTGATCTTGCCAGTGTTTGTGCCTCAAACAAGGCACAAAGCCTGGAGTTCCTGATGCCACCCTCTCCCCTGAACCTCCAGGAACCACCTCCCCAGCTTTCCCATAACGCTACTGATTCCTTTGTAATCAGAATGGAGCCCTCCTCCCTGTACCAAAACCAGCCAGGTGACCATGGAGCAGGGCTGGTGGCCAGCCTTTGTGTACAGAAGAACAACCTTGTCCATACAGTGGAATGAAGGACCTAGATGTGCCACAGTCCTGGGACTCAGCATGGCAGATGAGGCTGCTAAGCCCTACCGAACTGAGGCAGAAACTCTCTGGACAGGCAAAGTAAGTTGTCCAGGTCCTTTGAGGAGGAAGATGTGAACTGAAGCAGGAAAGGGAAGGGCCTGGGGAAGGATACAGTAAGTAGCAGTGTGCCAGCTGCAGGAGATGTTGAGCACATTGGGAAGGGAGGCTAGATGTAGTGACTCTGCTCCACTGTAGCCACACTGGCCTCTTTGCTCTCCTTGGATTATGCCAGACTTGTTCCCAAAGTAAGACCTTTCCACTGGCTCTTTATTCATCCTGAAAGCTTTCCCCCTATAGATCTTTCTGGCTGCCCCCTCCCCTGGCCTTTCAAGACAAATGGCACCTTGATATCAAGGCCAAGACTGGCCATCCTTCTAAAATTGGAACCTGCCCCTCACCCCAAGGCACATGCATTTCCCACTGGTCTGCTCTATTTCTTTTTTTTTTTTCCATAGCACTTCTCACTTCTTAACTTACTATGTAATTAGCTTGTTTGTGATCTCTATAGTTTATTATCTGGTTGCCACCACTAGAAAGTAAGCCCAATGAGGGCAGGGATCCTTGTTGATTGACTTCTCTGATGTATCCCATGTGTCTAGAACTGTGCCTGATTCAATACAGATGCTCAATAAATATTTGTCAAATGAAGGAATGAAGACATATCAGAATACAGCAGTAGCAGTCTGATATTATTTATGAATTCCAAAAAGAGAAATTATGTTTATAAACTGCTCTGTTCCTCTAGGTGTAATACCCTTTGGTTGTATTAAATTCAAAGGTTTTATGTTTACTTGATTAAATTAAGATTAGGGCTTTGATTCAACCACATCAGTAGGGTGTGAGTCCCTGCCCCCTCTATGGGCTATGTAAATGGACACTCACACAACAGAAGATACACACGGGAACAGAGAGCGCTCCACAGACACAGCAGAGGAAAGAACTTGATCCTGAAGCCCGGGAGAGAGATAAGCCATTTGCCTGATAGCTTGCAGCTAAAGAGACCAGAGCCCTGTGCAGCTAAGAAGGCCTGTAAAGAAATGAGCCCTCCAGCCTACAGCTGCAATCAGAAGAAGTTGGACCCACAGAGCCTTAAGAGAGAGAGGAAGGCTGAACCCTAGCAGACATCACCTGCCATCTTGCTCCAACACATGGCAGCAGACTTTGGTAAGGAATACCTTGAGTTAGACTCTTTAGGGTCTTGTAACTGTAAGCTTTACCCCAAATAAATACCATTTATAAAAGCCAACAGATTTCTGATACTTTGCATCAGTACACCTTTGGCTGACTAATATAACAACCAAGGGTGACATTTTTTGGTATTACCTGGAATGATTATATATATATACACAAGTATGTATACCAGGACAGTAAAAGCAATCTGGAACATTGATAGGCTTTTATTATTAATGTTGATTGTGACTGATTTGCAAGTAGGACACACCCCAGCACTTCAAACCACTTCCGTGCTCTAGTGGATGGAGAAATTAATAAGGCAAGTGGCCCCATTGTCCAGGAACTCACAGTCCAGTGAGGGAAATAGAGTTTGGTATTGTATTAGTCAGCGTTCTCTAGGGAAACAGAATCAACAGGAGATATCTGTAAATAGTATGAGATTTTATAAGAGTTTCTCATGTGACCATGGGGATGCACAAGTCCAAGTTCCGCAGGCAGGCTGCAAGCCAGGGGCTCTGATGAAAATCCAATGAAGGTCCTTGATGCATTTCTGAAAGACGTTGGCTGTCCAAAGATGAGCTGGGAAATTCTGAATGCTGAAATCACTTCCCCTTTTAAGGCATTCAACTGATTGGATAAAGTGTCACTCATTGCTGACTGCAATCTCCCTGGTTGATCGCAGAGGTAATCAGCCATCTACGCAGCAAACTCACTGATGATTAAAGCCCATAAATGTCATTGTATGACAATTAGCCCAGTGCTTGCTTGACCAAACAACTGGACACAATTACCTGGCCGAGTAAACACATTAGCCTAACCATCGCAGTCCACCACTTGTCAACTTGGCAACTATACATATTACCTTAAACCAAACTTAGTCTCTAAGTAAAAACAATAACAGATATATATATATATATATATCCACCTAACAATGTTCAACTCTGCTGCATACAACTGGAAACACAATAATTCCCTACAGAATAGGGTGCAAGTCTTTGGGTAATAGTCACTCTTAAGCTTGACATTCTTAAATATTACGGCATGAAACTAATACAACTTGTCATATGATAGGGAAGAAAACAAAGAAGTTCATTTTGTGTACATACACAATCATACTCATAACGAAACAAGGAAGAAAGATTCATGACTATTACAGTCCTCATTTCTGGAAATGGTCACATGGTCATATTTATAACTACATTCTTCCACTAACAATTCCATGTCCCCATTACCATCAGCAAGCACTTCAGCTGGCTATGGTTCTTTGCCAGGTGGAGTATATTAGTCAGCCAAAGGGGTGCTGATACAAAATACCAGAAATTGGTTGGTTTTTGTAAAGGGTATTTATTTGGGCTAGAAGCTTACAGTTACCAGGCCATAAAGCATAAGTTGCTTCCCTCACCAAAGTTTTTGCCACATCTTGGAGCAAGGCAGCTGCTGACATTTGCCAGGGTTCAGGCTTCTTGAGTTCCTCTCTTCCTGGGGCTTTGTTTCTTTCCGGGCTCAGCTCCTCTGTTTCCTCCACAAGGTCAGCTGTAGACTATGAGGCTCTCTAGACTTTGCCTCTCTCCACAAGGCCAGCTTTGAACTGTCAGGCAAACGGCTCATCTCTTTTCCTGGAGCCTTCTCTCCTTCCTCACGACCAAGCTCCTCTGTGCTTATTTCCCGGGCTCCAGCATTAAAACTCAGCATCAGAACTCCAACCTCAAAACTCCTCCAACTCTGTCCTTTGCCATGTCACCAAGGGGCAGGGCTCAACACCCTACTGACATGGCCCAATCAAATCCCTAATCATAACTTAATCATGCCCAGATAAACAGACCAGTTTACAAGCATAATCCAATATCTATTTTTGGAATTCTTAACTATATCAAACTGCCACATGGGGTGACTCAATTTTTCATTCCTGAAGATTCTGGGCCATTGGTAGTCCTGCTTGGATTGGGTGCTGCAATTTTCCATTGACATTAATCACAGGGCATGGCAATATGAGGAGATGCCCTAGAGGGTCTCCTATATTCCAGGGAAACTCTTCTTTACCCTCATTATGCAGATGCAGGCCTTTTTCCACTTGATAGTAAGGATCAATCACCCCAGCCAATACAATAATTCCCGTCTTTGCCTGCTGACTGGTAAGAGGAGCACAAAGTGGTCAGCTGACAGTTTTAAATTCCAGTTCAATGGAAACATTGTTGTGTTCCCTGATGAGAGCACTCCTGCTATTGGGACTAAGACCTGTTAGACCAGTAGAAATTAAGGTAGCAGGGACAAGAAGCAAAAATTTTCCTAGTGAATCACTAGGAGTAATAGTGAATGGTGCTACTCCCATTTCCACCCCTTGATTCCTGGACCCATGAATCCTGGTTATGGGAGAAACAGCACCATAGAGTGGATGCTGATTCAGAGCATACACAGCCTCCTGGAGAACATTGCCCCAGCCCTGCAAGGTATTGCCACCTAGTTGGCACCATAATTGAGTCTTCAAAAGGCCATTCCACCATTCTATCAATCCAGCTGCCTCAGGGTGATGGGGAATATGGTAAGACCAGTGAATTCCATGGGCATGTGCCCATTCCCATACATCATTTGCTGTGACACGGGTTCCTTGATCAGAAGCAATTCTGTATGGAATGCCATGGCAGTAGATAGACATTCGGTAAGTCCATGGATGGTAGTTTTGGAAGAGGCATTGCATGCAGGAAATGCAAACCCATAGCCAGAGTATGTATCTATTCCAGGTAAAACAAATTGCTGCCCCTTCCATGTTGGAAGTGGTCCAATGTAGTCAACCTGCCACCAGGAAGAAGGCCGATCACCTTGGGGAATGGTGCCATATCGGGAACTGAGTGTGGGCCTCTGCTGCTGGCAGATTGGGCACTCAGCAGTAGCTGTAGCCAAGTCTGCCTTGGTGAGGGGAAGTCCATGTTGCTGGGTCCATGCATAACCTCCATCTGTACCTCCATGGCCACTTTGTTCATGAGCCCATTGGGCAATGGCAGGAGTGGCTGGGGAAAGATGCTGAGTGTTAGCCACAGAGCGAGTCATCTTATCCACTTGATTATAAAAATCTTCCTCTGCTGAAGTCACTCTCTGGTAAGCATTCACGTGGGACACAAATATTTTCATGTTTTTTGCCCATTCAGAAAGGTCTATCCACATACCTCTTCCCCAGACCTCTTTGTCACCAATTTTCCAATCATGTTCCTTCCAAGTCCCTGACCATCTAGCCAAACCATTGGCAACAGCCTATGAATCAATGTACAAATGCACCTCTGGCCATTTCTTCTTCCAAGCAAAATGAACAACCAGGTACACTGCTCGAAGTTCTGCCCACTGGGAGGATTTGCCCTCAGCACTATCCTTCAGGGATGTCCCAGAAAAGGGATGCAGTGCTGGAGCTATCCACTTTTGGGTGGTACCTGCATCTCATGCAGAACCATCTGTAAACCAGTCCCGAGTTTTCTCTTCCTCAGTCAACTGATAGTAAGGGACTCCACAAGAAGCCAAAGCTGAGCTGGGAAAGAAAAGGTAACATGGCAGGTGTGGTGACCATGGGCATTTGGGCTACTTCCTCGTGTAATTTACTGGTGCCTTCAGGGCCCACCTGAGCCCTTTCTCGTATATACCACTTCCACTTTATTATTGAGTGCTGCTGTGCACGCCGAATTTTATGGTTTGGTGGGTCAGACAGTACCCAGCTCATGATAGGCAACTCAAGTCTCATGGTAATTTGATAGCCCATGGTTAACTATTCAGTCTCTACTAAGGCCCAGTTGCAGGCCAAAAGCTGTTTCTCAAAAGGAGAGTAGTTATCTGCAGAAGATGGCATGGCTTTGCTCCACAAGACAGCATCTCTATTTACCACTGAAACTTCCAGCACCATTGGAACTGCTGGATCATATGGCCCACATGGTACTGGAGCTTGCACAGCAGCCTGGACCTGTCGCAGAGCCTCCTCTTGTTTTGGTCCCCAATCAAAACCAGCAGCTCTTCTGTTCATTTGGTAAATGGGCTGGAGTAGCACACCCAATGAGGAATGTGTTGTCTCCAAAATCCAAAGAGACCAACTAAGCGTTGTGCCTCTTTTTTTGGTTGTAGGAGGGGCCAGATGTAATAGTTTATCCTTTACTTTAGAAGGGATATCTTGACATACCCCACACCACTGGTCACCTAGAAATTTCACTGAGATGGAAGGCCCCTGTACTTTTGTTGGATTTATCTCCCATCCTCTCTCATGTAAATGCTCACCAATAAGTCTAGGGACTTTGCTACTTCTTGCTCACTAGGTCCTATCAACGTGATATCATCAATATAATGGACCAGTGTGATGTCTCTTGGGAGGGAGAGACAATCAAGGTCCCTGTGGACAATATTATGACATAGGGCTGGAGAGATGATATACCCCTGAGGCAGGATATTAAAGGTATGCTGCTGGCCTTGCCAGCTGAAAGCATACTGCTTCTGGTGGCCCTAAATAGTGGCAATTAAGAAAAAAACCTTTTCCAGATCAACAGCTGCATACCAGGTACCAGAGGATGAGTTGATTTTCTCAAGCAATGATACCACATCTGGGACAGCAGCTGCAATTGGAGTCACCATCAGGTTAAGTTTATGATAATCTACTGTCATCCTCCAAGATCCATCTGTTTTCTGCACAGGCAAAATAGGAGAACTGAATGGGGATGTGGTGGGAATCAACCCCCTGCATCCTTCAAATCCTTGATGGTGGCACTAATGTCTGAAATCCCTCCAAGAATATGGTATTGCCTTTGATTTATTATTTTGCTTGGGAGAGGCAGTTCTTGTGGCTTCCACTTGGCCTTTCCAACCATAATATCCCTCACTCCACAAGTCAGGGATCCAATGTGGGGATTCTGCCAGTTGCTCAGTAAGCCTATTCCAATTATGCATTCTGGGGAACTGGGGAAATAACCACAGAAAGGGTGCGGGGACAGAGATGGACCTGAACTAAAACTCCATCAACCATCTGACCTCCATAAGCCCCTACTCTGACTGGTGGACCATAGTGACGTTTTGGGTCTCCTGGAATTAATATCACTTCTGAGCCAGTGTCTAATAATCCCCCAAATGACAGATCGTTTCCTTTTCCCCAATGCAGTTACTCTGGTAAAAGGCCATATATTTCCTTGGGAAAGGTGGAAGGAAGAGTAACAGTATAAATTTTTGGCAGGTTAACAGGATCCTTCCCCAAGGGGCCTGGCCTTCTCCTCATCCAACGGGCTCTGGGTCTGTAAGCTGTCTCAAGTCTGGGAATTGATTTAGGGGCCATGATTCTCTGCTTCTTTAATTTGAGTTAGGGTTTTGTTCACTTGACCTAGAACTCTTCTGCTTTTACAGATCCAGAAGAAATTTAGTAGACTGCCCATCTATTCCACTCCTAGGTACCCCATGATCTATTAGCCAACACGATAACTCTATGTGACTCAGACTATTTTGAGTGTGGCTTTGAATCTGCCTTTTTTGTTGTTGTTCTTGAAGAGTAAGGCTTTTTATTTATTTATTTATTTATTTATTTTTATATATTTTAAAAGATGCTAAGATTACATAAATGTTACACAAAAATTACAGGGATTCCCATGTTCCCCACCTCCCACACCTCCCATAACATCCCACATAAACATCTTTCATTAGTGTGGCTCATCACCTGCAATGGATATACACATCCTGGGGCTTTGCCACTAAGCATGGACCATAGTTCACATCGTAGACCACACTCTCTCCCACACAGATCTGCATGTTATATGCTGATGTAAAATGGCCTACATCTGTCGTTGTAATGTCACTCAGGATAATTCCTGAGTCCTGAAAAAACCCCTGTATTACAACTGCTTTTCCCTCTCCCTGCTCCAAAAGCATCCAGTGGCCACTGGCTCCACCTCACTGTTGTAATTTTTTTTTTTTTTTCAAAAATGGGTTTGTAATAATTTTATTAGTCAAAACTTACAATTTTCATCATTTCAAAGATTTAACACATATAATGTTAATTTATTTTATTAGTGTCCTGTTGTAATTTCTTCCATTGCTTGATCACAATATGTCTACAACAGAATACCATTAAGTCCACTCTAGTCCATAGCTCTTACCCCAGTCCTGAGGAGTTTGGGATGGTGATGTCCACTCCACCTCCAAGTGAGAGGGGGCTTGTATCCCATGGATACGGTGGATGGGATTATCCTGCCTGCAGCTGCAGGTCCTCTCCATTCCCTGGGATAGCCGTTGTCCATCATCGTCTCCTCACCAGTTGACTTGGGTGAGTCCATTGAGCTGTAGGGTAGGAGTTGCAGCTCCACCGAGATTCCAGGCACAGGTGGCACATGGGCAGGCCAGAGGCTCCAGTCTCTGGAAGTACACCTACAAACTCCAGCATCACATATAGGTTTGAATAGAAGGGACTGATGAATCTGCCTTTCATTGCGGTAGCCACACCCTCCTTTGTCTTTGGAGATTAACTGTACTTGACCTTTACCGGCCCCAGAAGCCATCATCCCCACAATCTTCAAGGATTCTAATTCCATTACAGCCCCCCCTACAGTAATCTGTCGACTACAGAGAGGAGCAACCACAGAGCTCTTCAGGGAAGATGAAGTTAGTCTTACAATTTTATTCCTCACAGTCCTGGTTAAAGGTGTGTTCTCTGGACATTCTTGGGGTGGGTGGGCAGGTCCCAAATGGTAAATCCATTCTAGCATTCCAATCTCTCTAAGCCTTTGAGTTCCCTCTTCTACTGTATATTGGGGCAAATCGGGCATCTCAACCTCAGACATGCTAGGCCATCTTTATTCCATGTTTCAGTCATGCACCCAAACAATCTGTTAGAGCCCTTTCTAACCCCTTGTGATACAGCATTGAATCCAAGAAGTTCTGCTTAGTGGGCCCATATCAATAAATTCAGCCTGATCCAACTTTATATTCCTTCCACCATTATCCCATACATTTAGTATCCATTCCCACACATATTCCCCTGATTTCTGTCTATATAAGTTGGAAAACTCATGCAGTTCTTTCAGAGTACAGCTTACTTCCTCATGGGTCACACTTTGTATTTCACATTTGGGGGCTTGCTGTGAATTTAGTCTAGTAATAGGTTTCTAAGAGAAGAGGGGTGGTGGGGGTGGATAAGGAGAAGGATTTGAAATGTCTTGGGGCATTCCTTTGCATTTTCTTCTGGTGAGACAGGGTTAATCTCTTCAGGCAGGGGTTGGAAGGCAGATTCCTCAGGGCAGGCCAGGCTGGGCAGTACATGCTGGAGTCAGGCTGGTACCTGCCTCAGGGCTGGGAGGAGGTCCAGACTCCCTGGGGCAGGCCAGAGGCTGAGCAGTGCAGGTTTCAGTTTGGCTGGTACCCACCTCAGGACTGGAAGGAGGTCTGGACCCCCTGGGGCAGGCTGGAGTCTGGATGATCCAAGGTTGACAAGGTGTGGTCTCCACAGGGCAGGCCATTGCAGGTTTATCTGGTAAAGTCTCAGCAGAATTTAGGGTTCCAATGTCCCCACCAATATTATCATCACCCCATATGTCTCCATCCAATAGTATCATCTTCCCATATGTCTCCATCCCAATCCTCTGGGTCCCACTCTTTTCCAATCAATGCCTTCACTTTAAGAGCAGAAACCCTGTGGGGTTGAGATTTTAGTTTCTTTGGAACTCTGCTACTCATACATGAGAGTTTGAGTTTGATTCTCAGATGTCTCAAGCCTGTGGCTGCAGGAGACAAGATTTTCTTTCAGAGCACACATAGAAACATTCACATCATTCATACAGCATTTAAGTTTCAAATTTGAAGCCTTCAGCTCATCTCTTTCTTTTGTTACTGTATCTAGGAGGAGCCAGCCAACATCATTATACCTTTTGACTCCACAAAACTCTGTTAAGGTGTTGAAAACACTCTCACCCAGGTCCTCACTTCTTATAAGTGTGGAAGTAGGGGAATCCAGTTATGACATTTTGTGTATCTCCATGGCCAGCTCTCACCATGGACTGTTAGTGGCCTCTTCTTTATTGGAAAGGAAGTCATTAATACCCTTGAGTCCAATTAGAGTAGAGAGCCAATTGCAAAACTCCCAGAACCACCTCAGACATCCCATGTTTAAGATTCTTTTCCTCAAGAACCACTCCTGGTATCAAGCTGTATTAGTCAGGGTTTTCTAGGCAAACAGAATCAATAGGAGATATCTGCAAATAGTACAAGATTTATAAGAGTCTCTCATGTGACTGTGGGGATGCACAAGTTCAGCTTCCGCAGGCAGGCTGCAAACCATGGGCTTCAATGAAAGTCCAAGGAAGGTCCTTGATGAGTTTCCGGGAGACGTTGGCTGTCCAAAGACGAGCTGGGAAATTCTCTCTGAATGCTGAAATCACTTCCCCTTTTAAGGCATTCAACTGATTGGATAAAACAACACTCATTACTGACTGCAATCTCCCTGGTTGATGGAGATGTAATCAGCCATCCATGCAGTAAACTCACCAATGACTAAAGATGCTTGATCAAACAACTGGGCACAATAACCTGGCCCAGTTGACACATTAGCCTAACCATCACAGGTATTAATGCTGATACCAGCTAGAATGCTTTCAGTGCTACACTAGACTTTCAAACAAAACCTTGAGTTAGAAGGAGAGATGAATCCTGACCTTAAGCATCTGGAAAGGCTTCTTGGAGGAGGTAAAGATTTAATTTGAACCTGGTGAATGAGTAGCAACTTTGAATGAAATGTGCAAGATATGTTCTCCCTCCCTATAGGCTTGTCTGGGATTCCAGATTGGGCTAAAAGCATCTCTCAGTTTGAACATCATGGAAACTAGAGAGCACTGGACCTAGGACTCAGGTTGGGTTGGTTCAGAGAGATTGGAAGTTGGATAAGGTCTTCTTGTAGGTTTTCCAGGTCACTTCTCTTTAGGATTGGACATCAGCTGGGGGTTCTGGGCAGGGAGTGCTTTACAGTAATAAAGATTAAAAATGTGTCAGGTACTTCCTGGAGTCTGAGCATAACAGATGGAGGGCAGGAGGACAAGGAAACCACCAGGAGTTTACATACATGGCATTATGTTGAGATATATTATACCTTAGGTTCTCTATAAGTAACAGTGAGTCAACTCAGTGTTTGGAATAAAATAGTAAAAGTAATCACAAATAGATACAAACAGTAACAGCAACTTGTAACAGGTAACCATGACCAATTAGTTCCCACAGCTAGTTATCAGTGACCAGTAGCCACAGCTTGTTAGTAGTGGTGACTGAATCAACTCTAGTTAGTGGCAGTGATTGGTAACCACAGCTAGTTAGTGGTGATTACCAGTCATTGTGACTAGTTAGTGGCAGGGATCAATAACCACAGCTAGTTAGTGGCTATGGAAGTGACCGGTAACCACAGCTGGTTAGTGGTGGTGACTGGTGACTGAGACTAGTTAGTGGTGGTGACCAGTCACCACAACTAGTTAGTGGTGATGACTTGTAACCACAATTATTTAGTAATTAAGACCACTAATCACAGCTAGTTAGCTATAATTAATTAAAACTACTGGCTAGCACTCATAACTAGTTGGCATGAATATTTAATAGTCATGAATACTGGTTTCTGTTAGTTAACATCCATTGCTTATTAGTGTTAATTGGTAATCACAAATAGTTACCCCAACAACTACTTAACAGTCATGTCTTGTAACCACACACTAGTTCGTAGCCATTATTAATTAATATTACTAATTACCAACATAGTTACTTGATATGAATAGCTAATTACCACAACTAAATTACCGGTGGTTATCCATTGCTAGATAGTAGTCATAACTAGTAATCACAACTAGTTAGCAGCTTTTATTTATTATAGTTTGTTGGTAGCTGTTTCTGGTAAACATAATTAGTTAGTCAATGTTTCTTGTAATCATGAGTAGTTAGTATTAACATCCAGCTATTGCAGCTAGTTAGTAGTCACATTTATTAAAAACTTGTTAGTATTCATAACTAACATAGCTATTTAGCATTTGTGTCTAATTTACATGATTAGTTAGTCATAACTAGTAGTCATTGCCAGTTAATACCAATTGCCATTTAATGGTCATAACTAGTGACTATTTCTAGGTGGTAGTTTTCATTGATAACTACAACTGTTTAGTTTCAGTAACTGGTAACCATGATTACTTAGTAGTTTCCATTAATTATGATGACTAGTTAATGGTCATGACTAGTAGGCACATATAGTTATCAGTCACAACTAACAGACACAACTAGTTAGTAGCCTCAATTAGTAATCACCATTAGGGATCATGACTAGCCACAACTACCGTAACTACAACTAACCATAATTATGACTCATTATAACCATGGCTATCTATAATTAGCCATAACCAACTATAACTACAACTAACTGTAGATAGGCTGACCATAACTATAGCTGATAACTATGATTATATTTGAAGGACAAAAATTGATGATATGGAAACTATTTCCTGGAACCACAAGCACCTCTCTAGCTTCTTTCCTTAATTCCTGAAAAGGGCTTCCTGCCTATGCCACAACTGGTGGCCATTAAGCAGTGTTTGGGTGGCCTTTCTGCACAGCAGAATTCCTCCCCCATACAGGGGAATAAAGACTTGAACTTGCCACAGGCCTAGGACATGATTCTGGAGGGTAAGGTTGGTGGGCCATGCCAAGCTGAGGCAGAAACATTCTCCACTTGGTGGCATTAATTGTCCATATATTGTGAGTAAGAAGTTTCAGAATGTGCCAGACAATGGTTTGGTGAGGGGAGGAAAGGAAAGGATCTGGGGAAGGATACAGGAAGTAGCAGTGGGCTAGGGTACAAGGAGGTGTTGGGTGACTTGGGAACAGGGGACCAGAATGTAGTTGAACATATCCCAACTTTTGCCTCTACTTTTGTGCACCTGTTTGAGAGATAGAGTATAGATAATGGCACTTTCCCTGGAGTAAATATTTGCCAGAGATTACTCCCTCAAAGGGACCCAAGACAAACAACACGGCTATTTCCTTGGGAGCGAGCAAGGATCCTGGTCTGGGAAGTCTGAAAAGTGGCCCATCAAGGAGCCATTATTGAACTAGGAAGATCTAAGGGCTTTCCTTTATTTGTGTATTTCTTCCTCCCCCACCTTTTTTGCTTTGCTTTGTTTTTTAATTGGTCTGCTATAGAGCTAGGTCTTCAGTCTGGGGGAGTTTGCTTACCAAATATCGGGGGTGTTTAGGGAAGAAAGAAGTTCAGGTGACTGGGAAGGTCATGGTGAAGGGTAGGGGACTCATTACAGGGCATGTGAACTTTAGAGTGGATAGTTTTACTATACTAGCAGGTCTTGTTTTAAGGAGGAGAAACACCAGGTTAGGAACAACTTATAAAGGGGAAAGAGTACAGTTATAAAATCTGTGGGGTGTAGTTTGGGAGGAGGTAGTGGAGATGGTGGGATGAGGTGACTTTAGAGTCCTCCTGAACTGGATGAGTAGGGGTTGCCTGGGAAATGCAGCCATCCATGCAACTGGCCCCTGAGGAGAGACTCAGACCTAGTGAAAATAAAAGCTTTTTGAGATACTTGTAATTCCAGAGATATTGTTTGCAAAATGTGGGGGCAATGAGCACATATTTCCGAAATCACAGTTAATAGAGGCAAATCTCATGACAAAAGTGCCCAGAGGACCTAGCAGTATAAGACATAAAGTTGGCAGGATTATTTAGGAGTCTGCTGATATTAACAGTAGAAGAAGTGGTAGAATGAATTAGTGGAATACAGAGGAAATTGAATGTGCAAAAGCCCGATAGGCAGGAATAACCAAGTTGTGTTGAGGCCAGTTCCAAGCAGAAGGAAAGCTTCAAGGACTAGAATATTCAGAACAGTTTTCATGAATAATGTGAACCGTGAACTGAACCTTGAAAGACAGATTTGATTTGGACCGCTGGAATGAGTGTGTATTTGGGGGGAGGAGGGTTGGCTGAAAAGGGACTCAAGCCAACTTAAATCTCTAGAAGTCAGAATACATAAGGTTTCTTGAAGGGATCGTGAGAAACCTGGACTGATGAGAGTGAAAGATTTGGAGTAAAGAGAGTGAGAGACAAAATTGCATGAGTAAAATGGAGTCTGATTAAAGAGGATCTTGAAAATTATGGATAGGTAACTGAGTCTGACCGAATGAGAAACAGGGATACATTAACGATGTCAAATTAGAGGAATGTGAAGAAAAATGTGTTCGATGTGGAAAACAAAGAGCCTCAAGTTAGTATGTACTATTATAGATTGATCATTGATCTACAAATCTAAAAAGTACCCTAAAGAAAATTCCCAAAGGTCTCAGAAAACGATGTCCATTTAGTAGTGACATGTGCATATTTATTGTTTTCTTTTGTTTCTTTAAAGTGAAAGCTAAGTAGAGATTTCAGGTTGTAGTTGAAAAAATAGGGTATAGTTGAAATAATCTGTGTGTTTCAGTAGCATATAGTGCAACGCCCTAAGTAAAGTATAAAAGTTAGAGCTTAAAGGATTCCATACAATTCTCTAGTACAATTTGCCATGGTAATTCATCTCTATGATCAAACCTAAGGATCCAAGTTCATAGCTAGCCAAGATTAGCAGGGATTTCGGCAAAAGATATAATAAAGGTTAAGCTGCTGTTGGTATATACTTCACTTTCGTAGCACCCAAAGTTTACTTCCAAACATCACTCCCCCTTTAGGGCTGCAAGAACTTCATCAGCTCCTTGTATCGCAGGGACTGAAGAATTACTGTCCACTCTCTGGAAGGTAGCCCTGCAGATAACGTGTTCTTAAATCTAATGGACTATATGGAGCAGAGAGGGAAGCAAGGGATATGGGTCCTAAGTCCAGTCATCTGAGTCTATACTTCTCATCAGTGGATGTCAGACAGCTGGAAAATATGTTTATTGAAATTTCTCCACTTCAGCAGCTTTGAAAATTCTAAAACCAATTGAGCTGGTTTTCAAATAATCTAATATTAGAAGTTTTACTCTTTGCACTTAGTTCCCTGAAGGGTACTGACCAGACCTCAGCTTTGCTTACAGGAATAAGATAACGTCTCAAAGGAAAACCAGACAGAATGGTGTAAATCTGTAACTTTTCCCAGAGACAAAAAAGGTTGATATCCTTGAATGATTATCTGAGAAAGGGGCCATGAGGGCCTTGCACCTGCACAACTATATCTAAACTGTGGTTTATTAGCCCCTGAAATCAAAGCCAAGTTGGATGTGCTTGGGACAACACAGGACTGAGAAATCGCATGTACCCTCCTCACACTTCACTTGTTTGGTTCTCTTTTACTTGTTTTATTTCTCAACTACCCCTTTTCTTCTTTCCTTATAAAAACCCTAGCTCCCATTTTAACTTTGAACTGGTTTGGGGAAGATTCCCCCAGTTCTTTGCCTGTGCACTCGCAATAAATCACCTTCTCACTAAAAGACATGTTTGTCCTTGGTAGTGCAGGATTGGGTGGGCCTGTCTGTAGGAAATAGCAGTCCTTATGGTAACAAGACTTCATGATGTGTCCTCTGATTAGCTTAAACAAGGCCAGGTTGCATTTTGGTTCATAAGTTTTATTTCAACATTCACATTAATAACCAACCCAATGTTATTCTTTCTTGCTTATAATTTTAAGGGTTAAAGAAATTGTGTTAAGGGTCCCTGTGGTACTTTGAAGCTATATGTATCCATTCTTTTGGTGTGAACCCAATGTAAGTAGGACCTTTTTGATGAGGTTACTTTTGTTAAGGTGTGGCACAGCCCAATCAGTGTGGGTCTTAATTCTAATACTGGATTACTTTATAAGCAGAATAAAATTCAGACCAAGAGAGAGAAAGCCACAAGAAACTGAATGTCAACAGAACCTGGAAAGGAAGGGAGAGACCAAAGGACGCTGTCATGTGCCTTGCCATGTGAGAAGCTATGGCCAAGAATCACCAGCAGCCATCTCCAGAACACCAGTCTTCGGGAAGAAAGCACTGCCTTGATGATGACTTTTTGCTAGTTTCAAACTGTGAGTGAATAAATTCCCATTGTTTAACCTGATGCATTTCCTGGTATTTGCTTTAGCAGCCTAGGAAATTAAAACAAGACCAACCTCAGACTTCATGATTCACAGGAAGGCCTCACAGGACTCAGAAGTTGTATTTATGATTACAGTTTATCACAGTAAAAGGATACAAATCAAAATCAGATAAGGGAAAAGGCACGTGGGATGAAGTCCAGGAGAAATCAGGTACAAGTTTCCAGGTGCCCTTCTCAGTGGACTCACATAAGGACACACTTGATTCTCTCAGCAGTTATGTGTGACAATACGTGTGAAGTGTTGCCCACCAAGGAAGGTCACTCAAGCTGTGGTATCCAGGGATTTTAACGGGGGTGGGTTACAAAGGCATGCAGCTCCAGCATTACTAATCTTAGCTACTCAGACTCCAGATCTTCCCTCTTCCTTCCCTTCCCCCAGCTAAAACAGGCATTTACTATAAATCACATTGTTATGATAATGGTTAAACTGGTACAGCATGGTTCAACACCTGGGGCATACAAACATACTCTTATCAAACAGAGTATTCCAAAGGCTCAGAGGTTATCTCCTAAAAGCCAGCCAAGGGCTCACCCTGAAAACAGGCCTTTCTTTAGAATGTTCAGGATTTGAATAATCCAGACCTGCTAAATTAACCCATTCCTACCCAGAAACTGTACCAGATTTCAGCAGAATAATACTACCAATGTAGTATATAGTTTTCTCCTCATAGTTCTGAACAGGATGAGATATAAGAAATTGAGAGGGGTGATCCAAGATGGTGGAGTAGGGAATTGCAGGCTGCACTCTTCCTCTAGAAACTGGGGAAGGTAGGCAGGCTTGCCAGGCATAAGGGAAGTCCGGGTGTCACAGGGGCAATAGAAGAAGGCAGCTGGAGAGGGATGGATTCCAGCTGGATATTGGGGAAAACAGAAGCCACCCAGCTGGTCCCAGAGAAGGGAGCTTACCAGCTGACCCCTGAAAAGAAGGGACTGTACCATCCATCCCTGGGGGAGGGATAGCCAAGCAGCCAGCTCTGGGGAGGGGGGTGGTGCCATGCATCTGGCCCTGGGGGATGGGAGCCACACAGCCAGCTTTGGGGGAGACAGGAGTTGCTGAGGAGTGATCCCAAAGGCAGGTCTGGAACAGCCTGCTTAGGGTAGGGGAGAGCAGAGTGAGCTGCAGCGAGAGCTGAGGGAACTTAGCCAGAGGTTTTAAAAAAAATTTTCCCCTCTTTTCCCCCCTCTATCCTTTTAAAAATTATTTTTATTTATTTTTCTTTTTCAAGGTACTGGTGGAAAGGTGGGTTGTGGCGTGATTGATTGACAGATACAAGCAGCTGGAGAGGAGTAGACTAGTGAGTCGCTGGTGGCCTGAAAGGGAGGCCTATTTTTTATATTATTTGTATTTTATTTTAATTTTTGTGGGATGATAGATTGGCCAAAACAGGCAGTCTGAGAGGAAGACCCAGGTTTTTGTTTCCTTTAGTTTTGTTTTGTTTTCCTTACTTGTTTCTTCTCCTCTTCCTTATTTTCATTCCTTCATCTCCTGTTTTTCTACTTTTCTTCTCTCCAATTTCTCGTCTTTTTTATTTTCCCTTTTTTTCTTTTTCTTTTTTCCTCCCTTTTTTCTTTTTATTTATTACTATTATTATTTTGCCCTCTTTTTTCTTTTTTCTCTCTCCTTCCTCTTTTTATTTTTTCTTTCTTCTTTATATTTCCATCATATTATTGTGCTTCTTTTCTTCCATCCTGCCTTTGCCCATTTTTTCTTTCTTTCTTCTCTTCTCACTTATCTGGTATTATTTTATTTTATTATCTTGTTTATTTTTTCACCATTTAAAATTTTATTGCTGTTTACTATTTTCCCTCTTATTATTTATTTTTCTGTCTATTTTTTGTTCTTTTTCCTTCCTTCTTTTTAAACTTTTTCTTAATTTTTTTATTTTTTGCATTCTTCTTTCTTTCCTTTTTGTGGATTGTAACAGTTTGATATTGTTTATGGGTTCCAAAAATAGATATTGGATTGTGTTTATAAACTGGTCTGTTCCTCTGGGCATCTTAGATTGTATTTTATTCAGAGGTTTCCCTTTTACTTTATTAAATCAAGATTAGGGCTTTTATTTGACCATGTCATTAGAGTGTGTAGGGTTGAGTCCCCACCCCTTTGGTGGGTATAAAACAGACTCTCACATGGAAGTAAATACACAGAGAAGGAGAACACAAAGAGTTTAGTTGTGGACACTGGAGCCCTGGGGAGAGAGCCAAGCCATTTTCCTCATAGTTTGTAGCTGAAGAGACCAGAGCCCTGAACAGCTGAGAAAACCTGGAAAAAAATGAGCCCCAGGGACAGAAACAAGCCTTATGCTATCCTACAGCTGAGAAGGACCTGGGACTACAGAGCCTTAAGAAGAAGAGAAAAGCTGAATCCTCACAGAGACTGGTAGCCATCTTGCTCCAACATGTGGCAACAGACTTTGGTGAGGGAAGTAACTTACACTTTATGGCTTTGTGACTGTAAGCTTCTACCTCAAATAAATACACTTTATAAATGCCAACAGATTTCTGGTACTTTGCATCAGTCACTTTGGCTGACTAATATATTTTTTCCATTTAACACGGGCAACAGCAAGGATATAAAGTAAGTGGAACCAAGTAATAAAAGGACTCCTAAAACAAAACCAAACTAAAATAAAACCCTAAACTAGGAAGAGAAACTAACCAACTGAATAAGCACACCAAGATAAGCAGATGCCTAAGAATCAGCAAAAAATTACTAGCCATACTAAGAAACAGGAAGTCATGGCCCAGTCTAATTAACAAATTAAAAATCAGGAGGAGATGCACAATATGGATCATCTAATCAAGGATGTCCAAACAAATATCCTTAATCAACTCAATGAAAAGGACAAGATGAAGGATATCAAGAAGGCACTGGGAGAGCACACAGAGAAATTGTAAACATACACAAAAAGATAACAGATCTTACTGAGGCAGGTTAGATTAGGGAATAAAGAGCCGAATCTGGGACCTGGCAGAAAAACACCACTGAGAAACATGTGGCCATGGAGACCCCACAAGATGGCTGCTGGAAGAAACCCCCGAGAATCCCCATTCAGAACAGGATTTCATCCGGGATCAAGGAAAAGCCCCAGATTTTCTCAAGGGGCCTTATCATTGGGCCCTCCCAAGGGATTGATAGGTGGGGTAACCAATCAAAACAGCAAACAACTGGGATTGCTCCCCCAACATTAGCACAGGTGTGGAATAATTAATGGTTTAAAAAGCAAGCACAGAGACTAAATTGCCTGTTATGCCCTTTTCCTCCCAGCCTGGACCAGCATGCACGTAGACTTGGGGACTTGTAATCTGTAATGGGGACTTATAGTCTGTAAATTAGCCCTTTTTTACAAACCGTTTTATCCCTTTTCCCTTTCTCTGACTGGACCAACCCTCAAGTATACCTGGGACGCAAAATCTGTTATTTTCTCCCATTTCTCTTCTCTCATTTTCTTAATAAACCACTGACCTAATTAAACTGGCATGTACTTAAAATTCTCTTTTTTGTAACATAGCCAAGAACCTAGAGAAAGTCCAGCAACATATTTTGATGAGCCAGCCAGGAGAAAAAGGTATTGGTGAGTCTAAACTATGAATTAGAGCCTGTTCAATGCCCTCTTTTGTTTATCCATTTTAAATGGGCTTCCCTAAGAGCCCCCACAGGACATAATCCCAGGCTGAGAAAGAGGGCTGGCATGTGGCCTCTTGACCTGACCCTGGCTGGGAGGGCAGGGGCTCAGGGTGAGGTCTCAAAGTAGAGCCCTGCCTAGTCAGGGGTACCCAGGCCAAGCTCTGAGCACAGCCGATCCTTTTCCAGCCTGGATGAGTTGTGTCTATGCTAAAGCCACGGCCTTGTTAGCAGCCACAGGCCTTGCTCCTGGGCCTGGCTGCCACTGCCTTCTCATGCCCTCTCCCCTTGGCGGCAGCAGCAATGGTGGGGAGCTGGGGGCTTGTGTCTCCTCATGCATCCGAGCCTCACCGGCCACCTTCCTACCAAGCACACCATGCTCCCAGGTCTGGGACAAGGTGGGAAAGCAGTGGCAGGCGGGGATAAGGTAGGTGCCGTGGGGTGGTCTGTGTTCCCTTTCCCAGGGGGTCACCAGCCAGGAGCTGTGTTCGTAATTCACCAAAATGCCACATTTAATCTTCCCACTTCCTACTACTGAATTTCTCATTTCAGGTTTGTAAAATGCTTTGGAATGTCTTAAAAAATGAAAGCGCATTTACGAGGGAAGTTTTGCTTACACCTTCAGGGTGCTTCAGGGCCCCAAGACCTGTAAGCTGGAACAATTGATCTCTAATCTCTTAATTACCTTTGATGGCTGGTTTAACTGTGAAACTCCCAGGTAGTAGAAGCATAAAGTAAGACTACTTCTTATGATCTCTGTAAGAATAGGTGGAAAAAGAGATTTTTTAGCCCCTTTCCCAGGAAGAATCATGTGCACAGCTTTGTAGCTTTGCTCCAGAGTCTAGTCCGTGTGTTTCCCAAGGGCTCTGTGATTCTCTGGGTGGCAGGAACCAGAGCAGCCAAACTAATCCCCCACCATTAGCTCGGGAGCTTCAGTTTGGGTAACAGTGTAGTCGGTCTTGGACCCTGGAAAGCCGTGGGTGCTAGGAACCAGGACAGTAACTCAAAACCAAGACTTAAGTGCTTGGGTGCTTCAGTTCGGAGGGGAACTAAAAGTCCCTGGAGACTTAAGTGGATCAGGCGCTTCAGTTTGGATAACTGCTCCCAATATCTCCCACAAATTCGGCTTGGGTGCTTTGGTCTGAATCCAGGATTCAGGCATCTCCCAAGACCTAGGTCGGCCAGGGACACACCCGTTGGCAGGGCTCTGGAAAAAATTCTCGGGATGTTGAGACCAGAGCAGCAGCTCCAAATCATTTGGAGTGATGAAACTTTTAGTCAGACTCGGACTCTAAGATGCCAGGTCAGTTGAATAAAAAGTGCTTCTTCATTCTTCCTAGAATAAAGGGCATGGTCTCTAACCTACTAGCAGGCTCTCCATAGGGGCATCTTCTCGGGGATTTGGAAAACTTGCCTACTGCTGGTCTACATGGCCACAATATAGTTGAAAGCAGTCTCTGAATGGGACCTTGAATTCCAGTTAAACCTGTGTAAGAGAGAAGTAAAGATAGAGCTGAGGGCCAGAAACCACATGGTCATTTCTCCTTAAAGAGATGAGGAAATGCACCTCAAACTTCCATTAATTCCCTTTTAGAAACAGCCTTCTCAGTTTTAAATTCAGTTGTGCCTAATAAGGGGTGTGAGTGAGCATCACGATCTAGGCTATTTACTAAACTCCTCATATGCAATCAGTTAAGTTCCTAGAAATTGCTAAAGGTATAAAATTTTTCTTCTGTTTTAATCTGTGCTTAAATATGTGTTTAACTTTTAAATCTGTGTTTAACTTTGTCAGTCTGCTTGTGCCTAGGAAATCAAATTTGGGGTTCGCCTGTTACAAATTGGATAATGGTGAAAGGTAATTTAAAGATGAGTCTTTAAATGAAAATACTGTCTTGCAATTGAATTTGATGTATAAATCACAAGTGGAGTTGGTTCAACTGCTAGAAAAGCAGAAAAACTTAGCAAAGTTGTTACTAATAAAATTCTTGTGACTTAGTCAATAAAAGTACCCAATTTGCTTTATTATTTTTTAAAAGATACCTAGATTACATAAATGCTACATAACAAATGTAGGGGATTCCCATATTCCCTGCTCCCTACCCTTCCCACACTTTCCCACATTAACAACATCCTTCAGTAGTGTAATACATTAGTTATAGTTGATGAACACATATTGAAGCATTGCCACTAATTGTGGATTATAGTTTGCATTATAGTTTAAACTCTCTCCCAGACATTTTTGTAAGTTATGACAAGATATACAATGGCCTGTATCCGTCACTGCAACATCATTTAGGACAATTCCAAGTCTCCAAAATGCCACCATATTACACAGATTTTTTAAAAAAAGATATTTATGATACATAAATGTTACATAAAAAATATAGGGGATTCCCATATTCCCTGTTCTCCACACCTCCCACATTTTCCCACATTAACAACATCCTTCATTAGTGTGGTACATTCATTGCAATTGATGAACACATTTTGGAGCATTGCCATTAAGCATGGATTAAAGTTTACATTGTAGTTTACACTCTCACCCACCCAATTCTGTAGGTTATGGCAAGATATATAATGGCCTGTATCTGTCATTGCAATGTCATTCAGGACAATTCCCAAGTCCCAAAAAATGCCCTTGCATTACACCTGTTTTTCCTCTTCCTGCCCTCAGACCCTCCAGTGGCCACTGCCTCCACATAAATGATACAATTTTTTCCATTGCTAAAATAAAAATAAGTCTATAGTAGAATACCAGTAAGTCTACTTTAGTCCATAGTTCATTCCCCTATGCTGAGGATTCTGAGATGGTGATGTCCACTCCACCTCTAATTGAGAGGGTGCTGTGATCCATTAGGAATGATGGATGGGACTCTCTTGCTTGCAGTTGTAGACTCTCTCAGTTCCTTGGCATGGTAGGTGTCCATTTTCACCTCCATGTTAGCCGTCCTGGGTGAGACCAATGAATTGGAGAGTAGGTGTTGCACCAATTTGCTTTAAGCTAAAAACTTACTAGAAACTGTAACTAACTGTTAAGAACATTATATAGATGCCTTTATATTATAAAACAGCAGAAGGATAATAACTGAAATTATAACCCGGTAGATTTAACCTAAACCTACTATTATAAGTGTAGGTTTACCTTTGATTATGGTTACTTCAGGTCTAACCGCACCCTTGCTTATGTTAGCTATTGTGATAATTCTGAACTGAGTTTGCCTTTGTTTAAGGTTACCCCAGGTCTAGCCTCACCCTTGCTTTAGCTCTCCAGCTTCTTCTTGCCCTTAGACTGCAGCTATTGTGATGGTAATTATAAACTGAGTTTGCCTTTGTTTATGGTTACCCCAGGTCTAGCCTCACCCCTGGCCTTTGCTTATGGTTATTTCATGACAACGTCTGCCCCCTATGGCTCAGGTGAAAGCAAACGTGAGACATCCCTGTCTCCTGTCCTTCCACTGATGCCAATAACCCTGCTTTCTCTCATGATTCCAAGCGTGGACTAAATTGCTGCCTGGTGGAATTCTTGACCCTCAGGGTTGAACGTCCGCTCATCCAGTCCAGCAGCCACCAGAGTCCTATTATCTTCGAGGACTGGGGAGTGGGGGAGCCCTCCCACCTTGAGTGTTGGGGTCCCTAAAAGCAGATATTCATGAGAGAAAGCAGTTTCCTTGAGGCTTCAGTGACCTCAGTGAGTGTAAACTGGAATTAGTGTTTTTCATCCAAGGTCTGCCAAAGTCAAAATGAGAAATAAGCAAAGTTCTGAAGTAAAAGAAAATTGTGTTTTAAAGCATTGGGGACAATTTGGTCATAAGGCCATAATTAAAAGGAACAAAAAACTTGTGCAAAACTGCATAGTCACAGTGCAAATTAGAGTAATTAGAAATAGCCTTCCAAGAGATCTTTTAAATGTTATTTTATACTTAAACTTATTTTGTAAGAAAATGAAAATTATAACAGTGAGTTCTGTGTTTCTGTGTCGAACGCTATTCGTGTCTATTTGTTCAGTATATAGTATCATACATCGGGATGGTAATATCAAATTAACAAATGAAAATTCTTGATAGAGCTCTATTCAAATTGTAAAATCAAATATGCTGTTATGTATGTGAGTAAGTATTCCTGGAGCCCAAATTAGGCTGAACAGGATGGAAAGGTCATATAGAAATCTAAATATAGAAACAATTGGAAAAGGAAAAAGTTTTGCCTAAGCTCTTTAACTTGCCCAACCCCAGGGTCTTCTCTTTGCAAGAGCTGTGGGGGAAGGGTGAGGTGTAACAAATTAAAACTCTATCTTCTAGACTGGGGAATTAAAAATCATAGTTTGTCCTGTAATTCTCCAATTTAAACCATTTAACAACCTTAAAATAATGGTGGTTAATAATCTTATTACCAAATTTCAAAAAGTAAAAAGTCCTTGAAACCTATGGAAATATCTTTTAAAATAAACAATTATAATTATTCTAGAATCATGGAGGTGAAAATCAGTATGACATAGTTAAGGTGCTAGAAGAAAAAACCTGCTAGCCAAGAATTCTGTATCCAGCTGGCATTCAAAAATGAGGGAGAATTCAAAATATTCACAGGCAAACAGAAATTGAGAGAATTTGTCCATGGCAGTCCTGCCCTTCAAGAAATATTAAAAGGATGCAGGTTGAAAGGAAAAAATAAGAGACAGAGAGAGAGAGGAGAGTGTAGAAAGGAAGATTATTAGAAAGAGTAACTAAAAGGATTTTAAAAATGAAAATAAAATATGACATATATAAACCTAAAGTAAACACTGCCTTGACAGTAATAACATTGAATGTTAATGGATTAAACTCTCCAACCAAAAGAAAAAGATTGGCAGAATGTTTATCCATTCATCTGTTGATGGACACCTGGGTTGTTTCCAACTTTGAATGGATAAACAAACTGTGGTCTATTCACACAATGGAATATTATGCAGCTGTAAGAAGAAATGAAGTCATAAAGCATATGACAACATGGATGAACCTGGAGGACATTATGTTGAGTGAAGCAAGCCAGACACAAAAGGACAAATACTGTGTGAATGCATTACTATGAACCAAATATATTGTGTAAAATATTGTTTGATTCACAAAAAAAAAAACAAAAACAAAAAAACAAACAAAAAACAAAACAACAACAAAATTTACATGTATCCATTACATTTAATTGAGAAATGTATAAATTTATTCATCTGTGTTTACTTTTTAGTTTTTAAATGCTTATGTTTTCAATTATTAAATGTACAAAATAAAGTTAAAAAAATAAATAAATAAGTAAAAAAAAAATAGATTGGCAGAATGGATAAGAAATATGACCCATTTATATGCCTTCTACAAGGAAATCACCTTAGACCCATGGACACAAACAGGTTGCAAGTGAAAGGTTGGAAAATGATTTTACATGCAAACAATAACCTAAATGGCCAGGAGTAGCTATACTAATATCTGACAAAATATACTTTAAATGCAAAACTATTGTAAGAAGAAAAGAAGAACACTATATATTTATAAAAGGGGTACTCAACTAAGAAGAAAAAACAATCATAAATATTTATGAACCTAAGCAGAGAGCCCCAAAGTACTTGAGCAAATACTGGCAAAACTAAGGGGAGAAACAGACACCTCAACAATCACAGTGGGGGACTTTAATATACCATTTTTAACTTTAGAGAGAACATCTAGACAGAGGCTCAATAAAGAAATAGAGAGACCTTGAAAAATATAGTACTTGAGGCAAATACTGGCAAAACTAAGGAGAGAAATAGACACCTCAACAATCATAGTGGGGGACTTTAATACACCATTATCACCATTAGACAGAAAATCTAGACAGAAGCTCAATAAAGAAACAAAGAGACCTTGAAAAATATGTTAGAGAAACTAAACTTAATGGACTTATACAGAACAATAGAACCAAAAGCAACAGGATATACATTTTTCTTGAGTGCTCATGGATCATTCTCCAGGATAGACCACATGCTATATCATAGAACAAGTCTCAACAAACTTAGAAAGAATGAAATTATACAAAGCACTTTCTCTGACCACAAAAGAGTGAAGCTAGAAATCAAAGAAGAATGGAGAACTGGAATAGGCACAAATAAATGGAGGTTAAACAACACACTCTTTTTTTTTTTTTTTTAAAGATTTTATTTATTTATTCATTTATCCCCCCCCTTGCTGCTTGTGCTCGCTGGGTCAGCTAACCACACCGTATGGGCGGGCTTGCCTTCACCAGGAGGCCCCGGGAACCGAACCCGGGGCCTCCCATATGGTAAACGGGAGCCCTACTGATTGAGCCACAGCCGCTTCCCAAACAACACACTCTTAAACAATCAGTAGGTCAAGGAAGAAATTACCAGTGAAATCAGTAACTACCTCAAAGGTAATGATTATGAGGACACAATTTATCAAAATGTATGGGATGAACTTCAAGTTTCAAGTTCATTAAGTCTACAAACTGTAACTGAAGGGTGGTAGTGGAGATATTGCAAGACTGAGTAAGTATATAAGGTGCAAGAGCTGAGGGACTTGTTTCTCCTGGAAAGAATGAGAGAAAGACTGAGAGGAAAAGAGAGCGAACAAGAGAGAATGGGAAAGAGAGGCCTCACTTTCACCAAGATAAGATATTCTTAGTTTGATTCTTCTGTCATATCTATGTGGACAATTAGCACAAACAATTGTACTAACATGCAAATAATAAAAAGAGCAAACTTCTGCATATTTGGGGAATAGGGAAATGATAATAAATAAAAATGTTAATTGATCCCTTGAAAAAAAAATGTATGGGATGCAGCTAAATCAGTGCTGAAAGGGAAATTTATGGCCCTAAATGCTTACATTCAAAAAGAAGAAAAAGCTAAAATCAAAGACTTAACTGCACACCTGGAGGACCCAGAAAAAGAACAATAAACTAATCCCAAAGCAAGCAGAAGGGAGGAAATAACAAAGATTAAAGCAGAGTTAAATGAAATAGAGAATAAAAAAAACACTAGAAAGAATTAATAAAACCAAAAGCTGATGTTTGAGAAGATTAATAAAATTGACAAATCCTTAGCTAGACTAAAAAAGAAAGA
The DNA here is from genome assembly GCA_026826555.1 of Tolypeutes matacus. Classification (NCBI taxonomy): domain Eukaryota; kingdom Metazoa; phylum Chordata; class Mammalia; order Cingulata; family Chlamyphoridae; genus Tolypeutes; species Tolypeutes matacus. The sequence goes on along the minus strand of JAKSZT010054138.1, from coordinate 8,225,156 downwards.
AAGAGATAAGATGCCAATAAATAAAATCAGAAACGAGAGCATGGATATCACCAATGACCTCACAGAAATGAGTATCATGAAAACATACTTTGAAAAATTGTATGCCAAAAAGATGGACAATTTAGAAGAAATGGACAAATTTCTAGAAACACACAAACACCGTACATTGATGAAAGAAGAAATACAAGAACTCAACAGAACAATCATAAGTATTGAGCTAGAACTAGTCATTAAAATCCTCTGAACCAAGAAAATTCCAGGACCAGATGGCTTTGTGGGTGAATTCTACCAATCATTCTGGAAAGAACTAATACAAATCCCAATTAAACTCTTTCAAAAATTGAAGAGGAGTGAACATTACATAACTCATTCTATATGCCAACATCACCCTAATGCCAAAGCCACATAAAGACGCTAAAAGAAAACTACAGACCAATCTCTCTAATGAACTTAGATGCAAAAATCCTCAACAAAATATTTACTAATCAAATCCAACAACATATCAATTTAATAATACACCATAACCAAGTGAGTTTTATCCCAGGTGTACAAGGATGTTTCAACATAAGAAAATAAATAAATGTAATACACCACATTAACTGACTGAAGGAAAAGCCACATGATCATCTCTATCAATGCAGAAAGGCATTTGACAAAATACAGCATCCTTTCTTAATAAAAACACTTCAAAAGATAGGAATATAAGGAAACTTCCTCAACATGATAAAGGGCATATATGAAAAACCTATGGCTAACATCATACTCAATGGTGAAAGGGTAAAGACTTTCCCTATAAGATTTGGAACAAGACAAGGGTGCCAATTGTCACCACTCCTATTTAATATTGTATTAGAATTACTTGCTTGAGCACTTAGGCAAGAAAAAGAAATAAAATTCATCCAAATTAGAAAGGAAGAAGTAAAACTTTCACTACTTGCAAATGACATGATGCTTTATGTAGAATGTACTGCAAAGTCTACAACAAAACTTCTAGAGCTGATAAACAATTTCAGTAAAATGGCAGGATTTAAGAGCAACGTGCAGAGATCAGTAGCATCTGTGTACATTAAAACTGAGCAATCTGAGGAGGAGATCAAGAAAAAATTACATTTACAATAAGGAACTAAAATAATTGAATATCTAGAAATAAACTTAACTAAGGATGTAAAGGACTTGTACACAGAAAACTACACAACATTGCTAAAGGAAATCAAAGAAGACCTAAAGAAATGGAAGAATATCCCATGTTCATTGATTGAAACACTAAATGTCATTAAGATATCTATCCTACCCAAATTGATTTACAGATTCAATGCTATTCCAATAAAAGTTCCAACATCATTTTTTTACTGAACCAGAAAAGACAATCATCAAATTTTGGGGAAAGGTAAGGGGCTCTGAATAGCCAAAATGTCTTGAAAAGGCAAAACAAAATTTTAGGAATCACTCTACCTGATTTTAAGCATAGTAAAAAGCTACAGTGGTCAAAAATGCATGGTATGGGCATAAGGATAGACATACTGACCAATGGAACTGAATTGAGAGTTTAAATATAGGCATACACATATTTGGCTTACTGATATTCAACAAGGCCACCAAGCCCACTCAACTGGGACAGAACAGTCTCTTCAACAAATGGGCTTGGAGAACTGGATATCCATATCCAAAATAATGAATGAGGATCACCATCTTATGCCCTATATAAAAATTGACTCAAGATAGATCAAAGACCTAAGTACAAGAGCCAAGACCATAAAGCTGCTAGAAAGTAATATAGGGGAGCATCTATGAGATCTGGTACTAGGAAATGTTTTCACAAAATTTACAATCAAAGAATGAGCAACAAAAGGAAAAATAGATAAATGGGACCTTCTCAAAATTAAAAAAAAACTTTTGTGTTTAAAAGGAGTTTGTCAGGAGAGTGCAAAGACAGCCTACTCAATGTGAGAAAATATTTGGGAGTCATCTATCTGATAAGGGTCTAGTATCCAACATATATAAAGAAATCCTACATCTTGAAAATATAAAGACAAACAGCACATTTAAAAAATGGGCAAGAGATTTGAATAGATACTTTTATAAAGAGGATATACAAGTAGCTAAAAAGCACATGAAAAGATTCTCAACATCACAAGCTATTAGAGAAATGCAAATAAAACCACAATAAGATATCATCTTACACCTATTAGACTGGTGGCTATTATTATAAAAACAGAAAACTACAAGTGTTGGAGAGGATGTGGAGGAATAGAAACACTCATCCACTGCTGGTGGAATTGTAAAATAGTGCAGCCACTGTGAAGGATGGTTTAGTGGTTCCTCAGGAAGCTAAGTATAGAATTGTCACATGATACTACAATCCCACTGTATTAGTCAGCCAAAGGGGTACTGACACAAGTCCCAGACCTCTGTTGGCTTTTTATAAAGGGTATTTATTTGGGGTAAAAGCTTATATTCACAAGGCCCTAAACAGTGCAACTCAAGGTACCATAGGAGGTACTTTCTCACCCAAAGTCATTGGCCACATGTTGGAGTAAGATGGCAGGCAATGTCTATGAGGGTTCAGTCTTCCTTCTACTTCTTAAGGCCCCATGGTCCCAGATTCTTCCAATTTCAGCTGTAGGCTGGTATAAGGCTCGTCTCTCTCCCTGGGGCTTATTTCTTTCTGAGCTTAGCAGCTCAATTCTCTTCACAAGGTTAACTGTAGATTATCAGGCTCATCTCTCTTCCTGGGGCCTCTGCTGTGTTTAATGAGCTGTCTCTTTTCCTCTGTGTTCTACTTCTCTGTGTGTTTACTTCCATGTGAGCATCTGTTTTATCCCCAAGGGGCTGGGATGTGAAGCTGAGTCACACTCTAATGATGTGGTTGGATCAGAGCCCTAATCTTTTTTTTTTAATATATTTTTTATTTTTATTTTTTAAGAAACTTAGATTACATAAATGTGACACAAAAAATGTAGGGGATTACCATATGCCCTGCTCCCTAGGCCTCCCACATTTTCCCACATCAACAACATCTTTCAATAGTGTGGTACATTTGCCGTAATTGATGAACACATCTTGGAACATTGCCACTAAGTGAAGATTGTAGTTTACATAGTAGTTTACACTCTCTCCTGTACAATTTTGTAAGTTATGACAAGATATATAATGGCCTGTATCTGTCATTGCAATGTCATTCAGGACAATTCCCAAGTCCCAAAAATGTCCCCATAGTCCACCTATTTTTCCCTCTCCCTCCTCTCAGAACCTCCAGTGACCACTGCCTCCACATCCATGACAAAAGTTCTTCTATTGCTAGGATCACAACAAGTCTACAGTAGTATGACTGTAAGTCTACTCTAGTCCATTGTCCATACCCCAATCCTGAGGAATCTGTGATGTTGATGCCCACTCTGCCTCTAATTGATAGGGGCCTTAGGTCCCATGGGACAGATGGATGGGACTTTCTTGCTTGCAGTTGCGGGCTCTCTCTGTTCCTGGAGATGGTCATTATCAGTCATCATCTGCTTGTTATTTGTCCTGGGTGAGTACAATGAACTAGAGAGTAGTTGTTGCAGGCTGTTAAGATTCGGGACCCAACTGGCACAGGGACAGCCCAAAGATTTAATTCTCTTGGACATACAACTATCAACTCTAGTACTAACTATAGGTTCAAATAGAGGGGCAGCAGAGCCATGTTTAGGGAAAACACAACTGAGTCCAACTCTATCACACTGGGGAGCCTAAATTCCAAAGTAAGGCCCACTGGCAGGGTGCCAAACTCCTGAGCTGTCAACCCTGCCTGTAGTGTCTGGATGTCTCCAGAGACCTCAGGAGCCCCGCTGTTTGAGGTAATATTTTGTTTGGCAGTCAATGAGTTCCTGCTGAGACATGCATAAGCGTAACCTCTTAAATGACCTCCTGACTCACTTTGAAGTCTCTTAGCCATATAAACTCATTTGTCTTTACCTTTTCCCCCTTTTTGTCAAGGTCTTTTTCCAGTTGCATTTCTAATTGGTTCTTGGTAGTAATCCCTAGGTGCCAGGGAGGCTCATCCCTGGGAATCATGCCCCATGCTGTGGTGAAGGTAATGCATTTATATGTTGAGTTTTGGCTTAGAGAGAGGCCACATTTGAGCAACAAGGAGGCTCTCAGGAGGTAACGCTTAGGCACCCTATAACACTATGTTAAGTTTCAATTTCAAAAGTAAAGGTTCATAAATACAGTCATCATAATCAAGGGCCAGTCAATGGTCTATCCTTCTTTAGTAGTCTACTACTAAACTTTTAGTAGTCACTGCTATGTCCCATTAGAGAATGTGGCAGAGCTCTCTAGGATGGGAATTCAATATTCATTATTCAACATTGAATTCAATATTGATGGGAATTCAATGTTTCTTTGATTATTGTGTGGATCTCCACCCACTGTGACAATGCCCATGACCACTTGAACATATTCATAGGTATGCCCCAGGTGAACCTCCTCCTATGCATCCCCCATCTCTGACACCCTGCACCAATGATCCTCCCCTGCCACAGTTATAACCCTTCTGTGATCTTCTTCTCTGTGTATTTACTTCAGTGTGAGTGTTTGTTTTATCCCCAAGGGGATTGGGACTCAACACTGAGCTGCACTCTATTGACATGGTTGGATCAGAGCCCTAAACTTAACACAATCAGCTATATAATAACAATATCTGGTGATTTAATTAGCTGAATCTAATACAATCAAAGGGTTGTCACACCAGAGGAAATGACTAGTTTACAAACATAATCTATATTTCTTTTTGGAATTCATAAATAATAACAAGCTGCTACACCCACTACTAGGAATAGACACAGAAGAATTGAAAGCCAGGACATAAACAGATATAAGCACACCGATGTTGACCATAGCATTATTCACAATTGCCCAAAGTGGGAACCATCCTAAGCATCCATCAACAGATGAATGGATAAACAAAATGTGGTATATGTGTCATATTACTTAGCTGTAAGAAAGAATGAAATATTGACACAGGCGACAACATAGATGAATCTTGAAAACCTTATATTGAGTGATGTAAGCCAGTCACTAAAGGACAAATATTGCATGATCTCACTGATATGAACTAAGGATATTTAGCAGACTCACAGAGGTAGGGTCTGGAAAATAGGTTAGCAGAAGATAGAAAGGGAGTAGATAGTGGTGAGCCAAAGCTCAATCTGGGTAGAATCTATGATAAGGTGAATGGGGGTGCTTTGTCAGTGGATGGGACTGATGGTGGTGCAGTGATGTGAGTGGAGTTGATGATGCTGGAGTGTGAGCATGAGTGGGGATGGGGGTGTGGGTTGGGCTATCGATAAGGCTGGGTGGAAAGCTGGAGGAAGGAACAGTAGAACTCTGGGGAGGTAGTGGACTGTGGTTGAGAATGTAATTGTGGGAGTGTTCTTTTGGCAACTATGGCAGGAGAGGGTCACTGATGCAGGGGGCAGTGTTAGGGGCATGTGTCTGGAAGCGTACACCTGGGGCATGCGTCTATGAAATATGATTGTGTTCTTGTGGTAATAGTGTATTATCTCAGTGGCTGGAGACCCACACAATAACCAACAAAATATTAAATTCCCATCCTGGGGAGTCCTGTTACATTCTCTAATAGAGTGGCAGGTATCTTTAGAGTATATAGGCAGTGCCTAATAAAGGAAAATAAAACAATGCACTAAGCCCTTGATATTAATGCTTGTTCTTAGGAAGCTTATTTTTGTAAAATTGAAATTTGCCTAATAATATCTCTTGCCTAAGAGTTATCTCCTGAAAATGTCCTTGTTACTCAAATGTGGCTACTCTCTAAGTTAAGCTCAGCAAATAAACTCACTACCTTTCCCCCGGGCATTGGACATGACTTCCGGGAATGAGCCTTCATGGCACCAAAGGATTATTATCAAGCACCAACCAGCGATGCATTTGGAAAAAGACTTTGACCAAAAGGGGGAAAATTTAAATACAAAAGTGTTTTTATGGCTAAGAGATTTCAAAGTATGTCGGGAGGTCATTCCAGAGATTATGCATATGCACATCTCAGGCAGATCTTTCTAAATGCCATAGTAAACAAAGACTTAAACAGGGGTGCTCCTTCAGGCTCTAAAGACGTATGAACACTATATGGAAGGCATGTAGCCCCATGAAATTAGCACCCCATCAGTGGCCTTACTTTGGAATAATGATAACCTCTTTCCCCACTGTAACATGGTTAGGCTAATTTATAATTTCCTTAAAATGATCCTTCCCTCCTTTTTATTTGAACCTATAATTAGCACTATATATGTTAAACATATGTCTCAGAGACTTAAGTCTTCAGTCTGTTCATATGCCGGTTGAGCCCTGAATCTCAGCAGAGTTGCAGCCAACACCTACCCTTCAGTTCATTGGACTCGCCCACGACAACTAACTAAATGGTGATGATGGACCACCCCAATCCCAAAAAGCAAATAGCATCTACAACTGCAAGCAAAACAGTTCCTTCCATCTGTCCCATAAGATGTAAGTTTCCTCTCAATCTGGAGCAGAGCAGGCATCACTATCAGAAAATCCTCAAGACTGAGGAATGAACAAATATTTGGGGTTGGGAAATGCAATCATGAACCAAAGTAGATTTATTATTATTGTAGTAACAGAAATACTTGTAGTGTTGATGTAAAGATAGCGGCTACCAGAGGTTCTGAGGGGGAATGGGGTGAAGAATAGGTGGAACATAGAGCAATTTTAGGTTATTGGAATTGTTCTGCATAATTTTGCAATGACAAATACAGGCCATTATACATTTTGTCATAACCTATAAAATTGTATGGTCATAATGTAAACTATGGACCATGGTTAGTAGTAATGCTTCAATATTTGTTCATTAATAGTAACAAATGTACCACACTCATGTAAGATGTTATTAATAGGGGAAAATGTGAAATGGGGAGGGAGTAGGGTATATGGGAATCCCCTATATTTTCAATGTAACTTTTCTGTAATCTAAAACTTTTTAAAAAGAAAGTTAAAAATCTTTTTTAAAAAGTGGAGAAACATTTTGCAAGGCATCAAAAAGAAGCCATTCTGTTATTTAAAATTCAGAAAATTGTAAATGTTGTAGAGAATGTGGAGAGAAAGGAACGCTTATTCACTGTTGATGGGAATGTAGAATGGTACAGCCACTGTGGAGGACTGTTTGGCAGTTCCTAAGGAAGTTGACTATAGACTTGCCATGGTACCCAGTAATACCATTGCTAGGTGTATACCCAGAAGATCTGAGAGCAGTGACACGAATAGATATCTGCACACCAATGTTCATAGCAGCATTATTCACAATAGACAAAAGTTGGAAAGGACCTAGGTGTCCATCAACTGATGAATGGATAAACAAACTGTGGATATACACATGATGGAATATTATACAGTGGTAAGAAGAAATGAATTCATGAAACATATGACAACATGGATAAACTTGGAGGACATTATGTTGAGTGAAGCAAGCCAGACACAAAAGGACAAACACTATATGATTTCCCCAAATCAAATAGTATTTGAACTAAATATATTATGTGAAATATAAATATATGAAATATGAATATGGGTAAATTTGCATATATGAGACCGTTTTTCTTTGAAGCTGGACAAATATAGGTTAAAACTACAAAATGTTAATATCAGGAAAAAAAACCATTATACTAAGTGAAGGAGACCAGACACAGAATACTACATATTGTATGATTCCATTTATATAAAATGTAAATGTAAATCAATTTAGAAAGGTGACATTAGGTTAGTGGTTATGTAGGGCTGAGGAAGGAATGCTGAGGGATAGGTAGGGGAAGGAATGCTGAGTCTTTCTTTTTGGAGTAATTAAATTGTTCTAAAATTTTTGAGATGATGAATTTTGGGGATTATGATCGACATTGTGTTCATAATAAAAGCCATTGATTATACACTTTGGATAGATCATATGGTATGTGAACATATCTCAATAAAACTGCTTAATAAACAAATAAATAATTGTGCAAGAATAGCCAGAACTAGCAGCTATATACAGCAGGGGAAACAAGAGAGATTGAGAGATGAGGAATTTTCTTGTTTGTTTGTCTGATTTTTGTTTATTATTATTATTGAAACAATGAAAAAGCTTTAATAATGATTGAAGTGATGAATGCACAACTATGTGATTATACCAAATACCAATTATTGTACACTTTGGATAAATTGTATGCTTTATTAATATATATCAATAAAATTGATTTTTTAAAAAAGGAAGCCATTTCCATTTCACATTTCTGTTTTATTTTCACTTTTTTTGTCACTATTTTATTGTCTGTCTCTCTTCTAAAGAAAATTCCCTAAATTAAAAAAAATAATAATTTATTGCCAAAAAAGAAAGCCAGGCTAGTTTCCTGGCTGTTCTACTTTCACATGTGTTGGCTTCTGCTGCTCACCACTGCTTATGCTCTCTGCCTTTATCTGTCCATGTTCCACTCTGTGTCTTAGATTCATCTCCAATGCTGTTTCTGTGAGTTAGTCCTTCTGACATCTGATCTTCCACATAACTTTAATATGGCTCTTATTTCTGTTCAAAATCTTGTCATTATTTGTACTCATGCCCATTTCCCCTCCTTTCCTAGCAGTTACTCTCTTACTCTTCTTAAATTATATTGTGATGATCCTGGACACTTAAAAGAAACTTACTATGTGCCAGAGACCATTCTACATGTTTTACATGTAATCACTTACCTAATTCCCACAACCACCCCAGGAAGTATTATATTAGTTTCTTATTACTGATGTAAAAATTACCACAAACATAGGGGCTTAAGTGTATATGTCTTTAGGTCACAAATCCAAAATGGGTTTCACTGGGATTAAAATCAAGGTGTCAGCAGGGCTGTGTATCTTTCTGGAGGCTCTAGGGCAGAATACCTTTCCTTGCCTTTCTTAGCTCCTAAAGGATGTTCATGGCCCCTTTCTTCCATCTTCAGTGCCAACAATGATGGACCTTCCCATAATGCCGTCTCTGTAGTCTTCTGACCACAGACAGGAAAGATTCTCCATTTAAAGCACCTATGTCATTAGATTGGACCAACCCAAATAATCCAGCATAAGCTCCCCATCTCAAGGTACTTAATTTATTCACACCCAAAGTCCTTTTTGCCATGTAAAGCAACATATTCACAGGTTCCAGAGATTAAGGGGTGGGCATCTTTGGAGAGCCACTAAAAATCTGTATTCTGCCTACTATAGATACATAATCTTTTAAAGATGAAAAACTAAGGCTCAAAGGAATTTAGTAAATTACCCAAACTAATATATGTTGAAACTGGAATTCAAACCCAAACTAGTCTGGCATTAGAAGTCCTGTTTGTACTCTTATTCTCCTGTTAGCATAGAGTACCAAATTTGGCACATAGCAGTTGCTCGGTGTATGTTTAAGAAATGTTTGCAGATTGTATAGTAATCAACTGGAGGCAGAGGGATAGTGAGGGAACCATAAATCTTCCCACCCACCACATTCTTCCCGTTGCTGAATCTCCTTGCCAACGCTGTGTTATTTTAATGTTCAAGTAGATGTGCAAATTCCCTTGAATATGACCATTACATCAGAATGTGAATTCCATTCTAGTACGGTCCCAAGGATTTAGGGTGGTTCCTGAGGAAAGTTTCCAATCCCAAACAGGTCTAGGCAGATCTTAAAAAGATATATCTGGGGGATTGGGAATGGGTTATTATTTCCATAGAAATTGAAGCAACCCTAGAAAATATAGGAACACAGGCTCTGGCCCAGAGCTTCTTAAAGTCCTCAGATTCTCAGCTTTCTTGGTCTTTGTCTTAGTTTGCTGAAGGCTACCAATGCAAAATACCAGAAATGAGTTGGCTTTAATAATGGGAAATTATTAGGGTAAAAGCTTACAGTTCTGAGGCTGTGAAAATGTTCAAATCAAGGCATCATCAGAGATGCTGTCATCCAAAAGTTGGATGCTGGTGATCCTAGACTCCTGACACGTGGCAAGGCAAAATGGCTGCTGGTCTCTGCCTTCTCCTCCAGGCTCATTTTCTCCCCAAGCTCAGCTGTGGGCAATCAGGCATATGGCTCATATTTCTCTTTCCCCTGGGCCTTATTGCTTCAGCTTTGGCTGCTCTGCTGATTCTGGTCTCCGGCCTCTCTCTCAGCCTCTCAGGGTTTCTCTGTGTTTCTATGGCTGCAAGTAATCCTGGAGTCCTCTCTCATATGGCAGTGTAAAATGGCAGCTCCCTTTCTCTGTGTGTGTCTGCATGTTTCTCCCGTTTATAGAGGACTACAGCAAGAGGGCTGAGACCCACCCTGGGTCATGTCTCACTGAATTACTCCAATCAAAAGTCCCTAACTGAAATCAATTGAATCAAAAGGTCCTACACCCACAGGAATGAACCAATTTAAGAATATATTTTTCTGGGGTCCACAAAAGAGTCAAACCAACATGGTCTTTAACACTCCCCTGAGAACTTTGTTAGAGCAATGAGACAGAGGACAGAGGACAGAAGTCTGGAAAATCCTTGCCTCATATAGTGTGCTTAAAAATATAGATGTATTATTCTTCCATGTATTAACATTATTTAGTGTTAGAATATTTAGTATTCTTCAGGGCCCTTTTACCAGACGGGTCAGAAGGTCTTGGGGGTCTTCTGTATAAAAGCTGCAATCAGAATATTTATATTTCTTTAGGGCAATAAAAGAATAACTGCACTTCCATATCTAGAAAACACAATATTTGCATAACGAGGGCTTGTCTTTCTCTAAGTCCCTGGACAGCGTTTTTTGTGTCTTGACAGTCGCATTCCCTAGAGGTCAGCCATCATTATAAATTTAAAGTGACTTTTACAAGAACTCAATTAAGAACAAACTCCAAAGAAGTTAGTGCACATGTAATTTATGTATTTACTTGGTTATACCAATAGCATAACAATAGCTAGTGATGTGTAACCTCAGAATAGACAGTGCTGCATAGTTGTTAGCATTTCAAGGAGCTGGACAAATGCAAATAAATTAACCATAAATTATTTATCCAGAAAAAGCTCCCTGTGCCTCCTTTTCCATCTTTATCATAGAACTCTGTGGGCAGGATCAGAGATCCAAAATATTTTTTTAATAACTTTACTGATTACCGAATGATAGACACAGTAGAAAGAAACCTATTTGGCCCTGAGAACTGGTGGAAGAAACATAGTAACTGTCATTAACATATTTTCTATGTAATATTTGCTTATTAGGAAATATGCTTTCAGAATAACTATTTTTTAAAGCAAATATGATTTTCTCATTGGTTTCCATTATAAAATCAGTGAAGTGTCCTATGGGTAAAAACAAAACAACTGAGGAAATGACTTTTTTTAAATTTATTTTTTAATGATGAGAAAGGCATGGGCCCAACCTACCCCTTCACTTGTGTTTTGCAGTGTTTCAGAATTGGCAATACTGCACTAAAAATTCTCCTTCATTTTTTTATACCACTAGTATTTCTATGGAAAAGGGAGTAAAATTCTAAGCAGTCAATGTTGATACTTTTATGCGCACAGGTGGAAGAATATATCGACATAATTGGCTAAAATTAGTTATTTGTATTTTAGTTAACCCTTGTTTTACGTGCACTCATTTAAACAAAAAAAAAAGGCATGTCTGCAAAGCAATGTAATACTTCCCAAAGCTAAGAATTCCTTTTGTTTTTTAATTAAGAATATCTGGTGAATCATTTATTAATATGCATCTCAATATGCAATATTTTAATCTAATTATCTATGTAAAATAAAGTAAAATGTATGGAGGAAATTTGATATGCAAAATTTCCATTTGAACATAAAAGCAGCAACTACCAAGGAGGCTTCCCTAATGTTAATAGCTTGCTGCTGCTGCTTTTTATCTTACTATGGAGATGGAATTGATTGTAGCTGGAGAACTTAAGCTGAAAGGGTCTGACTCCCTGAAAAACAAAACCATAACTAGTTAGGAGTTGTAATATCAGAAGGTCTATTGCAGAACACTTTGCCTCCTACAGTCTGCCAAGGGGAAAGGCAATGTCTGAATATTTGTCAGTTGCTTCACAATGATTTTCTCAGATTTTAATGCTGGTGTAGAATGAAAATCTCTCTCCCTCCCTCCCTCCCTCTCCCTCTCCCTCTCCCTCTCCCTCTCTCTGTCTGTCTGTCTCTCTGTCTCACAGAGAGTCCTGAAGTATTGGAAGTCACAACAAGCATTGAATCATTATAGCATGTTAATCTAAACTCTTCAATTTGGAGGAGTATTTAGCATTAGGTCATAACAAATTTTAGAGGCATGGAGAAAGAAACTCTAGTACTCCCAAACCTTTTTCCACCCTATGATACAGCTGTCTTTTAAATTTGCTTTCTTCTTAACTGGAAGAACTAGTACAGCATTCCATTTGAGAACTAATTGGCTTTTCTTTCACCGCAAAGGAAAATTGTGAGCAACGGATTTTCCCAGAGATGGAGTTATTAAGTGTTCAATAAATGTTTATTTTATAAATCAGTGCACTGGCCTAGGCACTGGGTTAACACTTGTAAATATGGAGATGCATATGGCATAGCACCTAGTTTTCCAGGGAGAGAGAGACACATAAGCAGATAATTCTAATAAGATTTCTGAATGCCTTGATAGATACATTGGGTGAATGTTTTAGCAGCACAGAGGAGGAACACAATCTTGATTTAGATGGAAAAGGGGTGGGGTAGTTTCTAGAGATATTAAAGTATGTAATGTCATTAAAATATATTGGAAATTTTCTTGAAGAAGGATTTAATTATAAATAATCTTCCCTTTGGTTGAAAAAAAAAAAAAAAGATTGAAGAGAGAAGTTCAAGGAACTAAGAGTTCAGGGTGTAGAAGAATCATCTATGTAGGTTTCTGAAAGTGCCAAATTGATGACAAGCATATGGCTAGAGTGCAACATAGGCAGCCAGGTGTTAAAATAAAAAACATTCAATGAATGAGGGGGAAACTCTTGGCTCCATGTGTTTACACTTACATCACCACTCCTCTTTACTTATCATTTCTGTTTTCTTCCAACTCTCACCTCTTTATGGGTCCTCCTCACCCCAATTCTGTGTAGCCTTACAGCTTTACTTCCTGTTAATTACCTCATCTCCTGCATGGTTTTTTAATTCAAATTTCCAATAACAAGAGGCAGATTGGCTTAGCTTGTTCCTGTTTGGATAGACTTTTCTTTTGGGGGATAAGATGGGGTCAGGCCACTTCATAGTTTATCATTTGGTCATGTGCCTACCTCTGGTCTGCTTAACCCTAGCCAGAGGGCATGCAAGGAATGACGGGGTAGGGATAAAGTACTACTTAGAAATGTATCTTCAGCAGAAATTGGGTTGGGTCTTTCTCGTATATGCTAAGGCTTACATGGCACTTTCGACATGACACATAGTGATTGAAATTTCTATATAACATGGTTATGCCAAAGAGTAAAGTAGCAAAACAGCAGACAATGGGTGGACAGTGTGGGAAAGTCATTTAACAAACTATTAGCGTAGGTTTTATGGTCATTTCAATAGAACAAAACAAACTGAGTATGTGCTTACTTTTAGTTAGTGTTTGGTGTGGTCTAGTTTTTAAAATGTGCTTTGTTTCCTTTATTTCATTCATTCACCCAATATTTATTAAGCAGCGAATCTGTGAAGCCCTGTGTGAGGTAGTGGTTTGAGTAGAAGGTTCAAGGAAGAATAATTAGGAATTCTATGCGGTTGCTCCAGAGAGCAAGACCCTGCTTGCTTTTTCAAAATCCAGGCCACCTTAACTAGCTCTCAACTTATTAAGAAGGATCCACAATGTTCTATAAGTGATTTCTTTTTGTTACTTCACTTTCCCTTAATATAAATTAGGAAGAAAGATAGCACACTTACTTCATGGGGAATTATAAAGACTAATTAAATCAGGAGGCAGTGCTTTGAAGATGAAAGTGGTTGCTGACTGTTAAAGTGCTAGATAAGTATCCATCATTTGTGGGGCCGATGCAATCTGCAGTAGTATGTCACAAATCAAAGGCATGCTACAATGCTTTAGACTACAAAATGCCTTTGTTGAAAATTCAAGGGACACAATGAAGAGCTTGATAGCCTTGGATTTCCAATAAAGTATTACTCTATTATCAAGTATCTGGCATCTAACAGAAAAACACACACATATTATTAGGATAAAAATAGGATTTAAGGGGGCAGAATGAATGAATTAAGGGACCACATCATGGTGCACATTCCAACAGTCAGAATGAGTGTGAGGTTAAAATTCCTCTATCACATTGCTTGAGCTGGAGTTGTAAATATTAGAACAAAAGAGAGTGGAGGCAGTGTCCACTGAGTGTTAAAGATATGCTCCCAGGATCTGAGGAATTAGGAAGATGAAGGTTGAAATTTGGACTGAGAACATTGATTTGGGGTCATGATATAAATACATCCCGCATGGCTTGTGGTCTGATCTGCCATGGGGAAAATAGACAGCAGAATGATATAATCTTGAAGGTTGTTTGCTTGTTTATTTAGTTATTTATCTATTTTATTAAGGGAGGAAATAGTCTATGATGGTTAGGCTAATGTGTCAACATGCCCAGGCAATGGTGACCAGTTGTTCAGTCAAGTAAGCACTGGGCAGATTGTAATACAAGGGCATTTCATGGACTTTAATCATCGAGTTGATCATGTAGATGGCTGGTTATATCTACAACCAACTGGGGAGATTGCCATCAGCAATGGGTGACGTCTCATCCAATGAGTTGAAGGCATTAAAACGGGAAGTGAATCCAGCATTCAGAGAAAGAATTCCCAGCTCTATTTCAGATAGCCTGTGTCTCCTGGGGAACTCATCAAGGACCTTCATTGCAGCCCCTGGTTTGCAATCTGCCCTATGTAATTTAGACCTGTGCATCCCCATGGTCGTGGGGATTTTATAAAATCTCATGTTATTTACAGATATCTCTTGTCGGTTCTGTTTCCCTAGAGAACCCTGACTAATACAGCTTGGTACTGGGAGTGGTTCTTGAGAAACAGAATCTTAAAAATGGGACTTCTGAATTGGATTTGGGAGTTTTGCAATTGGCTCTCTACTCTGATTATATTCAAGGGCACCAATGAATCTGTTTCCAATAATCAAGAAGCCACTGACAGTCTATGGCGTGAGATGGCAATAGAGATATGCAAAATATCACTACTGGATATGACTACTTCCATACTTATAAGAGGCAAGGATCTGGGTGAGAGTGTTTTTAACACTTAAATAGAGTTTTGTAGAGTTAAAAGGTACAAAGATATTGGATGGCTCTTCCTAAATATACTGGATACAGTTACAAAGGAAAGGGGTGAGCTAAAGGCTTCAAATTTGTAACTTAAATGCCAAATGAATGATATGAAAGTTTCTATGTGTGCTCTGAAAGAAAATCTTGTTTCATTCAGCCACAGACTTGAGATCTCTGAAAACCAGACTCAGATTCTCATTGTATAAATAGCAGAATTACAACAGAAACAAAAATATCAATTTTGCAGGGTGTCTGCTGTTAAAGTGAGAGCATTGATTAGAAAGAATGGATCCCTGAGGATTGGGATGGAGACATATGGGTTGATGATGATAGCAGTGGGGCACTGAAACCCTAAATTCTGCTGAGACTTTACCAGATAAATCTGTAATGATCTGCATTGAGGATACTGCCCAATTTCAAGCTTGCATCACCCAACCTCCAGCTGTCCCAAGGAGTCCAGACCTCCTCTCTCTCCTGAGGCAGGTACTACCCAACCTCAAGCCTGCATTACCCAATCACCAGCCTGTCACAAAGAGTCTCGACCTCCCACCTGCTCTGAAGAACCCATCACCCAACCTCCACCCTGCCTGAAGAGTCTGCCATCCAACCCAAACCTGAAGATATTAATCCTGTCTCACCAGACAAAACTGCAAGGGAAGGCCCTAAGTTAATTGGCTTGCAAGACACTTCTAAATTTCTCCTTACCTACCCTCAACACCCGTCTTCTCTTCAAGAACTATAACTAGACTAAACTCAAACAACCCCTCCAAGGTGAAGTACTAAGTGTGACCCATGAGGAAGTACACTATACTCCAAAAGAATTGCATGAGGATTCCAATTTATATGGACAGGAATCATGGAAATATGTGTGGGAATGGATAGCAAGGGTATGGGATAATGGTAGAAGGAATATAAAATTGTATCAGGCTGAATTTATTGATATGGGCCCACTAAGCAGAGATTCTGGATTCAATGTCATAGCTCAAGGGGTTAGAAAGGGCTCTGATAGTTTGTTTGGGTGGTTAGCTGAAAAATAGACCAAAAGATGGACTGCAATGCCTAAGGTCAAGATGACTGATTTACCCTAGTATTCTGTAGATGAGGGGATCCAAAGGCTTAGATAGATTGGAATGTCAGATTGTATTCACAATTTAAGACCTGCCCACCAATCCTAGGAATATCTAGAGGACACACCTTTTACTAGGACTGTAAGTAATAAATTTGTGAGACATTCTCCATCTTCCCTGAAGATCACTGTGGTTGCTTTTCTCTGTAGCACAGATATTACAGTGGGAACTGTTATCACAGAACTAGAATCCTTAAACATTATGGA
This sequence comes from Tolypeutes matacus, assembly GCA_026826555.1. NCBI lineage: Eukaryota > Metazoa > Chordata > Mammalia > Cingulata > Chlamyphoridae > Tolypeutes > Tolypeutes matacus. Next base: position 8,208,548 of record JAKSZT010054138.1, on the reverse strand, counting down.
GATAATTGGATCTTGGGCTGGCAGAAGCCATGTAGCAGCACTTAATCACCAAAGACAAGGTAGACATGGCTACCACAATGAAAGGCAGACTTAAAGCAGCAATCAAAAGAGTCTGAGTTGCATAGATCTATGGCATTGGCTGATAGATCATGGGGTACCTAGAAGTAAAATAGATTGGCAGTCTACTAAATTCCTACTTGAGCTTTATAAGCAGAAGTGCTCTAGTTTGAGTGAACAAAACCCTAACTGGAATTACAGAAACACAGAGTCATTTCCCCTTTATCAATTCTCAGACTTAAGACAGTTTACAAACACAGAGCCCCTAGAATGAGGGGAAGGCCAGGTCCCCTTGGAGAAGGATCTTGTTACACAGCCAAATATTTATACTGTTAATATTCCTCCCAGCTTTCCCCAAAGAGACTTAGGCCTTTTACCAGGCAAGTATATACTGGGGACAAGGAAATGACCAGATATTTCAGGGATTATTAGATACTGGCTCAGAAGTGACATTAATTCCAGGAAACCCAAAACATCACTGTGGTCCACCGTCAGAGTAGGGGTTTATGGAGGTCAGGAAACAGATGGATTTTTAGCTCAGGTCCCTCTCACAGTGGGTCCAGTGGGTTCCTGGACCCATTCTGTAGTTATTTTCCCAGTTCCAGAATGCATACTTAGAATAGACATACTCAACAACTGGCAGAATCCCCACACTTGATCCCTGACTTGTAAAGTTAGGGCTATTATGGTAGGAAAGGCTAAGTGGAAGCCACTAGAAATGCCCCTACTTAGCAAAATAGCAAATCAAAAGCAATAACAGATTCCTGGAGGGATTTCAGAGATCAGTGCCACCATCAAGTATTTGAAGGATGCAGAAGTGGTGATTCCGACCACATCCCCATTCAACTCTCCTATTTGGCCTGTGCAGAAAACAATGGATCTTGTAGGATGACAAAGTCGATTATAATAAACTTAACCAAGTAGTGACTCCAATTGCAGCTGTTGTACCAGATGTGGTATCATTGCTTGAGCAAAGCAACACATTTCCTTGTACCTGGTATGCAGCTACTGATCTGGAAAATGCCTTTCTTCAATTGCCCTTAATAAGGACTACCAAAACCAATTTGCTTTCAGCTGTCAAGGCCAGCAAAATACCTTCACTGTCCTGCCTCAGGGGTATATCAACTGTCCAGCCCTATGTCATAATATTGTTCGCAGGGACCTTGATCATCTCTCCCTCCCACAAGACATCACACTGGTTCATTATATTGATGATATCATGATATTGGACCTAGTGATCAAGAAGTAGCATCTACTCTAGACTTATTGGTAAGGCATTTACATGAGTGTGGATGGAAGATAAATGCCAGAAAAATACAGGGGTCCTGCACTTTGGTGAAACTTCTAGGTTTTTAGTGGTTGAGGCATGTTGAAATATCACTTCTAAAGTGAAGAGTAAGCTGTTGCATCTTGCCCCTCCAATGACCAAAAAAGTGGCATAACACTTAGTTGGTTCCTTCAGATTCAAATGAGAAAACATATTCTTCATTTGGGTGTGCTACTCCAGCCCATTTACTGAGTGACCAGAAAAGATGCTAGTTTTGAGTGGGGACCAGAATAAGAGGAGTCTCTGCTATAGGTCCAGGCTGCTATGTAAGCTTCACTGCCACTTGGACCATATGATCCAGCAGATCCAATGTTGCTGAAAGTGTCAGTGGCAAATAGAAATGCCTTTGGCAGGCCCCTATAGGAGAATCACAATGCAGACCCTTAGGATTTTGGAGCAAAGCCCTGCCATCCTCTGCAGATAACTACTCTCCTTTTGAGAAACAGCTTTTGGCCAGTTAATGGGCCTTACTAGAGATTGAATGGTGGAACCATGGGCCATGAAGTTACCATGAGACCTGAGTTGCCTATCATCAGCTGGGAATTCTCTGACCCAACAAACCATGAATTTGGGTGTGCACAGCAGTATACCATCATGAAGTGGAAGTGGTATATATGAGATAGGGCTTGAGGGGGTCCTAATGGCACAATTAAGTTATATGAGGAAGTGGCCTAAATGCCCAAGGTCACCACTCCTGCTAAATTACCATCTTTTTACCAGCCCACAGCTTTGGCCCCTTGGGGAATTCCTTACAATCATTTGCCTGAGGAAGAGAAAATGCGAGCCTGGTTTACAGATGGTTCTGCATGATATGCAGTTATCACCCAAAAGTGGACAGATGTATCACTGCAGCCCATTTCTGGGATGTCCCTGAAAGACAGTGGTGAGGGCCAATCCTTCCAGTGGGCAGAACTCCAAGCAGTATACCTGGTTCATTTTCTTGGAAGAAGAAATGGCCGGAGGTGCGTTTGTACACTGATTCATGAGCTGTTGCCAATGGTTTGGCTGGATGGTCAGGGACTTGGAAGGAACATGATTGGAAAATTGGTGACAAAGAGGTCTGGGGAAGAGGTATGGGGATAGATCTTTCCAAGTGGGCAAAAAAAAACATGAAAATATTTGTGTCCCACGTGAATGCTCACCAGAGGGTGACTTCAGCAGGGGAAGATTTTAGTAATCAAGTGGATAAGATGACCTGCTCTGTGGCTAATGCTCAGCCTCTTTCCCCAGCCACTCCTGTCATTGCCCAATGGGCTCATGAACAAAGTGGCCATGGAGGTAGGGATGGAGGTTATGCATGAGCTCAGCAACATGGACTTCTCCTCACCAAGGCTGACTTGGCTACAGCCACACCTGAGTGCCCAATCTGACAGCTGCAGAGGCCCACCTCAGCCTCCAATATGGCACCATTCCCTTGCCACCTGGTGACAGGTTGATTACATTGCAACACTTCCAACATGGAAAGGGCTCTGATTTGATATAACTAGGATAGAAACTCCAGATATGGGTTTGCCTTCTCTGCACACAATGCTTCTTCCAAAACTACCATCCATGGAATTACCAAATGTCCTCTGCACTGTCATGGTATTCCTTACAGCAGTGCTTCTGATCAAGGAACCCACTTCACAGCAAATGATGTGCAGGAACGGGCACATGCTCATGGAATTCACTGATCTTACCATGTTCCCCATCATGCTGAAGCAGCTGGATTGATAGAAGGATGCAATGGCCTTTTGAAGACTCAACTACAGCACCAACTAGGTGGCAATACTTTGCAGGGCTGGGGCAATGTTCTCCAGGAGGCTGTGTATGCTCTGAATCAGCATCCACCCTATGGTGCTGTTTCTCCCATAGCCAGATTCATGGGTTCAGGAATCAAGGGGTGGAAATGGGAGTGGCACCACTCACTATTACCCCTAATGATCCACTAGGAAAATTTCTGTTTCCTGTCCCTGCAACCTTAAGTTCTGTTGTCTACAGGTTTTAGTTCCAAAAGGAGGAGTGCTTCTACCAGACCACACAACAACGGTTCCATTGAACTAGAAGTTAAGATTGCCACCTGTCCACTTTGTGGTCCTAGTGCCTCTGAATCAACAGGCAAATAAGGAAATTACTGTACTGGCTGGAGAGATTGATCCTGACCATCAAGGGGAAGTAGTACTGCACCTACACAATGGAGGTAAAGAAGAGTTTGTCTGGAATACAAGAGATCTCCTAGGGCATCTCTTAGTACTACCATGCCCTGTGATTAAAGTCAATAGAAAATTGCAACAACCCAATCCAAGCAGGACTAACAATGGGCCAGAATCTTCATGAATGAAAGTTTGGGTTACTGCACCAGGAAAGAACCATGGCAAGCTGAGGTACCTGCTGATGGGAAAAGGAACATGAAGTGCATAGTGGAAGAAGGTAGTTATAAATACAAACTTTGACCATGTGACCAGTTATAGAAATGAGGACTGTAATGGGCATTAATATTTCTTGTTTTTTTGTATGTATGTTTGTGTATGTACATAAAATGAATATCTTTGTTTTCTTACCTTAACTTTCCACTTATTATATAATATAAGTTGTATTATTTTCACGTTGTAGCATATAAGGATGTCAAATTTAAGAGTGAATATTGGGGAACAGATATAACTCAAGTGGTTAAGCACCTGCTTCCCATATACGAAGTCACAGTTTCAATTCCCAGTACCTCCTAACAAGAAGAGTGATTATTACCCAAAGCCTTGCATCTCATTCTGGAGGGATTATTGCTTTTCCAGTTGTACTCAGGACAGGTGAGTACTGTTAGTTGGTTATATATATATACATATGTTACTTTTTAATTTAGAAATTAAGTATGGTTTAAGGTGATGTATATGTCTGCCAAGTTGATAAGGGGTGGACTGTGATGGTTAGGCTAATGTGTCAACTGGGCTAGGTAATGGTATCCAGTTGTTTGGTTAAGCGAGCACTGGACTAATTGTAATACAAGGTCATTTCATGGACTTTAATCATCAGTTAGCTGATTGCATAGATGGCTGGTTACATATACAATCAACTGAGGAGACTGCCATCAGCAGTGAGTGATATCTCATCCAATCAGTTGAAGGCCTTAAAAGGGGGAGTGATTTCAGCATTCAGAGAGAATTTCCCAGCATGTCTTTGGACAGCCAATGTCTCCTGGGGAACTCATCAAGGACCTTCACATGAGCCTCTGGTTTGCAGCCTGCTCTATGGAATTTGGACTTGTGCATCCCCATGGTCACATGAGAAAATTTTATAAAATCTCATATTATTTACAGATATCCCCTGTCAGTTCTATTTCCCTAGAGAACCTGACTAATACATACATATTCAATTAAATACATATAAGCATTTATTTTTTTTCTTCCAAAAGCATATGTGCTCACTAGCTCCATGGAAAACTTTTTCTGTACAAGGCCAGTAGGGGAATATTTTACATTTTGTGGGCCATAAGATCTCAGCTGCAACTACACAACACTGTGGTTGTAGTACAAAAGTAGTCCTATACAATAAGTAGAGAATGGTCGTGGCTATGTTCCAATAAATCTTTATTTATGAACATTGGAATTTTAATTTTATATAATTTTTCTGTGTCACAAAATCTTCGTGTGATTTTTTTAACTGTTTAAAAATGTAAAATCCATTCTTAACCTGTGGGCTGGTTTGACCTGCAGGCTATAATTTGCAGACCTCTTGCATTGTAGAGGAAAGAAGCTAGTATTTTGAGTCAGATATACCTGATTCTATCATTTCCTGGCTGTGTAATTTTTGATATGTTACTTTACATCTTTGAACTTTAGTTTCTACCCTTGCAAATTAGAAATAGTGATGGTTTCCTCAAATGGGTATTATAAAGAATAAATTAGCTATTAGCAGGCTGGTTGCATGGGCATATGACCTATGTTACCACACAGGATCTGGACTGGGGCCCTGAATTTGGTTTAATGCTCTGCTGTAGCCATCTTGAGATTCTTAATAATTATTAAAAAGAGGTCCCTCATTTTCATTTTGCCCTGGGGCCTGCAAGTTATGTACTCTCTTCTGGTTCCTGGTATAGACTACGAGACCCAAAATAACTATTTTTATTATACAGTATGATGTGTGATTAAGTGTAAATTAATGAAAAATTAACTCCATCCTTGCTTAAGAAACCATGGCTTCCTTAGGAAAGGGTAATAATATTCTCTTACAGAATAAAAACACTAATAACCAGAAAGACAGGCAACCTTGGAACAGATGAGCAGAATGACATGGAAACTAAAGACATAGTGCCTTAACTCTGTAATATGACAAACTGTCATCTAAGTGGAAATGCTCCAGAAGCAGCAAAATTGTGTGGAGGACCTTACTATTCTCTTGTGAGGAAGGTTTGTGCTGTGAAATATCTTTGGAAATATGCTGGCTTTGGAAGGATGCGTGGACAGAATGTTAAACAAATCCTTGCAGTTGGGTCATGCAGCAGTCTTTAATTTAAGCAGTGACATCAGAACATTTATCCAAACACTTATTTAAATAGAAATGCAAAAGGCGGTGCATTGCAGTGTCTGTTGAGCAGTATAAATCTTACATTGGTAGTGAAACCTGGGACTCTGAGGCTGGCTTGCCAGCACAGCACAGAGTCTGACCTAATATTAGTTTATTTGCTCATTGTACACAAGCAAACTGGATAACTCAGAACTCCAAATGAATTAGATGATTACCAAAATTTTAGTCTACTTTTCAAATTGCTGCTCAGGTAGGGACAAGTGGTATGTGATTCATAAATAAAGAATCAATTCCATTTTTTCCCCTTTTTATCTGGAAGGGCACTTTTATTGGTGAGAAAAAGCCCTTTGACAGTTTTCCAGCACATTTGGTTTCGTGTCAAACAGCACTTCAAAATTTTTTGGCTCATATAAGAGCTCCAGTTCCAGGCTTGTGCCCTAACATAGCTCTTCCCAGCTACCGTGACCTTTGGGTAAGGATTAAATTGTGAAGGCACATGTAGTACCTTGTAAAGGGTGGCCCATCCAAAGAGCTTTTACTCTGACCATTTTGCCAATGTCATACAGGCACTCTGGACAGTGGCTTCAGTCATTGGTTAGACCCGTTTTGATCAGAATTATTTCAGAAAACAAACCATTATAAAATGAATTGTAGAATCTACTAAGCATTTAATATGTGCAATATTTATACAGCAACAATAAAATAATATACAGCCCTTACCGTGGTGTGGAGCTGGTGTGAACTACCCTCTCCTGAGCCTGCACTAAAGTATTAGTGAAGTATATATGAAGCATGTTGATTCTAAATTTGGAAAGTTTGTTTTCCTTTGTTGTCTGGGTGGCTAGTATGGCTCTGAGCCACTTTCCTTTTCTTTCTGATTCCTATTACGCTGATCACCTCCCTGAATCAGCAGATATTTAAAAGGTAAGAAAACCAGGACTGATATCTTCACATGCCAAGCCAGAATAGTAGATGAGAAATACAAACTGTATTAGTGAACAAGGTCAGGGATTTCTGTTATGCTCCTGCTTTGGCCTCCTGTGACTGCACATTAAGCTGCTTTGCTCTTCATTAGCACCTGCAGTATGCAATGCTCAAGGATGGAGAGAGAAGGTGAAGATCAAATTAGTCTATTTGGCTTCTTCTTAGTAGCTCTGGCAAAAAAACTTGGTGGAGGAGGGATTGCAACTAATGGCTAAAATGAGAGAAAATCATCCATGCTATTCTGACTCCTGCTTCCTGAGTGAGCCAAAGGCTGGCTGGTTTCCTTTTGCTAAATAGTATCCTGAGGGATTGAATATGTTGTAAAAGTGCCTGCTTTAGACTGTGTCTACAGTGGGCTGGGATCAAACGGATTTGCTAGTTAAGTTAAAAAACACTGATTTAACTGATTTTTCTGTCCATTAAAACGACTGTTTTTGCTTCCATTTTTGGTTATATTTTGTGTTGTCTCATTTTGTTAGTTTATATCACAGACTATGACTTTGAAGAGTAAGAGAGGGTAGAAAATAAACAAGTAAAAATGAAATAAATAGTTACAGTAATTTTAGATAGTGACAAGGACTAGGAAGAAAATAAAGCAGAGTGGGGATTCAATGATTGAGTGGGGCTTGATGTTGGATAAGGTGGTAAGATAAGGCCTCTTGAGCAGATAACATTTGATCAGAGACCTAAATGATGAGAAGATACTTTGTGAGAAGAGGAGAGGCAAGATGGTGTCAGAGTAAAGAGCCCCAAGAGTCAGCTCATCCCACAGAGCAGTTAGTAATTTCCCAGAGCTATCTAAAGCACCTGTTTTGGGGGCCCAGGAGACAAGTAGAGCATCCTGCAACATCCTTAAAATAATGGAAGGAGGAGACTGCCCATCTGCAGGGAAGATTCCCAAGTAGAGCACTCCACGCCACAGAAGCTGGTGCCCATCCTCCACTGGTAGTGCAAGCCGCCTCAGGAGCTATTCCATGTCTGGAGATGGAAGCTCCATTTCCCAAAAATGGGGAAGGAAGAAATGTTTGGGCACCGACTTCAGCTACTGATTAGTAAATTCGACTGACTAAAGTATAATCCTAAGAACAGCTAAAGTTTGAACCTGTTCAAGTAAAAAAGAGGCCAGTAACCACCATTTTAACTCTGCCACAGGTATGGGGGTTAGCCAGGCTGACTGAAAATCACAGTGAGGGAAGGGACAGGCTTATTTCCACACAGATAGGATTGCAGCCCTAGTCTAGGCTCCAGCTCCACTGCTGGCAGGGAGGAAGCAAGGGAGATGTGCACCAGCCTCTCCAGTCAAGTGAAGGTACTTTCAGCAAGCACAGACTGAATAGTTGGACACCTGGAGCTCCATCCCACCCTCCAATAAGAGAGAAAGGGAGCTGTGTTTCCTCGGCCTCTCTGGGCAACTGCTGTTGATTTAGGCCCAGACAGACTGGATAATTGGATACCTGTAGCACCACCTATGCCCTCCCCATTAGATAGGAGGGGGCAGGTGTTTCTTCAGCCTCTCAGGACAACTGCCAGAGATTTTGGTCTACAGGAACTGGACTGTTAGGTGCCTGTGGCTCCACCCTTACCCCAATAGCAAAATAGGGGGATGGTGTTTCCTCAGCCTCTCTGTGCAATGGAAGGCACTTTCAGCCTGCACAGACTGGACAGTTGGGTGCCTGTGGCTTCACCCCCACTCCCCAATAGGATAAGAGGGGATCTATATTTCCTCAGACTCTCAGGGCAACTGCAGGAGCTTTTGGCACACACAGAAGATTGTTGGGTACTCCAGAGGGTCCATATCCATCACTGCAGGGAGAAGGGGGGCTGGTGCTATGTCAGTCTACCTGGGAAACTGTGGTCAGTTTTTACCCACATGGCTTAGTTTGCTGCCAACACCTGCAGCTTCATCCCCACCCCAGGCAGAGGAGGAAGGGCGTGAAGCTACATCAGTCTCTCCAGGCAACTACAGACAGTCTTGGCCTGCATAGCTTGGATTGCTGCACATGGCTGTGGCTCTGTCCCTACGTCTGGCAGAGGAGACAGGTGGAAGAAACTTCATCAGGCCCTGGAACAATGCAGGCAGCTTCAGGCTTCACAGCCTACAGTACCAAGTACATCCTCAGTTCTTTCTACACAACCAGCAAGGGAGAAAGGAGAAGAAAGCTGTAAACTAAAGAGAAAAACTGCAGACAGAATAAATACATCAAGTAAGCCAGATGCCAGGACACCAACAAAAAATTACAATCCATACTAAGAAACAAGAAGATATGGCCCAGTCAAAGGAAGAAGATAAGACTCCAGATGACAGAAAGGATCATAGATGTACAAACAAAATGTCCTTAATAAATTCAATGAGATAGCTAAAGAGATTAAGGATATTAAGAAGACACAGGATGATCACAAAGAAGAATTTGAAAGCATACATAGAAAAATAGCAGGTCTTATGGTAATGAAAGCCAAAATAAATAAAATTAAAAATACACTGGAAGCATATAACAGCAGATTTGAGGAGGCAGAAGAAAGGATCAGTGACCTTGATAACATGGCCTCTGAAAGCAAACAAACAAAAGAACAGGGTTTCAGGGAACTAAATGATGGCAAGAGATACGTAAACACACGTGTCATGGGTATCCCAGAAGGAGAAGAGAAGGGGAAGAGGTCAGAAGGATTATTTAAAGAAATAATGGTAGAAACTTTCCCAACTATTTTGAAGGATGTAGATATCCATGTCCAAGAAGCACAATGTACTCTTATCTGAATAAATCTGAATAGACCTACTCTGAGACACCCTCTAATGAAAATGTCAAAGACAGAGAGAATTCTGAACGCAGCAAGAGAAAAGCAATGCTCACATACAAGAGATGCCCAATAAGATTAAATTCTAATTTGTCATCAGAAACCATGGAGGCAAGAAGGCAGTGGGATGATATATTTAAAATACTGCAAGAGAAAAACTGCCAGTCAAGAATCTTATATACAGCAAGATTATCTTTAAAAAAATGAGGGTGAGTTTAGAATATTCACAGATAAACAGAAACTGAGAAAGTTTGTAAACAAGAGACTGACTTTGCAGGAAATACTAAAGGGAGTGCTACAGCCTGCAAAGAAAATACAGGAGAGAGAGGCTTAGAAGAGAGTATAGAAATGAAGATTATATTAGTAAAAGTAACTGAAAGTGTAAAAATAGTGGAGAAAATAAAATATGAGAGCTAAAACACAATGGGCAAAATGAGTGAAGAACTGCCTTTACAGCAATAACATTGAAAGTTAATGGATTAAAGTCCCTGTATAGTCAGCCAAATGGGGTGCTAATGTGAAATACCAAAAAATGGGTTGGTCTTTATAAAGGGTATTTATTTGGGGTAGAAGTCCACAGATACCAGGCCATAAAGCATTAAGTTTCTTCTCTCACCACAGTCCATTGCCACGTGTTAGAGCAAGACAGCTGCTGGCGTTTGCCAGGGTTCAGGCTTCTGGGGTTCCTCTCTTCCTGGGGCTGCATTTCTCTCCGGGCTTAGCTCCTGTTTCCTCCACAAGGTCAGCTGTAGACGATCAGGTGAACGGCTTGCTTCTCTTCTCCTGGGGCTTTCTTTCCAACATGAAAACTACTTCTCAAAAGACCGCTTCAACTGTCCTTTGCCTTGCCTTTTATATTTGATTCCCCACCCACCAAGGGGTGGGGCTCAACACCCTAATCCTAACCTAATCGTGCCCAGATTAACAGATCAGTTTACAAGCATGATTCAATTATATTTTTGGAATTCATAATTACATCAAACTGCCACAGTCCCCAATCAAAAGACACAGAGACTGGTGGAATGGATAAGAAAATATGAGCCATCTATATGTTGTCTACAAGAAACTCACCTTAGACCCAAGAATCGAAAGTGAAAGGCTGGGTAAAGATATTCCACACATGCATTAAGCAAAAACAAAACAAAACAAAACAAAACAAAAAAACAAAAAGCTAATAGTTATACTTATATCAGATGAAATAGACTTTAAAGCAGAACTGTTATTAGAGACAAGGAAGGACATTATATATTAATAAAAGAGACAATTCACCACGAAGAAATAACAATCATAATTGCATATACACCTAACCCAGGATGCCCCGAATTACATGAGGGAAACACTGGCAAAACTTAAGGGAGAAATAGATGTCTCTACAATAATACTTGGGTACTTTAATACACAACTCTCAGCATTGGATAGAACATCTGGGCAGAGGATCAATAAAGAAACAGAGAACCTGAATAATACAATAAATGGACTAAAACTAATAGACATATACAGAACATTGCACCCTAAAACAGCAGGATATATATTCTTTTCAAGTGCTCATGGATCTTTCCCGAGGATAGACCATATGTTGGGTCACAAAGCAGATCTATATAAATTCAATACAATCAAAATTATATGAAGCCCTTTCTCTGATTATAATGGAATAAAGTTAGAAATCAACAACAGGTAGAAGAAGGGGAAACCCACAAATTTATGGTGATTAAACAACACACTCAAATAATCAGGGGGTCAAAGAAGAAATTGTGAGAGAAATCAATAAATATCTCAAGACGAATGAAAACGAGAACGCAACATATCAGAACCTATGGTATGCAGTAAAGGCAATGCTGAGAGGGAAATTTATAGCTCTCAATGCTTATATTAAAAGAGAAAAAAGAGTTTAAAAAAATCAATGGCCTAGGTACCCAGTTGGAGGAAGTAGAAAAAGAACAACAAACTATTCCCAAAGCAAGCAGAAGGAATGAAATAACAAAGGTCAGAGCAGAAATAAATGAAATTGAGAACAAAAAAACAATAGAGAGAATTTAGGAAACCAAAAGTTGGTCCTTCAAGAAAATTAACAAAATTGACAAACCCTTAGCTAGATTGACAAAGAAAAAAAGAGGTAAAATCCAAATAAATAAAATAAAAAAGAAAACATGGACATTACTATTCACCCCACAGAAATAAAAGAGATCATAAAAGCATACTGTGAAAAACTGTATGCCAAAAAATTAGACATTGTAGATGAAATGGAAAAATTCCTAGGAATGTATGAACAACCTACACTGACTCTAGAAGAAATAGAAGACCTCAACAAATCAATCACAAGTGAAGAGATTGAAACAGTCATCAAGCAACTCCCCCAAATGAAAAGCCCAGGACCAGGTGGTTTCACAGGTGAATTCTACCAAACATTCAAGGAAAGGTTAATACCAATCTTGCTCAAGCTCTTACAAAAAATTGGACAAGAAGAAATGCTACCAAACTTATTCTATGAAGCCAATTTCTCCCTAATACCAAAGCCACATAAAGATTTCATGAAAAAAGAAAATTATAGACCCATTTCCCTAGTGAATATGGATGCAAAAGTCCTCAACACAATACTTGCTAATCGAATCCAACAACGCATTAAAAGAATTATTCATCATGATCAAGTGAGTTTTTTTATTTTTTAATTTTTTTAATTTTTTGATCAAGTGAGTTTTATACCAGGCATGCAAGGGTGATTCAACATAAGAAAATCAACTAGCATAACACACCAGGTTAATAAATCAAAGAAGAAAAATCACATGATTCTATCAATTGATGCAGAAAAGGCATTTGACAAAATAGAGCATCATTTCTTGATAAAAATACTACAAAAGATAGGAATTGAATGAAAATTTCTCAATATGATAAAGGTCATATATTAAAAACCCACAGCTAACATTCTGCTCAATGGTGAAAGACTGAAAACTTTCTCATTGAAATCTGGAACAAGACAATGATGCCCACTGTCACCACTGTTGTTCAATGAAGTGCTAGAAAGTTCTAGCTAGAGCAATCAGGAAAGAAAAAGATATAAAAGGCATCCAGATCAGAAAGGAAGAAGTAAAACTTTTGTTCTTCGAAGATGATATGATCCTATAGCTAGAAAGCCCTAAAAAATCTTCAACAAAATGCAAGTGCTAATAAACGAATTCAGTAGAGTGGCAGGATAGAAGATTATTATGCAAAAATTAGTAGTGTTTTTTATACACTAGGAATGCTCAATCTGAGGAGGAAATCAGGGAAACAATTCTATTTACAATAGAGAATAAAAGAATCAAGTATTTAGGAATGAATTTAACCAAGGATGTAAAGTACTCACATTCAGAAAATTACAATGCATTGCTAAAAGAAATTTTAAAAAGACCTAAATAAAGGGAAGAACATTCCATGCTCATGGATTAGGAGACTAAATATCATTAAGATATCAATTCTATCTAAATTGACACTCAGATTCAATGCAATCCTGATAAAACTTCCACCTGCATTTTTTAAAGAAATGGAAAACACAATTATCAAATTTATTTGAAGGGTAAGGGGCCCCGAATAGCCAGAAACATCTTAAAAAGGAAGAGCAAAGTTGGAGGACTCTCACTTATGGACTTTAAATCATATTACCTAGCTATGGTGATAAAAAAAAAAAAGATCATGGTATTGGCAAAAAGATAGACATATAGACCAAAGGAATTGAATTGATGGTTCAGAAATAGACCCTCACATCTATGGTCACAAGGGTTTCCATTATAGGGGTAATGGAAAAATATACCAAATGTACGCTATAGTCTGGATTCCTGAAGGCTGTTCTAAGGGATTTGGGTTTAATTCTAAGTGCAGTGGGGAGCCATTGTTGGATGTTCAGCACGGAAGTAGCATGGTCTCATTCATAGTTTCAAGAGATTATTTTGGCTTTTGTATTTGAGAGAAGATATTAGGGGAAGCAAGAGTTGATGCTGGGGGACCAGGTAGGGGGCTGTTGATATAAGTCAGATGTGATGGTTTGAAGCTTCATATACCCCAGAAAGACTTGTTCTTAAAGTGATCCATTCTTGTGGGTGTGGATCCATTGTAAATAGGAACTTAACTTCAGTTAAGGTGTGATCCACCTCATTCAGGATGGGTCATAATCTCTTTACTGGAGTCTTTTAAAGATGGGATGAATACAGAGAGAGGGAGAGGAAGCCACAGAAGCAAGAAACTGAAAGCAAGAAACCTGGAAGAGAAGGGAGAGAACAGCACATTTCACCATGTGATTTGCCATGTAGCAGAGGAGTCATGGATTGGCGATGGCCGGTCTTCAGGAAGAAAGCATCACCTTGGTGATGCCTTGATTTGGATATTTTCACAGCATCAAAACTGTAAGCTTGTAAACTAATAAATTCCCATTGTTTAAGCCAAACCATTTCATAGTATGTGCTTCAAGCAGCCTAGGAAACTAAAACACCAGGTAAAAGCTTGGTAGGAGTCTTGGACCAGGGTAGTTGTGGTGGACATGGTGTGAAAGGACAGGAGTTGAGTTCAAATTTAAAGGTAGAATTCACCCTGGTCAAGATAGAATGAGAAGCTTCAGGGCCCTGTCCCCTGGCAGAAGGTATGAACAACCAGTAAGAACTGGCAGAAACATCTTTCTCAATGCTCCAGAAAACAGTTAAAGGACTGCAGTAACAGGAGTGCCAAATTTTCAAAAAAGCTACCTTAAAGTGAAAGGATCTCTTGTCACCTTGATCCCACCAGAGTGAGCACAATAACCCTCGTGCACATACTGTGAGTATGTATGTCTGACCCAGTCTGTCTGGTGGTGACCTAGGAGACTCACTATCCCAGAATTTGTTCTGCATGAAGAAGGTGGCACTCAGAGTTGTCCTACAGAGAGTTTATGACTGTAGACCATAAAGCACAGTGCCCAGGACCATGGTGAAACTATTTCCAAGGAAAGAGAGGACATTCCTATCCAAATAAATGGGGCAATTCCTAGAGGCACATGTGCATGCCCAAGACAAAATGTATGCATGGAAAGGACCAGGGAGGCCCTTACATAGGTCAGTCTCCAAGAACCAGCAAAGTTGTCTTCTTTTAATCTATGTTTATTATAGCTCCTGGCATTCAAGGAAAGCTCTGTTATAACAGTAGCTATATATAAATTTAAGGAACAGATGCCTCAGAATTTAAATTCCAGTGATAACACCTTACAATATCAAAATATCCAGTTTTCAACAAAAGATCACAAAACATATTAAGGAACAGGAAGAAAAAATAAAAACAAAACAATACCAAAAAAAATAAATAAATAAGAAGAAACACGAAGTGATGGCCCCAGCAAGGGAGAAGATCAAGCACTAGAAACTATCAATGAGAAGAATCAGATCTGGGATATTCCAGATGAAGATTTTTTAAAATGTTGTGAAATATGCTCAAAGAGCTAAAGGAAAATATGGACAAAGAAGTAAAGGTAATCAGGAAAACAGAAGATAAACACAAAGAGAATATCAATACGGAGATGGAAAATATGAAAAGTAACCAAACAGAGCTGAAGACCACAGTAACAGAAATAAAAAATTGCCAGTCAAGAATTCTGTATCTGGCAAAACTGTCTTTCAAAAATGAAGGCAGGATTAAGACAGTCCCAAGTAAATGTTGAGGGTCTTGTCATTACTAGTCGGGCCTGACAAAAATTGCTAAACATAACTCTGCAGGTTGAAAGGAATGATGCTAGACAATTTAGTGAAGTCACATGAAGAAATACAGGTTTTCAGTAAATATAATGATATGGGGAAGTATAAAAACCAGTACTACTGTATTTTTGGTTCGCAAATTCACTTTGTACTTCCTACAGGATGTAAAAGGCAAATGCACAAAATGTAATGATAAATCAATGGTTTTGGACTCATGATGTATACGCATGTAATTTGTGACAAGAACTACATGAACATAGGGAGATGAAGAGGTATAAGGACATACTGTGTGTATACTATTGATGTTAAATTGGTATCAAGGCAAATGAGACTATTATATATGTCATATGTTAAATTTAAGTCCCATGGTAACCACAAAGACAATATCAGAGGATATGTAAACTGACAGAGACAGAAAGTAGAGTGCAGGTTACCAGGGTTCCGGTACAGAGGTAATGGGGAGTTAATGCAAAATGGGTATAGGGTTTCTATTTAGGGTGAAGGGAAATTTCTACTAATGGATGGTGGGGAGGGTACTACAACATTGTGAATGTGATTAATCCCACTGAATGGTATGCTTGGGAGGAGTTGTGATGGGAAAGTTTGTTATATATATATGTGTTTCCACAATTTAAAAAAAAGAAATAGAAACTAAAAGGACTCATACAATACATGATAGTGTATGCAGTACATGATAATGGATGGAATGTAAGAATGCAGGAGAAAAGGCTCAAGAGGACATTACTGGGACATAAGAAAAAAGTGGCATATTGAATGTGTTATATCAATGTTGAATTTCTTGACTTGATAGTTGCACTTAAGGTGATTACATAAGTGAATATTCTTGTTCATGAGAAAGGTACAAGAAAGTATTATATGTTCAAGGAGTAAAATATGTGCAACCTGCTCTCAAATTTTCTGAAGATAGGTAGGTAGGTAGGCAAGCAGGCAGGCAGACAGACAGACAGATAGAATGATATGGAAAAGATGGCAAAATGTTAAAATTGGGTATCGGGGTGGGGGTGGGGTATCTTGGAGTTCTCTGTATGCGATTTTTATTATTTTTGCAACTGTCCTTTAAATTTGAAATTATTTCAGAAATAAAAAGTTAAAAATAATTTAAGGTAGAACTTGCTAATGGATTATATATTGGGAAGGGGTAGGATTGAGGGAAAAAGAGAAGGCAAGGCTAAGTCTTTTGTCAATGGCCCAAGCAACTGTAAGACTTCGGACAATTAACTTGATGAATCTGAACCTGTTTCCTCATCTGTAAAGTGAGAATTACCGAAACTTACTCAGAGGCATTCTTGCATTTGTACATTCAACTAATATTAGTTGAAGGCCTTTTACATGCAAGGCATTTTGCTATTGCTTTATAATTGTTATTTTTCAGTTGGCCCTCACAAAGGTCGTAGAATATTATTATAGTTTATTATTTCCATTCTATAATCAAGGAAACGGATGCTTAAAGTTGTAAGGTTGGATATCCCAGTGAGTAAGTGGCAGATGCAGGACTTCAACCCAAATCTGTTGGCTTCAATGCTCATGCTCTTTCTTGTTAAGTGCTACCCACGTATGGAGTGGTAGACTGAATCTTGGTGATATGGTGCTAACTTAGGGACCTGCATTGTTAGAACTGGAAACCCAAATAGGAAGTAAAACTCTCCAAACTTTTAGAAAGCAAGAGGCTAAGGGCTGCCTTTCTAATCCCCTGGAGATCCTTCTAGGAGATGGAATAGTAGAAAGGCATTCCTTTATAAATTGCCCAGGGAAATCCCTGGTTTGTCAACATTTTTTTATGTTTCCTAGCTTAATTTTAAACTGAATATTATCAAGCAGCTGAGACCCTATAACAAGTTAAGCCTTAATATTCAGAATGCCCAAAATGAGCAAACCCAAGGTTCCCTGTTGTATTGTCAGGATAGTACAGATATTATGAAAAGGAATTTTTTTTAAATGTGGGAATAACAAACACCCTTAGAGCTAAATGATGCTAACCAATAGGGATTTATATCCATTTTCACACAGAGGTTTCCCTATGTATAGACATTGGTTGTGGAGTTTAGGGAAAGTAAAGATGTGGCAACATCCAATTAGCCAAGTTGACCTTCGTTTACAGAGAGGAAACTTAGATTTAGCACTTTTAAGTTGCCCGACCAGTACTACAAAGAAGGCATATATCACAGATCTTTTACTCCTTCAGCATATTCTCCCAGGTGCTAGAAGGCAAAGAAGAGTTTAGCTCATTTCCACCAGAGCCTGATGCTACAGAGGAATTGGGAGGCTGTGAAAGCTCTTAAGAAATGAACTCAGGCTTCCCCTCTACCTCCAGGACAGCATTCTCACCACCCCAGAAAGCAATCTACCTGTCTTCACTTTCTCTTAACAACATCCAGAAGCAGCGACTTCTCTGGGTAATATGACTCTTTACCTCCCATGCACATTTTAACTTTCAAAAATGCCTGTGCCCTCTAATTACTTTCTGTTCTGCTCTGTTGTGCACTGGTGTGGAAGAGACATAGTAAAGAGCATCGGATAGGTTATTAATGGCAAAGTATATGGGTCACTGGTCTTGGGTTTCAGCTTCTGATATGTTTGTTAGTAAAAGACTACAGGTTGTTTGATTCAACTGCTTCATGCAGCTATAGAGAAATAAAGGAAGAGTGAAATGAAAAGGTGCTTTTCCTTAGAGTAACAACCTAAAAACTAGTGTTAGAAGCTGCTTTCGTGAAGATATTAAATCTACTAGAACATTTGTTGCAGGTAGCAATTTTTGCTTTTAGGTATCCTTCTGGGGCAATAAACTTGGAAAATTAAAACAAGTGATCATTTTAGGGTTGAAATAACATCACAGAGAAGATTCACCAAGATTGCCTAGTTATTACATTGTGGTTTTTTTCTTCTAAAAATGAAATACTGTAGTTTAAAAGTCTACTTAGCTGCAATTTGGAGTTGTGTTAAAGAAACGTCCCATATTTAAGTTACATCTGCCTCCAAGTATTGAATTTTAACAAAAAGAACACAGAATTTGGTCTAATACCAAATCATCAGAATTGGGCTAATGAAAAAAGCTAGAATAAAGGGAAATTATGAAATAGATGGGTTATGTAACAGTTCTATTTACCAATTTTTGTGATCTTTTTTGAAGATAAAATTTTCATACTATAGCACCCCTTGTTAATACTTTCTGGCATGGTGGCTGCCTAGATTCAGGATGAACTCCTGAAATATTCCAGCTTTGTAAATTTCTTCCTGAGGACACTTGGCATTTGTATTGTTAAGGTTTGTTGTGGCTTCTTCACAGTAACTTTCTAGCTCTCCCACAGTAACAGGCTAGAGCAATGAGGAGATTCAAATGCTATGATTAGCCCACTGGACTCACTGAGACTTTTTTGGAGCCTGAGATCTAACTTCAGCATCTCTCAACATATAGTTGAAGAAATTGAAAAGGATAAATTCAGTGTCCTGGGAAACAGATGTGGCTCAAGTGATTGGACTCCCATTTACCTTATAGGAGGTCCAGGGATCGATTCCTGGGGCCTCCTGGTAGAAAAAAAAAAAAAAGAAAAAAGCAAGCTGGCCCACTCAGAGAGCTGGCGCAGCAAGAGACACAACAAAAAGAGACACAAAGGAGAGACAATAAGAGATGCAACAGACCAGGGAGCTGAGGTGGCACAAGAGATTGAGCACCTCTCTCTCACTCCAGAAGGTCCCAGGATCGGTTCCCAGTGCTGCTCAAAGAGAAGACAAGCAGACACAGAAGAACACAGAGAGCAGACAGCGAGTGCAAAACAACGGGAGGGGGGCAGAAAAATAAACAAATCTTTAAAAATAAATAAATTCAATGTCTCTCTATCCCACCCCCAACCCCGTATTTATTGAACCCCTCCTCTCTTGGCCAAGTCTGGTAGACAGAAAAGAATCATTCATTAGTGTTCATCTAGCAACTCTCTGGCTTGCTCTAGGAAATGGGAGGGAAAAAAGGTTGGTGGTGATGTAATGGGGCATGACAAAGATGGAAATAAAGAACATTTTTATAAAGTAAGTGAGTAAGGTTTGTTTCAAGGACATCACTGCTTACCATATATAAAATGGACAAATATCTTGTTTTCAAGAATACAATATTAAGAGGCATTATTAAAAAACATTTTATGATTTAGTAACTTACAAAGTCAGTCAAGGAATGATAAAGGAACTTCAGAATATCAAAAGGGTCTTAACTAGAAAATCTCTTTGAAAGGCATGGCATTAACAACCAGATGTTGCAGTCCATGCTAGACAGGAAATTTCTGAACATTTAGACATCCTTATTCCAAATGAACCCTATCAATGACTGGGAAATAACGAAATAAGGCTTAATGGTCATCTCAGATATTGCCTTTTTCTAAATAAAAGCAAAATCTTGAAAAACTATAGTCCAAAAACATTATTTTTTTCATGGATTAGCCCTTATTTAAAGAATGATTGGCCACTTCTGCTAGAGAACATTTCTGCTACATTTTCTGAACTCCTTCTGTTACTCAGAAACTCTGTAACATGAATGGACAAAAAATTTGAAATGTCATTTCACAAAATAAAAAATATAAGTAGTAAATAAACATACACAGGCATTTTATTCATACTAGTATTCAAAAAATGAAATAATAAAAGTAAAGCAATAATTTGCATCATCAAATTAACAAAAATATAGTGATATTACTCTACACACCCCCTGTTGATGCAGAATTGGGTCACTCAGATTTTACTGGTGGGCAGGGTAAGATGGTATATTCTTTGGGAAAGAAATTTGGCAATACATCAAGAGCTCTACAAAGACTTTTATTTGACCCATAAATTCTGATCCTGGAAATGTGTCAAAAAGAAATAAACTAACTGAAGGAACAAATACATTCTAAAGCAGTGTTCTCAACCAAAGGTGATTTTGCCCCACAAGGGACATTTGACAGTGTCTGAAGACATTTCTGTTTATCACACCTGGGAAGGAAAGGTTACTGGCATCAAGTGGGTAGGGATGCTGCTAAACATCCTACAACACACAGGATAGCATCCCCACAGCAAAGAATGATCCAGCCTCAAATGTCACTAGTGGTGAGGTTGAAAACGTTGCTATAAGGTGGCCATTGCAGAATTATGCATTATTAGTGACATATGGAAACAACATAGGTACCCCCTTCCTAATGAAAAGATGGATGCTTAGGAATATCAGAGGGCATCTATCCACTTGATGGACTATTAAGGAGACATTGGAAATGATAGACTGATTAAAATTTAAAATTTAAAAATGCAACGAAAGTAGAACAAAGAAAATCCAGTGCAATCAATGAGTAATTTAAGTGAATTGTTGAGTCTGTAACCAAAGCTTGTTGCCATATTTTAGATTTGCTGAAAAAAAAACCAGACCCTTACTCAGATGTTATAGACTCTCTCAAAGAGTATAGACATGTCTATTAAGGGCAAAAATGCATGAGGGTCATAACTCTCTGTTCTCCTAGTGAGATGTGTGGTCTGAAAATATTGCTGATTAAGTGAATAGACAACACTTCACATTGAGGAAAACACCCCCCAAAAACTTTACAGATTTTGCTGACATGAAAATTATTTCCGTCAATTGCAAACTGAAAGAAGCCCACCTTATTCAGTCTGCTCATAGAACCAATTAGCAGTAACTCATCCCAGCAGGATTTAGGATAATCCATTTCTTGCCATCCAAGTCTGCATTTCTAGGTAGTACTAGGCCAGAAAGGTAAAAGAAAAAAAAAAGGAGCAACATAATTTGGAGTGACATCTGTATAGTACTGAAAAGCTAAGATGCCAAAATTGAAAACTGCTTAGAATAGTGGATGCAAAATACAGTAAGAACGGTAGTTTGCTTGTTTGTATTCCTAAATCCATCATGGACCATACAAAAATGTACTATGGTGGGCAGAATAATGGTTGCCCAAAGATGCCCAAGTCCTAATTGACAGAACCTATGAATATGCTATGTTACATTGCAAAGGGCAAGTAAGTGTGCAGATAGAATTAAGGTTGTTAATCAGCTGACGTCCAGATGGTGAGATTATTCTGGATTATCTGGGTGGGCCCAATGTATTCATAAGGGTCTTTTGTAAAAGAGGGAAGCTGGACAGTCAAAGTCAGTAAAGGAGATGTGATGATGGAAGCAGAAGTTAGAGGTGATAAGATTGCAGGCTTTGAAGATGGAAGTGGTCCATGAGTCAAAGAATGCAGTAAGCCTACAGAAGTGGAAAAGGACAAGGAAATGGATCCTCTCCTAGAGCCTCCAGAAGGAACACAGCCCTGCCAACTCCTTGGTTTTAGCCCAGTAAAACATTTCTCAGACTTTTGACATCCAGAAACGGAAGATAATAAGTTTTTGTTGTTTTCAGCCATTAAGTTTGTGGTAATTTGTTACAGCAGCAATAAGTAACTAATACAAATATCCTTTGTATCCTTTTGTGTAGTATTATGTCTGCCCATGTATGTATTTGTTGGGGGAGCACTGGAGTGCATTTTACCCTCTTTTTCTCATGATGATCTATTCTCTAGGAAAATGTCATCTTTCTAAATATTTTTTCCAGTGACTGATTTTGTGCTTCCACTGGAAATAAGCTGAGTTCAAATCCTGGTATGGGTACTTACTTACACTAAATAGTTATTGAGGACCAAGAGCAAGTTATATAACCTTTCTAGATCCAGGTCACATGGCTTCTTACTGAAAAAGCTGTTCACTATAAATCCAGCTATGGCTTAGACATGTTTAATATCTGTAATATATGAAAGGATGTTCTTCTAAGTACAAAGATGTAACAGTGAGATGCCCTATGCACTCAGTCTTTGTCAACAGTTTTAAAGAGCATGGCCAGAATAAGAGATCTAAACTTCAAATCTGATGATGACCCTCCTCTGTATAACCCTTCAGTTGCTCCCTTTTATCAATAGCAGCAATTTTCAAGTGTTTGATTTTAGGACTCCTTTATGCTCAACAATTATTGAAGACTAAAAAGAGCTTTTGTTTATATGCCTTATATCAATCAATATTTACCATATTATAAATTAAAATAGAAGTTACAAAAATAACTACTTAAAAGTTAACATACATATTTTATGAAAATAACTATATTACCCAAAACAATAAAAATGAGCAAGAAGAGTGGTGCTGTTTTATATTATTACATATTTCTTTCTTATCTGGCTCAATAGAAGACAGGTGAATTCTCATACCTGCTCATGCATTCAATATGTTGTAATATATTGTTTTTATTGAAGTATTTAAAAAAACTCAGCCTCCCATAGATATGTAGTTCAAAAAGGAAGGAGTATTTTATTAGTGTTTTCAGATAACTATGGATATTCTTCTTCGATACTACACCAAAGCTAGACAAGTGGTAGTTTCTTAAAGGTTAGTTGCAATGTGGAATTTGAAGTCATATCAATACAGTTTTCGTACTCTTTTCATTAAAATTCATTGTTCTATGTTACATTTTGAATGGATCTTTTATCTAGGTATGATTTTGTAACATCATTCATTGGCCATTTGGAAAATACTGATTCAGTGAATTATGTAGATCTTCCAAATGTTAAGACATTTCATTATAAACATCAAAAATTCACCTTTGTTTGTATCATTGTTAATCTCATGAGAAATCTTTAAGTATTGGTAAGCTGACGAGCTCACTGTGGTGGATGCAAGGTTTCCAAAATTTTAATTTTCACTGAAAACTCAAACTTTATTAATGGCAACAAACATTGTCCGCTGCTTTCCTTGAAATGACAGACTCAAGTTCATTCAATTTTGAGGAACTATCTGCCTAACACCCAAATCTGAATAACTAATTTGTCTGTCAATCATTCCTTCAAGTAAAAATGGCAAAAATAGCTACTTCAGCTCACATACCAAACAATTACACAGGTCCTTTTCCTAGAGATAAACATCTCACTTTAGTTTGGAGCAGAAATGATTTATGCATAGCATACTTTCTCATTTTGTCACACAGAATGTTAAAAAAATGTGTGCTGAAGGTTGAGATTCAATAAAATTAATTCATTTAGGACATTCTTAAGTGAAACGTACTTTCCTTTCCCTTTCTTTTATTCTGTGAGTGCCTGACTTTTTGGCACTTAGATGCTTGTTTTGATTTATGGTTTAGTGGCAGCAATTTTACCTACCATTTTTCTTGCACCCTCAGTGCAAATGCCAACACAGTATAAAAGTAATAATGTCTATGTATTATTTTGAAAATATTTCTGGTCCTGCAGACCCCATGATAGTGTCTTGAGTACAAATAGGAGTCTGAGAACCACACTTTGAGGACCACTCTTCTACTGGGTAAATTGTAAATTCCTAAGCAGGGAATGCAGACTTTCCATATGTGGTTTCTCTCTCTCTCTCCAGCCTCATTTCTCACCATTCATTGACTTGTAGCACTTTATGCACCAGTAATCCTGAGATGCCTCTAATCCTGGAGAAACCATGCTCAGTCATGTATCTCTGCCTTTTCTTATGCATTTCAGACAACTATGCACAGTGATATATAAAGTCATTCCCCTTGCCTTTGCATCTCCTAGTCAGCCTTTGAGATGTAACTCAGATATCAGTTCCTTCTCAAAGTTTTCCTTAAAAGGCTTCCTCCTTTGTGACTCTTAGTTCCTTGTGCATATTTCTATCACACACATTATTGTTGCATCACAATTGTCTCTTTCCTCCTCATTTTCCCTCTTCTTCTCAAGATTAAGGGCATCTTGAGGGCAGAAACCCTACCTTAGTGATGTTTGTAACCACACATACTATTCCTGACCTAAGATAGTTGTCAATAAATGCTGCCTGAATGGGTACAGTAATCAATGCAAACATAATCAATAAAACAAGCTTGGAAGAATGAACATTCCAACAAAACATGTTTTTATTTAAATGTCACCATCTGCACCACAAATTGATTTTCTGTTTGACCCAGAATTCAACCAAGCAACAAAATGGTAGATTCTTCCTGTTATTCAATATCCATTCAATAAAATCATCAAATGTCTGCTCTTTTCATGCTAGAGGAGCAGAGAGCCACTGATTATAAAATGATAGTTAAACATTACTGTTACCAAACAGAGAGCACATTGCCTAAAAAGCACAGAAGTCAATACTGTGACACCAGGATTTGAGAAAAGGAAGAGTTTTATTGTGAGGCAGCCAACAAGGAGACAAGCACAATCTCAAATCTGTCTCCCTGTACTTTAAGTACAGGATTTTTATGTTTTTTTGTCAGGGGTGGATATGGAAGTTTGTGTAATATGAGCAGGGTTTTGAGTGTAGTTAAGCGGGCCATGTGCAATTGTCCATCCTACTAACTCAATGGTGTCCTTAGGATGACAAATGGGTGGAGATTTTAAGGGTAGGACATCATTAGGTTACTTTAGGTTAAGGCTTTTATTCTTCTGCACATGCCCAGGCCCTTGGAGCAAGGACCCTCCAGTCAGGGCCAGTTATAGTTGTTTTTTTTAAGTAAGTTAGGCAAGTGGCTTAGTAAAAGGGGAAGAATGAAGTTTTTGCTTGTTGGTGGGTGGTTTCATTATGATGATTGAAAGTATACTGGACTTGGAGTCATTTGTTTTAAATTCTATGTCTGCCAATTAATATGTGAACTTGGGCAAGTTACTTAATGCCTCTGAGCGTAAGTTTCCTTGGCTGCAAAATGGAGATTATAGTAACTACTTAAAAACAGGTTAAATAATTAAATAAGAAAATTTATGTGAAACATTTATTACGGTGCCCAGTATACAATAAATGCTCTATAAATGTTGGTTTGAATCAACTAGACATGATTTTCATTTTCAAGGATACTACAAACTGAAGTAAGTAAAAAATAATGATGCAAGTAACATGCTTCGGGAGCTTGTGCTGGTTTGAGTTTTTGTGAACCCCAGAAAATTATGTTCTTAAGCTAACCCATTCCTGTGTGCGCACACTTATTGTATTTGGGACCTTTTGGTTAGACTCAGTTAAGGGACCTTTCTTTTGATTAGATGACTTAAGTATGGCATGACCCAAGACAAGTCTTAATCCTCTTACTGGAGTCCTTTATAAATGGAGGACTAAAAAGCAGCAGACACACAGAAAAAGAGGCAGAGACAGAGAAACCCCGAGAGGCTAAAAGAGATGAAACCTGGAGGAGAGGAGAGAAACCAGTGGACACTACAATGTGCTTGATTGCCCACAGCTAAGCGAGGGGAGAAAGTAAGCCTGGAGGTGAAGGCAGAGACCAGCAGAGGTGCCATTGTGTCTTGCCACATGGCAGGGCCAACATTTGTTGAGACAGCATCTCTGATGACGTCTTGATCTGGACATTTTCACAGCCTCAGAACTGCAAGCTTTTAACCTAATAAATCCCCACACTAAGAGCTAACATATTTCCGGTATATTGCTGCAGGCAACTTTGAGCAAATGGAGCTCAATATAAGACTGTACACTGAGAAAAAAAATGGGAAAATTAAGAAGTAGGGTTGCTAAAGCCCTATAAGCCCTCTCCCTAAATTTATGGTCCATGGACCAGCATTAGCCTCGCCTGGGAACTTGTACAACATCATGAGATCCACCCAAAACCTTCTGAATCAGAATCTGCATTTTAACAAGATCCCCAGGTGAATACTCTACATATAATACTTGAGAAGCACTTAAGACAAACAGACTTCATATAATTTAGATTCCCTGTAAAAATAAAGAATTCTGAATGCATCTGTCGGCTAATTTCTTTTTATTGTTCTGAGTGCATGCCTTGAAACTTTGCCAGTTTTCTGGGCACTGTCCTTGGGTGTTGATTTCACATTGTTCATTTCAACTTGCATGGAATTTCAAATCCCAAATATCTTACTTGCCTGGATGATGCCAAGAAC
The DNA here is from genome assembly GCA_026826555.1 of Tolypeutes matacus. Classification (NCBI taxonomy): domain Eukaryota; kingdom Metazoa; phylum Chordata; class Mammalia; order Cingulata; family Chlamyphoridae; genus Tolypeutes; species Tolypeutes matacus. Next base: position 8,182,325 of record JAKSZT010054138.1, on the reverse strand, counting down.
TAGGTAAGTCTCCTAATAAACCAGGAAGTGAGTTTTTTACTATGAGTGAAAAATGAAATACACATGTCCATATTCCTTGGACATGTGTGAATCTTGGAAGAGAAATCAGTGGAGAAGGATTCTTTCTTTACACTAATACAATAGACCTGTGTTTCAGCATTTGATTAAATATTTCATCTTTTAAAATGTTGTGTGAATATTTAATAAACACAAATGAGTATTTACAAAAGATGCATTCTAGCATGTCAATGTCCCTATATAGCAGGAAAGATAGGTACAGGAGATGAATTCCACAGTATCTCTCAGTGATGTCAGCCTTTTAGATCTTAGCTATTTTGTTTATCATTAAATATTATGGGGGAATTTCGGTCATTTTCAAGCTTTACTGTGCATATGAACAGAAAGAGCATAATAAAACCCAGATTTCTGGGCCCATCACTAGAAGTTCTGATTCATTAGGACTGATGTAGGACCAGTATAATTTTATCAAGGTCCCCAGTTTATTGCTTGCAGATCACATAATGAGAAATACTCAAATCCAACCAAATCAGAAATCCTGGGAATTGGAAGGAGCAATAGGAATTATCTGAATATTTAGTATACTCCAGGAGTATTAAGAACATGATCATATTTTAGCTTTATATTTTCATTCTATAGAGGAGCTGTTATCCTAATTTTACAGATTAGCAAACTAGATCAATCATCTGGGAATATTGGAACAAAGAAATGTTCCTAGGTCTTTCTGCCTCCATAGCTTATGCTCCTCTCAACACAGTTACAATGTCAACAACTAACCTGACGTTGAATCTTGGCTCTGTCACAATTTGTTTTTAGCCATAGACAAGGTCTTTAACCTCCTCAAATCTTAGTTTTCTTATCTTCAAAATGGTGATAATAATAGGATATATCATAGGATTGTAATAACAATACATTAAGACATATCTGTGGTCTGTGATGATCATTGATGTGAAAGTTCTTTGAGCCCTTGAATTTTTGTTTCCATAAAATGTGTTCTTTGGTTTTGGCTGGTCAAGGGGCCCAACCTTAGTTCAAAATCGGAGATTACTATGGAAGTATTTTATTGGGTTTTGTGGTTTGTTACTTTCTTGTTTCTGATGATAAATGAATATGAATGCATAATCATTGTAAAAAGGTTGGAAAATACATAAAGTCAGAATGAATCAAAATAAACTTTATTTCCTTTCAATCAATATGACTTATGCTCCAAGTCCTTTTCTCTCTGTGTTGCCAGAAAATGCCATCACTTCTGGATCCCATCCCCTCTCCCAGAATTGCATCAGGATTTATGGAGCAGCCAAGAAAGAAAATGGAGGACTAACTTCTAACCTTTTCTCTGGTCAATCATGGTAATGGAAGTTGTTATGACATATGTAGGGTTCTGCCACCTTCACCTTTTCTAAGAGTTGTGTGCAGGTTCCTGCTATCTCAGGACCCATAGATTTGTCTCTTTCCAAGACTACATGGATCTTCCTCCCCTGCCTTCTCTACTCAAAGGCCCTTTTCTTTCTCTCTTTACTTGACTCCACTTATGTAAACCTAGTCATAGCTTCTCAGTGGGTTTAGGCTTTTATGGATGATAAGATGCATCTGTAACTATAAATTACTTTGGTATAGGGCCCTAAAAAATACCAGATGCAAGGAATTACAAAGGACATATATAACTACTTGGAATATGGGGAGAAAGATATAAGGAGGAAAGCCCACATTCATATGTTAAAAAATAATCCTACCTCACATAGCAATATCTAAACTTTCTAGGTAGGAAAGTAACCCACAATCTATCATTCAGAAGAAACCACTATTATCATTTTGGCATACTTCTACTTTGGTCTAGTCCCTTGTATATGAATTATATATTTGGTTTTGTATCTTTTTTTCAGTTAGTATTATACCAAAATTATTTTCCCATGTCATTTAAAACTAGCTAATTTTAGGATGTTAGCAAATTTTTATAATTATAAATAGTGCTCTGATAAATATCTCCATAAATATCATTTGTATGCATTTTAATCTATGTCCTTATGAAATATACCGAGAAGTAGAATTACTGGATTATAGGTATGGAGTTTTTAAGACATGAACAATGTGTGCACTACTCGGCAAAACTTTCTTGAGTATGCCAGAAACTGTTGTAGGCACAGGCATTATTTTTAAAAGCCTGATATTATTTATTGCTAAGCTAGCAGAGATATTGGGCTTCTTATGTGTATATCTATATTACCTGTGGCCAAACAGGATGTGGCTTCGGAATTCAGGTAATGAAACTTTAAGAATCCAGTTATTAACAACTGGCCCCACCACTCACATGCCCTCTTAAAGAGGAAACTGTGTGCAATCTGGATTGAGTGAATTTTGATTCCCCTCAGGTTTTCTCCCAGAGAGACTACACATATAAAGATGTTCACTATCAGTATTCAAGCACAAGGAGGGAGTGAGAGCCCGGGAGCATGTTTTATCTACAGCCGCACAGGGCCCCACACTTAGAGGGACCCTGCATATGGTTTCATACTCTGCTATAGCATTGTTATAGTCATCTTGAAATTCTTAATTTTGAACATGGAGCATCACATTTTTATTGGCACATTTAAATACATGGAAATGACACACTGAATGGACTGAAAAAACTTTGGGGATAGTTCTGATATTTTAGAATGCTATCTATTCTGTATAGGGCCATTTAAATGGATCGTGCTCCCTAGTACAAGATGCCTACCAGGAACTTTGTAAAGGTCAACCACAGGCAATAGTAGCCTCATGCCAGTATTATTTGCTCAGAAGGTCCACTTTCCTTCAGGGGTTCACCCTTCTTTGCTTTAATTTTCTTTCCATCTCTGATAGTTTTCTTGTACCTGGCTTCCAAACAACTCTCCCATTACCTGTCTTGAGGCTCCAATTGAATAAATGTTGGTTCTTGGCACTGTTCGTTAAATATAATGCAAAGATTCTTTCAGGACTTAGTCACTTGTAGCTACAGATAAGAGGCATTTGTACCTCCTATATTGGGTTAGGCCAAACTCAAGGATCCACAAAAAACATGTTGCCTAGTTAGGGAGTATAGATGGGAAAGGAGATATATGGACTTACTTTTAGAAATGGTTGGTTCCCAAACTAACTCTTTCCAGGATTATCCAACAATAAATTAGCTGCCTCTATTCACCCCTATGTAGCATGTACCAGATTCAGTATGAGTGCATAATTACTTGACAATATAAGCCACTTGAAGAGAGTCACCATGTCCTGTTTGCTTATGTAATCACCAAATCTAGTTATAGTGTCTGACACATAGTACTTGCTCAAAAATATTTATTGAATGAATTAAATGGATGGGTGGATTAATAATATAATTATTTCATTTTTTATTACCAAAGAAATTCATGCCCAATATGGAAAAATATGAAAATAAAAATAATGTAAAAAAACAGCCACAATCCTACTGGCCTTGGCCTTATTTTTTAAAGATGTTTATGTATGGATGTATTTTGATGAGGGAGATTTAATAAGTTCCAGTTTATCTCCTGTTAGATATTTAGACTTTCTAACTTTGCAGTACTACAACTAAGACAAAACAGTGCTAATTGAATGAATATGGATTAGAATTTTTAAAAAATAAATCATTTAAACAATGTGAAAAATTCTCAAAACAAAAAAAAAGTTTAAAAAAACATCCTACTGTTTAGCAAGGTTTATAATAATCGAATGCAAGGGGCTAGGGATACTAATTCAGATCAAATCAATATTTTAACCAAATTGTGTTGAACACCTTTATTTGTGCCAAATGCTTTTAGCCAAATGTCTTTAGATTAAATCACATAGAGCCCGTAGAAGTTGATGGAAATGGATTTTGATCAATTTTAACTTACATTCATGGCTTTGACTATACAGCCCTTCTAGCTAATTTAACCTAACCTGTATTCCTTACTTAATGAAAAATACAGTATAGTGTCAATCAAGGACTTTATCCCCATCCTCTAATAAGTTATGTAAATGAGAATTGAAAAGTAAAACATGGTACAGTCCATCTACTATTCGTATTAACACACTGGGCCATGGTTTATCTGCCCATTATCTGCTCACCATTTTTCTGGTTAGTATTCCTAGTCCCCTTCATGGAACTATCCTAAATGCTAAGTCCATGTGGTTTGGATATGGATGACCCCACCCCTAATTCCAGGGATGGGGTAGCTGCTAAGGCTAGGAAATCAGAGCATTGTATAAACCAGCAATAATAATCAATTCAAGCACAGCCAAGTAATCCGATCAATGCTAATTTCAGGTAAGTTGATGAATAAGATTTATGGTTTTCCAACGCACTTTGACCTATAAGTCTACAAAGATGGAGCTACTGAGGCACCCCCCAGGCAAGAAGAATGTGCATGAAAATACTGCCAACACATAGTGAAGTCCAGGTAAAAGATGGGGAAAGGGAGGGAAGGACAGAGAGAGAGGGGGGAAGAGACAGAAAAGGAGAGGGGGAGAGAGAGAAAGAGAGCGAGAGAGAGAAAGAGAGGGATACAGAGAGACAGAGAGAGAAACAGAGAGGTGGGTCCTGATGATGCTACTTATTACTGAGTCCCTGGATCTAGCTGCGTATACAGCCCGAAGCACTTCTAGACAGTTCAGTGGTATCAATCATGAAATCATCATTTTTGCCTAGGGGATTTTAAGTAGGTTTTCTGCCTCCTTAAATCCAAGAGTCATTAGTGGTCCCCGAACGACTATAAAATGAGCTTTTATTTTCCCCATGTTATTTGTAGTCTCATTCTCTACCATCTCCAAAGGTTAAGAATTTTGGAAATTGGTTGAAGTTCTCTGAAGGGTACAAGTGACTTTGAATCATGGTTCTCCTTCTTAATACCTGTATAGGAAAACTACCTAACCTATCTGAGTGTGAATTTCTTAATACCTACCTAAAAGTTAATGCATTAGATAATCTATATTAGATTCACATTTTGTCCCCATTACACAACCCAAGTCCAGTTTTCTGAAAGTGTTCTTTTACCAGTGACCAAAACACTTTAATTCCAATGGGCAATTTTCAGTCAGTATTCTGCTTGATCTCTTAACACGATTGTTTATCTTCTCAAAACTCACTCTTCCTTTGGTATCTGTGACTTATTTACTAGGTTTTTCTCCTATCTTGTTGATGCTTTTTCTTGGTTTCCTGTGAAAAAGCCTTCTGAAGAAGAAGAAATTTAAAGTTTACACTTGGTTTAATCAGTTTCCTGATTTAGGGAATAAGAACAATCCTACTAGTAAACATTCAGGTGTCTGTTACTGTGTTAAGTTCCTTACCTGTTTCAGCTCCATTATTTATAACACAGGTGGCAGATTGAGTAATATACCCCAGGAAGAAAAGCATGTTCTTAATCGGAACACACATTCCTGTGGGTGTGAACCCACTGTAAGTAGGATCACTTGAAGTGTTATTTTCATTAGGGTGTGGCCGACTGAATCAGGATGGGCCTTAATCCTATTAGTGGAGGTCTTATAAAATGAAATCCAAGGGGAGGATCCAAAAGCTGGAAGTCAGTGGGATCCAAGAAGAAAAAGGAGAAGACATCACTATGTGACAGGGAAGACTAAGGAACCAAAGGATTACCGACCCGCAAGTATGCTGCTGAGCCTGGGAGGAAGCAAGCCTTCTAGCCTTTGAAACCATGAGCCAATAATTTCTGTTGTTTAAGCCAAAACTAGATTGTGGTATTTCTCATTGCAGCCTAGCAAAACTGAGACAATATCCTTTGTCAGTGTGGCATCTAGGTAAAGATGGCCCTGCAGTTTCTTGCATATATGAGATTTTAGGAAGATAAATTAAGTTATAGATTAATGACCCAACATATGGGTAGTAATTAAAGCCAGGAGAATTGATGAGATCACCTAGAGCAGGGGTTCTTAACCAGGGGTCCATGGACCACCAAGGGGTCCGTGGAAAGACTTCAGGGGATCCGTGAATTTGAAATGAAAAAAATCAGCTTACTATTTTATTTTCTCTGACCTCTAACTGAAATCTAGGATTGCCTTCACTTATGAATGTAAGCAATAAATAAATTACAGTAGTATTATTTCACCTGACTGGCAAAGGGGGCCGTGTAACAAAAAATGTTAGGAACCCCTCACCTAGAGAGTGTATAAAAGGAGTTGAGTAGCAGATTGTGGCCAAAACTCTGATAAGTCTCATGTGTGTAGCAAAGGATACCTTGGCAAAATAACTTTTTTTTTTTTCGCCAGGATTGCAAAACATGTTGCCAAAAAGGGATAATTAAAAGGAAACCTCAAAGTGGAAGACTTGGGAGATTTGGGGCCTGGGGTACAGACAATATAGGGGAATTGTGTGTTCAGAATTTAAAACCAATAAAGCTGACTGAGAATCAATCATTCTGGGTTTTGCTATTGGTTTGCTTTTTATTATCATCCTGCATTGGCAATTCTAAACAATGCCAGTGATAAAATACTCTTCATGGAAAATTATCCTTTTGCTCTAAATTTGAATAGTTGTTGCAGGATATGGTTGCTTTTTTAACTTTTTATTTTGAAGTAATTTCAAACTTATGGGACAGTTACAAAATAATACAAACCCCATACAGTCAACTCCAACATACCCTCAACCCCTGGATACCTAGATCTACCAGTTTTAATATTTTGCCACCTTTTCTGTATCATTCTTAATTTGTCTATCATCTATCTATCTACCTATCTACCTATCTTCTGAATATTTGAGAGCTGATTGCACACGTAATGCTCCTTGAACACACAATACTGCCATGTACATTTCCTATGAACAAGGATATTCACTTATGTAATCATCTTAAGTGCATTTATGAAGTTTAAGAAATTTAACATTGACATAAAGTTTACATTCTATATTCCAATATTTTCTTACATCCCATAATATCCTTTTGAGCCTTTTCTCCCCCTTTCTTAGATCCCATCCAGTATTATGTATTGAATTAAATAGTAATTATCTCTTTAGTTTCTCTTTCTATAAATTTTGGAAACATATATATAATATAAACCTTACCATCACAATCCCTCCTAAGCATACCATTCAGTAGGATTAATCTCATTCGCAACGTTTCATTATCTGCACCACCATCCATTACTAGAACTTTCCCTTCACCACAAACAGACATCCTGCACTCATTTTGAATTAAATCCCCATTGCCCCTGCCTACCCCCTGGTAACCTGCACTCTACTTTCTGTCTCTCTGAATTTGCGTATTCTCTTATATTTTCTTTGTGGTTTCCATGGGGTTTAATTTTAACATCCTAAAACTATAACGATCTCATGTGTTTTGAAAACTTCATTAGTATACATAACCTCATTCCTATACCTCTGTCCCCCCACCTTTATATAATTAATCACAAATTACATATTTATACATTGAGTCTAAAACCAGTGATTTATCATTACATTGTATGAATTTACTTTTTAGATTCTGTATGAAGTTAAAAGGGGAGTTACAAATAAAAAATGCAATACTACTGGTGCTTATATGTATTCCCATCATTATCTTTACCAGAGATCTTTAGTTCTTCATGTGGCTTCGTTAAATTGTCTAGTGGCCTTTCCTTTCAACCTGAAGAACTCCCCTTACCATTTCCTATAGGGCTGGTTGAGTGGTAATAATGTCCTTCAGTTTTGTTTTTTTGTTGTTGTTTTGTTTTTGTTTTGAGGTACCAGGGCCTGGGATTGAACCCTGGACCTCGTATGTAAGAAGCCGGTGCTCAACCACTGAGCCACATTGGCTTCCTTGAGTACGTTTTTTCATTTGTTTACTTGTTATTTGTTTGTTTTTGTTTGTTTTTAGGAGGCACCGGGAACCGAACCCAGAACCTCCCATGTGGGAAGCAGGAGCTCAACTGCTTGAGCCACATCCGCTCCCCCCTCAGTTTTTGTTTATCTGGGAATGTCTTAGTTCCTCTCTGATTTTAAAAAAAGAGTTTTGCTGGATACAGAATTCCTGGTTGGCAATTTTTTGCTTTCAGCACTTTAAGTATGGCTTCCCACTTCCTTTTTGCCCCCATGGTTTTCAGTGAGAAATTGGCACTTAATCTTATTGAAGCTCCCTTGTATGTGGCACATTTTTTCTCTCTTGCAGCTTTCAGAATTCTCTATCTTTGGCATTTAACACTTCAATGATAATAACATGGTGTGGTGTGGGTCTGTTTGGGTTGACCCTGTTTGGAGACTGTTGAGCATCTTATATGTATATAGTCATGTCTTTCATTAGATTTGAGAAGTTTTCAGCTGTTATTTCTTTGAATATTCTCTCTGCCCCCTTCTATTTTCTCCTTCTGGAACTCCCACAATGTGTATATTGGTATGCTTGATAGTGTCCCACAGGTTCCTCATGCTCTGTTCACTTTTCTTCACTAATTCCACTTTCTGCTCCTCAGACTGGATGATTTAAATTGTTTTATTTTCAAGTACTGATTCTTTCTTCTGCCAGCTCCAATCTACTGTTCAGCCACTCTAGGGAGATTTAAATTTCTGTTACTGTGATCTTCAACTCTGTTTGATTCCTTTTCATAATTTCAATCTCTCTATTGATATTCTCTTTTTTTTGTTCAGTTATCATTTTCCTTATTTCCTTTAGTTCTTTGTCCATTTTTTCCTTTAGCTATTTAAGCACATTTAGGACCATTTTTAAAAGTCTTTGTCTGAAATGTCCCAGGTTTCATCCTCCTCATGAATGGTTTCTAATTTTTTTTTCTTATTTTTTTCCTTTAATAGAGAATTGTGGGTTTACAGAACAAACATGCATAAAATATAGGATTCTCATATACCACCCCACCACCAACACCTTGAATTAGTGTGAAACATTTTTTTACAATTGATGATAGCATATTTTTATAATTGTACAATTAATGAAAGTCCATTGTTTAACTTAGGGTTCACTCTGTAGTGTACTTCCATGGATTTTTTTTTTAAATTTTATTCTGTTACCATATATACAATTTAACATTTCCCCTTTAATCATATCCAGATACATATTTCAGTGATGTTAATTACATTCACAATGTTGTAGTACCTTCACCACCATCCATTAACAAACATTTCCATCATACCAAATAGGAACCCTGTACCTTTTAAGCCTTAACTTTCTATTTCCTTTCTTTCTTCTGTCTTCTTCTTTGCTTGGGCCATCACTTCCTCTTCCTTTATAATCTTTTGTTGAAACCTTGGCATTTTGATTTTTTAATTTGTAACCACTAGAATTTAGATTCTGAGGCATCTGTTCCTTAAGCTTGTATACAGCTAGTGTTATGACAGAGTTTTCCTTGAAAGCCAGGAGCTAACCAAAGAAAAAAAGGAGGAAAAAAAAGACAAAATATTTCCCAATCTTTATAGATTGACCTGTGTGAGTGCTCTCCTTCAGGGCTTATTCATACAATGAGTTTGGAGAACAGCTCCAGGCCAAAGTGTAGGGATCACCCTGATCCTTTCTGCACATCTCTTGTCTTGTTATTTGCACGTGGCCTTAGGAATTCCCCCATTGACATCTTTTGACTGTCCCCTCTAGGAAAGTTTCTTCATAGTCCCAGATGCTGCATTGTATGTGCTATGGTTGGCAATCCCTTGCCCCAGGCAGCACAACTTGACTGCTCATCCACAGAATTCTATAGGAGAGCTCAGTGCAAGTTCTTGCAAGGCAAGTCCTGGGACAGTGAGTCCCTCAGGCCACCACCAGACAGACTGGGCCAAACATACATGTTCCCAGTATGTGCACAAGAATTACTCTGCTTATTCTGGGACTGGGACCAGGGATGCCTACTGGAAGTGCCAGCCAGCTCCACACCATGCCAGTGGAAGTGATGGGAGATGGGTCAGCCAGGGCACTACCAGATCTTACTGCTTTTAAGTGGCCTTTTTGTTTATTTGGCACTTGCCTTGTTACTGCAATCCTTTAACTGTTTTTCTATAGCTTTTAGAAAGATGTTTCTTCCAGGTCTTGCTGGTTGTTCAAAGCTTCAGTGGGGGATGGAGCCCTTGAAGCATCTCACTCTGCCTTCTTGATCAGAGCTGGCATATGGTTGCATTTTAATAATGCATATGTAAACTTCATTTTTATTACCTACTCTTTAATAAACATTGTATTCTATGTGGAAATTAACTTGGAGAATTCCCACTCATACAATTAGTTCCCCAACCCACACAGAGTTAGCTATTACATATTATTTCAAGAGGTAGTTCAGTCTTTCAGACACAGTTCCTTGCTTCAGCCTAATGGTACTAAATATTCTTCGGTTTAAACATAGATGTGAAATAATGATAGTACAGTGATTGTGGAGATAAGAAACAGCCTTTGAGTTACTTCAATACTATCATTTGGTACGATCACTTGGAGTTATTATTTGTGTTGAAATTTTCAAACAGTGGAACACTGTGAACTTGGATTATTTTTGAGTGTTTGGCAAATGGAAATATTTTAGAACATATATGACATATTTTACTGAATTTGAGTGGCATCTTTAAATAGAAATTACTTCTTTTTAAATTCATAATAGTTTGTTTTAATACTAAAGGAAAATTAAGAAAATAATTATTTCTGATTTTTCTGTGATTATTACTAAAAATAATTTTGCTACATAGAAGAGATCACGTTAAAAAATTATCTGCTCTGAATGGTCAATGAGCTTGGTCTGCCATAGTTGCTTTTCCCTATAGATTTAGAAGAAAGCTACAGAACTGTGCATTGTCATGTCCAATGTTCTCCTTAATGCTTTCAGATTTTTCTCACTTTCAGTTAATTACAGAAATCTCTTGGGGCCTTTCTCCAGACAGATTTGTGGTATAATATCTCCCCGTGGTTTAGGTTGATTTAGTCATGACTGCACTTCCCAAAGCTCTTCTCTCTCTTATTCAGAAATCAAAGCACTGCATTACCTTTGTGCCTATAGTGAGATTGCTATTGTAATGGAAGATAATACTAGCTCCTATTTTTCATATGTATTTCTGATTGGTGTACAGGACTTTTGCTGTCATTCTGTTGGATAATGTCTTCTTTCTTGTTTCTGGTTCTTTTCTTTCCTATTTATTTATTTTTGTTTCTTTGTTTTTATATTTGCTTCAAATCATTCTTTGTTCTTAGGGAAATAAAGCAATATAGCGAAAACTAAATATTTCCCTTAGTATTCACATTCCCCTCCCTCACTTTTCAAAATCAACCACTGCCATGAAAACCCTTTCTTAAAAAAATACTTTTATGATGTAAGTACATTTTCATAAGATGTATACTTAATTATATCTCGTTATACTAGTATCTAATTTGTAACAATATCCCTATTCTCTTGTTGCATAAGACAAATAACACATTTTAGCCATCTAAGGAATTTCACTTCCTCAACCCCCTTCTCAGTCATCTTATTATTTTTGTCTGTATTTCAGTTCAAATTTGTTTAAGCACAAAATTAGTTGTTATTATATTTTATAATCAGTAGTAATTGTTACCTACATATTTAACCATTTAATTTGTATATTATCATTTCTCACATCTTATACACCTTCGCTTTGGTTGAAATAATTCCTTTCGTCTATTCTTTTTCTGCATCTAGTAGTTGCCTCTGCACAATCTTCTGGGGACCACACATGTAGAAATGGGCCTGACATTGGCAGCTTGAGGCTCTTATCCTTAGCAGTATTTGGGAATGGGACAAGTTCATTCATTTAGTCTGTGGGGTACGGGCTTGCCTTAGGTCCTGATAATGTAGCAGTCGTTTCTTCCTTTAGCCAGGAATACACACAGTTGTAACCCTAGGCTGTGATCACACTTTTCTTAAACTTCTTTGGTGGTAGAAGAGTGATGAGGAGGTAGGGAGAAGCGAAGGTTTGTGTATTTCTGTACCTGTAGCCCAGGAGGCTGCATGTTCTGCTCCATTTCTGATTTATGTAGATGTGTATCTAGGTTTTAAGCAGTGATCTGGCTTTTATTTATTTTCTTTTAAAGTTTACCCTTCATTATTGTGTTTGGAGCCAAGTGAGGAGTTCACCGAATATACTATACAGAACAAAATTGACTGCGAATTGTGTTTAGGGCCTTGAGACCTTTTCAAACAGGTCCACTATTTATTTAATAGATATAAAGAAGCCAGCCAAGGGAGAAAGGGCTATGTGAACACAGGGTTATGACTTACTGCCTCCCTTAAGGCCAGATTCATTTTCTGTTATTTCCTTTTCTCTCTTTCTGTATTCCATTTTGCCTATTTGCATTTGAGAATCAACAAACCCCCAAACCCCAAATTCGCCTGTCTATGAGACACTTCTATACAGATGTCCCACAGGCTGACCAAAATTTAAAAAGTCAAAAATTAAGTCATCAACACATTATAAAACTCCTGTCCCTTCTCCAATGCTTTTCCTCAGTAAATGCCACCTCATCACCAAAAATACTTGAGTGTAACACCTTGGGATCTGTCATGATTCTACTTTCTCAATTTTCAATTATTGAGGCAATTTATTTTAATTCCTAAATATCTCATGAATCAGTCTCCTCTTAGCTACTATTGCTTTCCCAGTTTAGGCTATGTCTTAGAGTTCTTCAATAGCCCCTGACTGCTTACAGAATAAATTCCGAATGTTTTAACGGCGCACATTTCATGATCTAGACCTTGCCTACACCATATCTAATTTGAAACACATCTTCCCTCATTCTCAGCCCCAATATTCTGCCATCAACTATACCAAGATTTATTTTATGCAATTAATTGTGAAGAAAATAGTCTCAGGCTTAAAAGTAATTGAATTATCACCTCTTTGAATGAAAATGCTTATATCTGCTTTTAGAAAAAATTGCAATGGTAGAAAGTGACCAGTAAGGCAAATATCTCTGACCTGATTATCAAAAATCATCTCTTGTGTCTACTACTCTTCTGGAATCTTCCCAAATATGCCTGTCAGAAAAAGGAAACATCCTGGATCCCATGATTTCAGTAAAGGTATGTCTTCATTTTCAAGTGTGTTATTTTAAAAACTCAGAAATTGGGAAGGCATAAGAAAAACTATAGATAATATATGAAGTATTATAGTAAGTTATTTCATGTCCTTGCCAGTTACTGTTTCCCCATTTAACTGATTGTTAGATATGTTAGAATGCTTTATTCCTCCAGTACATCACTTGTGTAATAGATTATTAAATAAGTATTTGTAGTTTTTTAAAATAAATTGTGTATATTAGATGCTGGGTCCAGTGTGTAATTCACTACCATGGTACTGTTACCATGAAATATCAGTTTCAATATATATCATTTTTAGTTAAAGCACAATTTTTTTAAAGAAAAAAAGTAATAGTGTATATAAGGAGAAGAGAAGGAAAGTGGTACTTTAGAGAGAGAGAAAAAAAATTATAAGTAACACATCATGTTTTGAAAATATATTTTAATTGCAATTCGCATTTCATTTTAATGCAACTGAGAAATATGCTACCAAAAATGCATACACCTTTATTGAGCCACTTTTTAATATCATAAATATTTGTGTGAATTAGAAAACATATTTTTAATATGTTTTTCATATACTGCTGTACTAGTACTTAATATATCATTACTGAGAATTTTATGAAATATAATCCTATTCAACACATCCAAAAGACATTGTTTTATTAAAACCACTTATTTTTTTTTGAATTTTTAAAAATTTATTGAAGTATATCACTCATACATAAATATACATAAACAATAATTGTATAGAAATAGTTGTGAACTTACAAAACAAACATACATAACATCATACAGGGCTCTTATACCTCACCCTACCACCAATAACTTTCATTGTTGTGAAACTTTTTTAACTAATGATTAAAGAGCATTCTGAAAATATTGCTACTAACCAAAGTGTTTTCCCCCAACCTACCCTATTATTTTTTTTAATATCATTCATACATGAACATACATAAACAATAAGTGTACAGTAAAAGTTGTGAACTTACAAAGCAAACATTCATAACATCATACAGGGGTCCCATACATGAACCTTCTACCAACATCTTGCATTGTCATGAGACATTTGTTACAAATTATGAAAGAATATTGTTAAAATCATACTACTAATTATAGTCCTTATCTTACGTTTGGTGTATTTTTCCCCAAACCACCCTATTATTATTTTTTAAATATATTTTTATGACAGAAGTTGTAAACTTACAAAACAATCATGCACATGTACAGAATTCCCAAACAACACCCCTCTATCAACACACCACACCGTGGTGGAACATTTGTTACAGATTATGAGATAATATCATCTGATTATTACCAGGCCCACAGTGTACATTTGGCACACATTTTCCATACTCCCCCAATATCAACATAGTACATCTTTGGCATAGATGCAAGAATATTATATTGTTACTGTTAACCACAGTCCATAGGTCACTCCAGTTGTGTTTTTCCCATGCTTCTCCACATTCCCACCACCCTGCAATAGTGATGTACATCTGCTCTAGCTCACAAAGGACACTCTTTCATCTGTACCATCAACCACTATTCTCATCCACTTCTGGGTTTACTGTGCTATTCAGTCCCTAGATTATTCTCTAGCTTTTTGTCGATTGGCATTTACATCCGTAGACTACCATTTTCAGCCACATCCCCATTTATAAACCAGCTGTTACTCACTATAATGTGTTACCATCAACTATGTACATTTCCACACTTTTACAGTAAAGCTAATTAAAACTTCTACATACATTCAATATCAGTCGTCCATCTCAGTCCTCTTCTTATCTCCTTTATGCATCCACCACCTACCACCAGGTCTTGAAGATATTTTCCTACATTTTCTTCTAGAAGCTTTATGGTTCTTGCCTTTATATTTAGGTTTTTTATTCATTTTGAGTTAATTTTTGTATAGGGTGTGAATAGGGATCCTTTTTCCTTTTTTGTTATGGATATCCAATTTTCTCAGCACCATTTGTTGAATGGACTGTTCTGTCTGAGCTGGGTGGGTTTGATAGGCTAGTCAGAAATCACTCGACCATAGATGTGAGGGTCTGTTTTTTAACCATCAATTCAGTTCCATCGGTCTGTGTCTGTCTTTATGCCAGTACCATGCTGTTTTTATCACTGTAGCTAGGTAATACGACTTAAAGTCTGGAAATGAGAGTCTTCCAACTTCGCTTTTCCTTTTTAAGATATTTTTGGCTATTCAGGACCCCTTACCTTTCCAAACAAATTTGACAATCATGTTTTCTATTTATTTAAAAAATGCTGGTGGAATTTTTATCGGGATTGCATTGAATCTGCATATCAATTTGAGTAGAATTGACATCTTAATGATATTTAGTCTTTCAATCCCTGAGCATAGAATGTACTTCCAATTATTTAGGTCTTTTTAAAATTTCTTTTAACAATGAGTTGTAGTTTTCTGAACACAAGTGCTTTACATCATTGGTTAAGTTTATTCCTGAATATTTGGGTTTTATCTGTCATATTTTTTATTTTCACCACTCTTTTGACATTTTTAGTTACTTTTACTGATATAATCTTCATTTCTATACTCTCTTCCAGGCCTCTTTCCCCTGTCTTTTCTTTTCAGGTGTAGCACACCCTTTAGTATTTCCTGCAAAGCAGGTCTCTTGGTTACAAACTCTCAGTTCTGTTTATCTGTGAATATTCTAAACTCGCCCTCATTTTTGAAAGACAATCTTGCCGGGTATAAGATTCTTGGCTGGAAATTTTTCTCTTGTAGTATCTTAAATAAATCATACCACTGTCTATCTGCTCCATGGTTTCTGGTGAGAAATCAGCACTTAATCTTATTGGGTATCTCTTATACATTAGGCATTGCTTTTCTCTTGCTGCTTTCAGAGTTCTCTCTTTGTCTTTGGCATTTGACATTCTGATTAATATGTGTCTTGGAGTTAGTCTATTTGGATTTTTTCAGATGGGAGTACATTGTGCTTCTTGCACATGGATATCTATGTCCTTCAATAGGGTTGGAAAATTTTCTACCATTATTTCTTCAAATATTCCTTCTGCCCCTTTTCCCTTCTCTTCTCCTTTGGGACACCCATGACACATATGTCTGCATGTCTCTTGCTGTCTTTTAGTTGCTGAGACCTTATTCAAGTTTTTCCCATCTTTTCTTCATCTGTTCTTTTGTATGTTCAATTTCAGAGGCCATTTCTTCAAGCTCACCAATCCTTTCTTCTGCCTCCTCAAATCTGCTATTATATGATTCCAGTGTATTTTTAATTTCATTTATTGTGCCTTTCATTCCCATAAGATCTGCTATTTTTCTATGTATGCTTTCAAATCCTTCTTTGTGCTCATCCAATGTCTTCTTTATATCAATGTCTTTAGCTATCTCATTGAATTTATTAAGGAGATTTGTTTGAACATCTATGATTAGTTGTCTCAACTCCTTTATGTCATCTGGAGGCTTATCTTGTTCCTTTAACTGGGCCATATCTTCCTGTTTCTTGGTGTGGATTGTAATTTTTTGTTGGTGTCTTGGTATCTGGCTTAGTAGAGTATTTATTCTGGGTGCAGTTTTTCTCTTTAGCTTAAGGCTTCCTGCTTTTTCTCACTTCCTGCTTGTTTAGTAGAAGCCAAGGATGTAGTTGGTACTATAAGCTATGGAGGCTCAAGCTACCCTCATTGCCCCAAGGGCCAATGAAGCTTCTCCCAACTTTCTCCTCTGCTGGGGGGATGGGTAGGGAAAGGACCACCGCTGTGTGAAATAATCGAACTCATGCAGGCCTAAACTGTAGTTGCCCAGAGAGATTGATGAAGCTTCATGCCCCTTTCTCCCTTGCCTGGGGCAGGGATGGAGCTGCAGGTGTGGGTAGCATTCTATGCAGTGCAGGTCCGAGATGACCACAGTTGCCCTGGTAAACTTCCGATTATTCAGTCTGTGCCATCTAAATGTATCTGCAGTTACCTGGATAGGCTGGTGTAGGGCTCGTCAGCTTCCTCCCTGCTAGAGGTGGGGCTGAAGCCTCGGTTAGGGCTGGAGGGCAATCTGGGTGAACGAAACTGGTCTGTACCCTCACTGTGATTTTCAGTCAACCCAGCTCCCCCTCATGCTGGGGATGGAGTCAGAATGGCAGCTACCGTCCTCCTTCTGATTTGGACAGGTTCAAACTTTAGCTGTTCTTAGGGCTATACTTTAGCCAGCTGAATTTACTAATCAGTAGCTGGAATCGGTGGCCAACCGTCTCTTCCTCCCCTGTTTTGGGGAAATGGAGCTTCCAATTCCTGCCACAGAATAGCTCCTGGGGTGGCTTGTGCTGCCAATGTAGGATGATCACTGGCCTCAGCGGTGTGACCTGTAATTTCCTGGAGAGGTTGCTGCAGCTCCCCCCAGCTTCCTCCCTGCCTGAGGTGGGCCTGGGGCTTAGGCTAGAGCTGCAATCTGATCTGGCTGGAAAGATGCAGGTCCCAAAAGCACTGTGATTTTCAGTCAGCCCTGGGTCCCCTCATGTCAGGCGTGGAGTTAAGCTGGCGGCCACCGGCCTCTTTCTGACTTGGGTGGGTTCAAACTTTAGCTATTCTTAGGATTACACTTTAGCCCACCGAATTTACTAATCAGTTGTTGAGGTTGGTGCCCACCCATCTTTTCCCTCCCCCGTTTTGGGAAGTGGAGCTTCCAATTCCAGCCATGGAACAGCTCCTGTGGCAGCTTGTGCCTCCAGTGGAGGACGGGCACTGGCCTCTGTGGCATGGAGTGCTCTACTTATGAATCTTCTCTGCAGATGGGCAGTCTCCTCCTTTCATTCTTTCAAGGATGCTGCAGGATGCACTTCTGGTCTCCTGCAGCCCCCAAACAGGTGCTCTAGATAGCTCTGGGTGATCACCAACTGCCCCATAGCAAGAACTGATTTTAGGAACTCTTTACTCTGCCACTATCTTGCTGGTTGTCCAAAACCACTTATTTTTTAATCTAAAACTCTAACTCTTAAAGAGTTAGAGATCTTGTATTCAAAATAGTCAGCATGTACTTAAAAGAATGTAATTAGGGAAAGATACATAGCATAGCACTTGACAAATCATAGTTTGGGAGTTTGTTTCCTATTTCCAAGTTACTGTGGAATCCTGTAGTGGATTTGAATTTCATGTATTTTATTTTTCTTTGTTTTGTTTTCAAATTTTTAATAGGATATATACAGCCTTTGCCATTTTTTTTTTTGTGTGTGTGTGTACGACTTAACTGTAATCTAAAATAACATCTAGAGGTAAAAGAAATTTCAGCCTATGCAAGAGGGACCAGAAAAGGGAGTTCTTATGGCTGTCATGACAATGAGACAGACCTGCCAAGCCTATGCATATTTTCCATATTAAAAGGGCAGGAAAGAGAGTGATCTGCTTATCTTCTTTTATAGCCTTCAATATCCAACACCCTGGCTACTAGGATGGCACAACCTCAGCCTGGGATTCCTTTAGTATATATGGGGGTGAGAGTGTATTTTAAAAGCTAGGAAAGGGGCTAAAATTCCTGATAAGCAATCTGGTTAGCTGCATTCACTTTTTTTTTTGGCTTACAAAAATGTTGTTTATATATATATATATACACATATATTTTAAGAGGTGCTTAGATTACC